>OX940975.1:15153848-15481680 GCA_954871275.1 Leptopterna dolabrata | reverse complement strand
GGATGGTCTTGAAAAACTCGCAAGTTCAAGAACTATTTATAACCGTAAAAATATTTACGTAAAAAAATGGTATAGGCGTTTTGAAAATTTCAACCCCTATTTTGAACCCCTTAGAGATGACTCACAGTAACGTCGAGCTTCGAGGACCAACTAGACGCCGAACGGAACCTATAACCCGAATTTCATCAATTTTTTTTCATGGTAACTAAGAAAAGTGGCCCGTACGGCGTACGGCGGACAGACAGAAATATTTGTATTGCAGTTTTGGATTCTACATACTTGAAACGTAAACCATCAAATTTTGAGGGGGGGTAAGAATTTCTTTTTTCATGCTCGATTCCAATGGTTCATTATTGAAAATAATAAACCAAAATATTTCTGTCTGTCCGCCGTACGCCGTACGCCGTACGGGCCACTTTTCTTAGTTACCATGAAAAAAAATTGATGAAATTCGGGTTATAGGTTCCGTTCGGCGTCTAGTTGGTCCTCGAAGCTCGACGTTACTGTGAGTCATCTCTAAGGGGTTCAAAATAGGGGTTGAAATTTTCAAAACGCCTATACCATTTTTTTACGTAAATATTTTTACGGTTATAAATAGTTCTTGAACTTGCGAGTTTTTTAAGACCATCCGGAGCATCGTACGTCCAGCCGTTCGTTCACAGTAAGGCCCCGAAGTTTGCACCGACAGGCATTTTCGACTCCAGTGTGAATGAAATTGTATACAATTCAAACCAAATCTCGTAACCAGAGACGCGCCCACAATAGGGGTAGGGATCACCTGATTATATTGGCGGAGTATGAAGTCGAGTTGGTTGTTCTGTGATATTATTTAATTTGAAAAATGATGGCTCTTTTGGAGTTTGTTGGTAGGTAGTGAAACTTGGACAAACGTTGAAGTATTATTGATGGGTAAATTATTACTACGGTAAATTATTACTCAACGGTAAATTATTACACAACGGTTCATTATACCATCTACGTAGAAGGGGCTGGAGTTTGTTGGTAGGTACTTTTGCAACTTTTTTCACTCCTCATCAACAATTTCTTTTCAGAACTTCATTATGTGTGTTTCTTTTTGTTAGGTACTGTTTGTCATCGGCAGAATTATTTTAGCAACATTTAACTCGTGATTTAGGTAGGTACCTAGTAACGAGTACGGGGTTAGGTACTAACCTACGGAGGGTCTGCGATCTACATAATATGTATAGAATAGTACATATCATGTAGACGGGTTATCTATACATAGAGCTGTGGTAACAGAAGGGTATTCTATACAAAATAATAAACCGTTGTGCAGGGATTTGCAGCGTTTTTTCAAATTATCTCTGATCATTGATAGTACCATTTAATCATCTCGATCCACCTGTTGATACTTTTTCTAGTGTTATTCTACAAATTGATGGTGATTTCAGACGGTTTCCCAGGTTTTTGACATTATAAAAAATCAATTTTGGGATCTGAACATCTGATACAACCTGAATTTTCCACTCTTCGGTCAAAATCGACTTCATATTCGGTCTTCTCGTCCCCAAAAACATTAAAAACGATACCTCAAAAGCTCATTTTACTAACATGTTACTAAAACACAAAAAGTACCTATTTTTATACACATTTTCACTCATAACTCCCCTGGGTATATTCCGATCGAGCTGAAAAGTTTCGGGACACAACTAGGGCACAAATGGAGCATGTGTGCGAAAGAACGAATTTTTTAGACCGAAAATGAAGCCTGTACACGTGATACGGCGGACGGCGGACGGCGTACGGCGGACGGACATTGCATTTTTGGAATCTACGCACCTTGGAACGGAAAAGAAAAAATTTTGAGGGGGTGTTATAAAAATTTTTTGCTGAGCGAAAACATAGGTGTATTATTCACAGAATAATAAACCAAAATGCAATGTCCGTCGGCCGTATCACGTGTACAGGCTTCATTTTAGGTCTAAAAAAGTCGTTCTTTCGCACACATGCTCCATTTGGGCCCTAGTTGTGTCCCGAAACTTTTCAGCCCGATCGGAATATACCCAGGGGTGTTATGAGTGAAAATGTGTGTAAAAATAGGTACTTTTTGCTTTTTAGCAACATGTTAGTAAAATGAGCTTTTGAGGTATCGTTTTCCATGTTTTTGGAGAAGAGAAGACCGAATATGAAGTCGATTTTGACCAAAGAGTGGAACATAGAGGTTCTACCAAAGGTTCAGCTCCCAAAATTGATTTTTTTATGAATCAAAAACCTGGGAAATCGTTTGATATCACCATCAATTTGTATAATAACACTAGAAAAAGTGTCAACATGTGAATCAAGACGATTAAATGGCACTACCAATAATCAAAGATAATTTGAAAAAAAAAGGTGCGTACCTAGTTTGTGTTTTGGGGGGCCAAAATTGGTGGAAACCATCAAAAATAGCTATTTTAATTATTTCACATGAAATAAACAATAACTGAACAGTCAGCATTTCTGCAGGTATGTCCAATAGAATAATAAACCCATGTGACAAGGACTTGGCAGCGTTTCATTTCTTTCATGCGCAATAATTGAAATAGCTATTTTAGATGGTTTCCACCAATTTTGGCCCAAAAACTTGATTTAGGCTCCTATTTTTGATGAATTATCTTTGATCATTGGCAGTGCCATATTGGCTTGATTCACCTGCTAATACTACTTCTACTGTTATTATACAAATTTGTGGTGATTACAGACAATTTCCCAGGTTTTTGACTCATAAATGAATTTCCCCATGCGTGATCGGCCTTCTTCACCGTGGTAGCAGAGCTTCACCCGGGCCGTACGAACCCCTACTTTTCTCCGTGTAACCCCTGGGAGGTTTCACTGATGACAGCTGGTTAAAGCTGACTCAATCCTATTTAGAAAACATATAACAACTATTTCTTTCAATCGACCTAGCTTTTTAGCAGTAGTTTTTATTTGTTTATGATGGAAGACGAATTGAACGATTTTATCGATCTGTATTCCAACGATTTGATTGACGGCGACGACCTGAATTCTCCGTTCGAATTCTACCTAGAAGCCACTGCTGATAGGAATTCACCTCGATCGATGATGTAAGTTGGTTATTCAAAAGTTGTCTGTAGTGAATACAGTTCTCTCTTAACCGGCCATTTCGTATTAAATATAAAATCTTGTTTCTATATAAATGTCCTTTTAGTGTGATTTTCACTAAAAATTCGGTGGCAAGAGTTGACTGTAGTTGTGATAAGTAGAGGGTTTTATTTCTTGAAACCTAGGCGTCATTGGGCGTCAGGTTATGATAAGACACCGTGCGTTTTATCCAAGGACACCGTACTAAGACCACGTGACATCCTGAAAAAGTTAGCATCCACGATGCGTTCCCCTAGAT
The DNA here is from genome assembly GCA_954871275.1 of Leptopterna dolabrata. Lineage (NCBI taxonomy): Eukaryota > Metazoa > Arthropoda > Insecta > Hemiptera > Miridae > Leptopterna > Leptopterna dolabrata. Next base: position 15,478,319 of record OX940975.1, on the reverse strand, counting down.
TCCTTACCACGGTGTCCCGACACCGTAGTAAGGAAAAACTCTCTAATAACTCTCCTCATTATTGGGAGTTTCGAGAAGAGTCGAGGACAAGAGCGCTTGGGAACACTTAATTTCATCCCCCCTCACGACAAAGTATGCGAAGTCTGAGGATGTCGAGGGTTAAATGGGTAAAGTGGCTGTTCCCGTGCATAGTCGACAAGTCCGACAGGAGGCGGAGGGAAGCGGTGACTCGAGCCAGGTCCGCCCACCTGAGGTCTTACAGCCTCCCAGTCATCCACTTAGAAGCTTTTACTTACTTAGTCTCCAATCCCTTCACGATGATGAAACGTTAATTAGCGACGAGAGTTGAGGGAGGTAGCGGAATTTTCAAGACCCCTGGTCGTAAAAATCATTATTCTATAAAACCATAATCAGCTCGAGCCTTTGGCAGAGATTTTGACACCTAAGTTCTCTCTATGAATAAATTTTTAAAAAAATTACAGCTGACTTTCAATTTTCCTCGTGCAAGAAGTTCTAAAATTCATAATTACCTATTAACAAAGGGGCTATGATGGCCTTATTCAATTTCAATATGGAGTACAGTTTTCCAGACTGACGTTATAATGGGTAGTTCCGTACTTCAAAAATTCTGCCACATTGGTAACCAGAGTAACCCCCCCCCCCCCCCCCCCAAGTAAACACCTTCAAAGTTATCCGAGTTTGTCGATATCGAGTTTTAGCTCATTTCTGATGAAAATAACCTTCAACAATGGGTCCAAAGTTTGAGATCCTACATGAAAATTGGGGAATTTATTCGACTCTTTTTCGCTTTTGAATATTTTGAGTCGAATCCTGAACTTTTTACTTAATACAAACACACACACTCAGGCGTATTTTACTTCCTTTTTGACGTCAATCAAATTGTCGACTTTACTTAACCAAACCAAATATATTTTTTAGTGTCAGAAAATTTATACTATTCTATCTACCCCACAGATAAGCTCGACACTCCCGGGCTCTGCTATAATGTGGAAATTCATGTTTCTGAATTCGAAAGTTCCGTTAACGCTCGCAGCATGAATAAATATCAAATACGTAACTGTCTCGAGTTCAAACACTCCACCCCTTCTTTATTTTAATAGGAAAATGTTTACAATTGTAAAATTTAAACTGAAACCTAAGTATAATTTTAAATTTATTTGGTACCAGTCCAATGTGCTATCCACCCACATCGTTGACGTATCATTCGCAAGCTAAACAGTGATTGTATTTGTGACCTTAACGACTGCTATAACAACTTATCAATATTCGAGATCGTTACAGGTCAGTATAACGAGGCTCGTGTCGGTGGTTTGTTCCCATGATATTCCTGTGATTATTTCGTGTAATTTGTGTGTAGCTGTAACGTAATATGAGTTTAGGACGGTAGTACTTTATTGATCCCGTCCCGGGAGGACAAACCCAAAACATCGAGTATGGGGGGGGGGGGGGGGGGGAATAAAAGTTAGGTATGACATACAAATGAACGGTGTGGGTTAGCCTTAGTTTCCTGGAGCGAAAACTGAAAGAGGAAGGATGGCGCTTGATCCATCCACAAGACAAATTATTGATGCCATGAAGAACACGACACTCATGCAGTGAATTTGAAAACAATGGACGAATTTAATTTGGAGTGAAAGTTGGCAGATAAGCGATTTTAATAAGTTGGAACACGACTAGTCGGTAGATAGCATATTGAACCACCGGAAAGTCGGTAGATAGCATACTACACCAACGGAGCGTCGGTATGTAGCATACTGGACCCGTACCATTTATTTTTGCATATATAGAAATAAACATTGATTCTATGAAATAATTACTTTGTTAGTTTTAAGGAACTTTTTCTTTCTTATTAACCCTGGATTTTTCCACACTGGGCATATCCCGGGGGGACCTACTCAAAAGCAATAAGACACAATATTAACATGTTTAATGTTTTAGGGCTGGGGGTCATTCTGTGAATTCCGACACGCAAATATGCAACGTTTTTCATTGGTTACTACACAGTTACTACCTTCTGTTGTAGCAACCATAAAGAATATCGCACTCGAAAGAAACAAGAGTCAATAGCTACGTTTTTCATTGGTTACTACACAGTTACTACCTTCTGTTGTAGCAACCATATGTTGATGGCGAGTTCTATAATAAGTACAGTAAATGCAACATTATACTTGTAGAGTTCAGTGAAATTGTGGCTTTCATTTTTTCTTGACATTAAAAAACTCTATCTAATTTCTCCCTTGCGAGGGAAAAACATTAAACATGATTTAATGTTTTTCCCTCTCAAGGGAGAAATTTAAACTGAGATCAATCTTCAATAATGAATTTTATAAGATAACACGTAATAACAACGATTCATCAATATCATTAGCAAAGCTACTCTTACAGATCCAACCATATTAGGTACCCAAACTCCTTTCTTCACGAAACCATTAATGATTTGAATAAGCTGTTACCCATCGCTACGAGACTTTTGTTGTTAACTTTGGTCCCTGTAAGCTCCACGTGATAATCAGAGGTTAAGAGCTAATCGCTGGTCAGGTAAGCACATGCAAGCTTTTCAAAGCTTGTATTGTCAGAAGCTTGTAGAACCAGAGACGCCCACGAAATGTATCCCAAACGGAGATATAAAGATCGGACGATTTAGCCCGCCCGCGACACCCCGGCCCCTACGTCGTCATAAATGACAAATGAACAGTATGATTCAGTATGACAAATGATTCAGTAATTCACTGAGACAATTAACTCAACTATGAATAGTTTCATGTAATAATAGACCCTTCCGAAATGTGGCGAAGAGGGGACGGCGCAGAAGGTCATCCTCACCCGGACGACCGATGTGTTATGCGGGTACGGTATAACCTGCTGCCCCGTGCCGGTGTGAAATTTATGGCCGGCCCACACTCAGGTGTCAGCTATAATAGTGCACATACAGCCGGTGCACGATGATTCGGATCCCAAGAGACTTTGGAAAATTTTTGATTCACTGAGTCAGGCCGCAAAGGTTTTGGTTTATTATTCTGTGAATAATACACCTATGTATTCGCTCAGCAAAAAATTTTTATAACACCCCCTCAAACTTTTTTCTTTTCCGTTTCAAGGTGCGTAGATTCCAAAAATGCAATGCCCGTCCGCCGTACGCCGTATCACGTGTACAGGCTTCATTTTAGGTCTAAAAAATTCGTTCTTTCGCACACATGCTCCACTTGGGCCCTAGTTGTGTCCCGAAACTTTTCAGCCCGATCGGAATATACCCAGGGGTGTTATGAGTGAAAATGTGGATAAAAATAGGTACTTTTTGCGTTTTAGCAACATGTTGGTAACATGAGCTTCTGAGATATCGTTTTCCATGTTTTTGGGGACGAGAAGACCGAATATGAAGTCGATTTTGACCAAAGAGTGGAAAATTGAGTTCTACCAAATGTTCAGCTCCCAAAATTGATTTTTTATGAGTGAAAAACCTGGGAAATCGTCTGAAATTTTATGAGTCAAAAAACCTGCGAGGTCGTCTGAAATCACCATCAATTTGTAGAATAACACTAGAAAAGGTGTCAACACGTGGATCAAGACGATTAAATGGCACTACCAATGATCAAAGATAGTTTGGGGGAAAAAAAGGAGCGTAGGTACCTAATTTGTGTTTTAGGGGCCAAAATTGGTGGAAACAATCAGAAATAGCTATTAAAATTATTTCACATGATAGAAACAATAAATGAACAGCCTACATTTCTGTAGGTATGTCCAATAGAATAATAAACCCATGTGACAAGGACTTTGCAGCGTTTTTTTTTTTTTTTTTAGAAATAGGGGAAAGCAGGGTCTGCAAGAGTGACTTCAGACAAATCAACTACCTCAATGCTCAAACAGGATTTTTTGTTTGGGTGTCAAAATAGCTGAAAATCAGTATAAATATTTAATAATAGCCGAACACTGATTTAAAGAAATCACCAAAATAAAGAGGATCAAATTTGAGATTTAGGGGTCAAATGCTACAAACCTTAAATAGCTAACTCACCAACTTACCAAACTTGCTCGTACTGTCAATGTTGCAAGGCTGGAACTTTTTTGTTAGGACTGAAATTTTTGACAAAAGATTGTGGTACGAATTCGTTTGAGATCATTCTGAAGATTAAGTGGAAGCGTTTTATTATTTTAATTTCTACATAACTTACATGCTCATGTGCCTATCAGTCCAGACGACATCTCACCCTGGCTACGAGATATAAAATTCCGAATTCCGCTACAGTGTTCGTTGCGGCAAAGGAAAGGATGAGTTAGAAAATGGACGATTTTCGAAAATAAATGGTCGAATGTGAGTTTTCGTGGGTCAAAAATAGCTAAAAATCCGAAAGTTGCTAAATATCACTAAAAAATGGTAATAAATGGTTACCTGAGACAGAAGACTACATTTCAGCTATCAAAAATATATATTTCAAAAAACACGCTGCAAAGTCCTTGCCACATGAGTTTGTCATTCTACTGGACATTCGTACAGAAATGTTGGCTATTTATTTATTATTTCTTTCATGTGCAACAGTTGATTCCTGATGGTTTCCGCCAATTTTGGCCCTCAAAAACTCGAATTAGGCTCCTACTATTGACAAATTTTCTTTGGTCACTGATAATCGTGCCATTTGTCTTTATTCACCTGTTGACACTACTTTAGTTTTATCATACAAACTGATGAATTCCGTTAGAACCTCAATTTTCCATTGTTTGGTCACAATCGACTTCATATTCGGTCTTCTGCCCTAAAAACGCATAGAACACGATACCTCACAAGCTCGTGTTACTAAATCACCTAAAAACCCTATTTTTACACCCATTTTTCACCCATAACACCCTAGGGTATATTCCGAGCGGGCTGCAAAGTTTTCGGGACACAGCAGGCCAAATGGAGCCTGTGTGCGAAAGAACGAATTTTTTTAGACCGAAAATAAATTAGATGTGGATGACACGGCGGACAGCGTCCAGCGGACGGATATTGCATTTTAGGAATCTACGAACCTTGAAACGTAAAAGAACAAAATTTTGAGGGGGTGTTATAGACATTTTTTGCTGAGCGAATACATAGGTGTTTGATTCACAGAATAATAAAACAAAATGGGTCAATAATCTATAAGAAGGAATCGGTAAAATGGCAACAACAAAAATTTTCATCTATAAACCGCGATTACATCACCAAAGATGTTACAGGGTGTTACTTCGAAAATTCGCTTCAACGGTCATGCTTCACGACTGGAACTTTCTCCACACGTGGCCCCACCTTGCGCGGACCTGGTCCGATGACAGTGAACGCCTGTCCTAACTGATAGCTCAGTTTTATCAATTTATGCCCATTCATTATTACAGGCCTTCCCTTTCATTGTTTTTTCATATTTGTAAGGCCTTCCTTTATTACGAAGGAACAACTATCGACTTCCAAACTAAATCACTCGCGAAGAAATCGTGGACACCCATTTCAAAGAAAAATGGAGTTATTGAAAAATAGTCTATTTCCACTAATACTAGTATTTCCACTAATATATACTAGTATTAGTGGAAATAGACTATTTTTTCAATAACTCCGTTTTTTAATACTAGCATTAGTGGAAATAGACTATTTTTTCAATAACTCCGTTTTTTAATAATAGTATTAGTGGAAATATACTATTTTTTCAATAACCCCGTTTTTCATCGACTGCCGATATAGGATTTTAATTACTTACCAACAATATGAAGTTATCGCATTATCAGAGGGAACGCATCGACATTTGAGGTAAATATTGATATTCATCATTCGTCCTTAACGGCTATTTCAATCAACCAGCTCTGGGGATAAAAGGGGACACGTCGGTAGAAAGGAACTGGAGGAGGACGGAGCTGATCAAGCGAGCGAGAAAGCGCGACATGTGGTCACAATGTCCCTTCGGCGTCTCATTCATGAGCCTGCAGATTACCAGTCCCCTGTTCCACTTATCCTCCTAACTATACTGAATATAGTATCCCCCACTACATATACACTTCTGCCCTAAATAGCCTTCCATTAGCGACTTTGTCACTGATCCCCCCCTCTTTCATACCCATTGTGTCGCCCTGTTTAGCTTCCTCGAGTCACTCGTCCTATTTGCGTTTAATTTGTTAATCAATAGGATTTTGCCCTTCAGCAATTTCGTATGAGGGCAATGGAACCAATGCATTAAAGACCTTATGGGCTGGTTAAAGAAAACCAGGGCCGAACACACCCCGTGATGAAGCTCGAGTCGGCATTACATTTTTAACCGCCGACGTTCAACAATTAGGTTCGGCAAGTCAATGTTCGTAGAAAAGACTTCAGTTAGAGAGTTTTTGCAACACACTCGTGACGAAACGAAACGGAAAACGACACCGAAACGGAAATGGCGGATAGGGCGACCGAAGTCAGATGCTAACCTTTTTCGGTTCAGTTTTCGTTCAGCTTTGGCGTCTACCGGCTGGTGGAGTCACGCTAACGTTATGTCAACCTCTCTTTCATCCATTTTACTCCATGGTTAATACAAATCTATGTCCACACATGGCGTCAAGTCTGCCAAGACGCCAAGAAGCAGCTGTGAATACGACACTCAACATTTTTATTTTCCAAGGAAAACAGAAGAAGGTAGGTAGCGTTATACAGATGTAAGGTTAAATTACGTTTCGTCATATCAACACGACGAAAGCTGACACCGCGAGATCCCTGTATTTTTCGTCGTCACGGTTCGTCAAACTTTTCGGTGTCTTAAGTGCGCATGCGCAGCACTGCTTTCGTTTCGTTCGTTTCGTCGTGAGTGTGTTGCAAAAACTCTCTATTAAATGCTCGACAGGCTCGACGAATTTCTGAGGATCGAAATGAACTTCAGCCGCTCGGTGGGCCGATCGGCAAACCACCGACATTAACCAAAATCAATTAATAGAGAGTTCCTAAGAGATAAGTTCATTAGGGAACGGCCATATCTTTTGGCCACATCTAAGGCGAGCAGCCTTTGGATGCTAACCAATAAGTCCGGTTTGACAGAAGTGGTGGGGGTTGGAGTGAATTAAAAAGTAACGTCACTTAACTTAGCACAACGCGAAATCCATTCCATTACATAGCATAGGTAGGTATACTCACTTTTTTATCCTAAGTTGATATCGCAACAATCTAGCAAATTCTTTGAAAGACGCTTGGAGTAACTTTGAAAGACGCTGGCGATGGCGAGGACCGACAACACATGACGCGTTAAAAAAAAACGACAAAACGCGGCAAAAAGCTGTGCACTGTTACCCCTGAGTAAGGTTAAAGACGATTCCTAAAGTTTGTGCCCTGGGAGATAACGCGCCTTATGTATAAGGCCGAATAAGTCGAACTTAAGGAAATAAGTTTGAACTTGGGCGACGCGCATGCGCAGTTGAGATAAATCCGAACACATCTTCCCGACTTTAGTCTTTAGGAACTCTCTATTATTTCTCCATGCTGGCTTTAAACCAGGATTGAACAGGGTTTGGTAATTTTAATTTATTTTGCACAGACAACTATGTACTTCGATAATTCTTTTTCTGAGTTCGGTAACCAGCTGAGATGTTTTCTTTTGGTTTATTATTCCATGAATAATACACCGATGTATTCGCTCAGCAAAAATGTTTTATAAAACCCCCTAAATTTTTTACGTTTCAAGGTGCGTAGATTCAAAAAATGCAATGTCCGTCCGCCGTATCATGCACACCGGTTCATTTTCGGTCTAAAAAATTCATTCTTTCGCACACATGCTCCATTTGGGCCCTCGTTGTGTCTCGAAACTTTGCAGCCTGATCGGAATATACCCAAGGGTGCTATGAGCGAAAAATGGGTATAAAAGTAGGTATTTTTTGGGTTGTGTTTTATTAAAATGAGCTTTCGAGGTATCGTTTTCCATGTTTTTTAGGACGAGAAGACCGAATATGAGGTCGATTTTGACCAAGGAGTGGACAATTGAGGTTCTAACGAAGTTTCAGCCTTAAATTTACGTTAAATGTTGGTCTAAAATCGTCGTTCTTCCGCACACAGTTTGGGTCCCCATTTGAGAACATATTTGGGTCCTAGTTGTGCTCCAAAGGTCGGCAGCCCGATCGGAATACACCCAGGGGCGTTATGGGAGAAAAATTAGTGTAAAAATAGAGGTTTTCGAGGTTCTTTTTATGTCTTAGTGAACATGAGCTTGTGATGTATAGTTTTTAGGGCAAGAAGACCGAACATGAAGTTGATTTTGACCAAAGTGAAGATTGAGGTTGTAACAAAGGTTAAGTTCCCGAAATTCATTTCTTATGGGTCAAAAACCTGGTAAATTTTCTGAAATCACCATAAATTTATATAATAATACTAGAAGTAGTATTAGCAGGTGTATCAAGACAATTAAATGGCACTATCAATGTTCAAAAATAATAAGATCTGTAAAAAAAAACAGCCGAAGTAGTGTTTTTTGGGGCCAAAATTGGTGGAAAACATCTAAAATAACTATTTCAAGTACTGCGCATGGAAGTAACAATAAATGAACAGCAACATTTCTGTAGGTATGTCCAATAGAATAATAAACCCAAGTGACAAGGACTTTGCAGCGTTTTTAATGTGTGTTTTCCATCGCAGTTCCGCTCCCAATTTATTCCTCGGTACTGTGACTCGTTAGCGTAAGGAACGATGTTGTTGTTGAGGTAAATCAATTTTCAGATTTGTTAAATTAACACTGCACCGCTCCTGCTCTGACTCCGCCTCATTCAATTTCACTCTCCACTTGTCTGCCCATCCTTCAACTTGGAGCTCCTTATTGTTGGAAGTGGCAATACTTTCTCCAACCGCCAGCAATGCAGTGTCATCTGCAAATACGGCTGAACCTGTTGTTTGCTTCAATTATTTCTGAAGAAGGTACAGGTGAAGAGTAGGTACGAGAGTGAGATGTGGTACCACTATACCAATCGGCATAGATATGGAGTAAAAGTATAGTTTTTTAACGAGGAAGAACTATTCTGTGAGATACCTAATACGAGTCTAACAATTAGGCATATTGATATGGCAGCGCTTTTCTCAGCTTGAATTTATGGCCAACACCGAAGGCTCCCACCACATCAAGGATATTACACTGACCTGAGTCGTGACTGGATGGACGTTGGCAGTAGGTAGTTGGGCCCATCAAAGGGCTAACAGCAGCAGAGCTTTGCTCGCCCGACTCAAAGACCTTTTTTCTTGTCGCATTTTGTATTTTAGCACTAATCAAACATCCGCCAACCCCGCTGTTTTTTCTTTCATTTTTTATATTTTTTCATGTTAGGAATCTACCATCCCAATTCGTAAATGGTCTATTTCTTTTTTTGGTCTATTGTAAAATGATTTGTCTAAACCAGAACAGGTTATTCGGTAACAGCTGTCTTTCTTCAATAATCTGTATTATCCCCCTAATGTAGGATCTTTTCAAACAATTTGGATAGCTCTGCCAGCAGAGAAATTGGCCTGTTTGATGTGCATTTTGGTTCATTATTTTCAATAATGAACCATCGGAATCGAGCATGAAAAAAAAATTCTAACCCCCCCCCCCCCCCTCAAAATTTGATGGTTTACGTTTCAAGGTATGTAGAATCCAAAACTGCAATAAAACAATTTCTGTCTGTCCGCCGTATGGGCCACTTTTCTTAGTTACCATGAAACAAAATTGATGAAATTCGGGTTATAGGTTCCGTTCGGGGTCTAGTTGGTCCTCGAAGTTCGACGTTACTGTCAGTCATCTCTAAGGGGTTCAAAATAGGGGGTTGAAATTTTCAGAACGCCGTAGCTCGAAAAATTTCGATGCAAGGGTATTGTTTTTTTTAACGTTATTAAATTTGTCTTGAGCTAAACAATTTTTTAAGACCACCCGGAGCATTGTACGTCCAGCCGTTCGTTTGCACCAAACAGCGTCATCAACACGATCGTGAATCAAACGGTATAAATCCGGCCCAGATAATCATCACTAGGGAGCACCTGATTATAATCAAGGATGGCTGTATGAAGTCGAGTTGGTTGTTCTGCGATGTTATTTCATTTGATAAGTGATGTACTATTGGATTTTGTAGGTAGGTACTTCTGAAATTTGAAGAAACGTTGAAGTATTATTTATATGTTGATCATCTACCAAGAAGAGGCTGGATTTTATTGTTCGGTACTTTTGCAACTTGAACAAACGTTGAAGTATTGTTCATGGTTAAATTATTACACAATGATAAATTATTACACAACGGTAAATTATTACATAACGGTAAATTATTTCACAAAGTTAAATTATTACACAACGGTAAATTATTACACAACGGTTCATCAACCAAGAAGGGGCTGGATTTTGTTGATCGGTACTTTTGCAACTTGAACAACCGTTGAAGTATTATTGATGGGCAAGTTATTACACAACGGTTCATTATACTTGACCACGAAGGTAGGTATTGACCACAGAAAACAGTGATCTACGCGGAAGGGGCATCTATTTCACTCCCCATCAACAATTTTCCTTCAGAACTTCATTATTTGCGTTTCTTTTTGCCGTTTTAGTTACTGCTCGTCATCGACAGAATTGTTTTAGGAGCATTTAACTCGTGATTTAGGTAGGCACCTAGTAACGAGTACGGGGTTAGGTACTAACCAACGGAGGGTCTGCGATCTACATAATATATGTAGAATAGTACATAATGTTATATAGAAGGGTTATCTATATGGAGAGCTGTTATTGTACCAGAAGGGTATTCTGTACAAAATAATAGACCGTTGTGCAGGGATTTGCAGCGTTTTTCTGTAGGTTTCCTATGTTTAGGAATTCAGCTATTTTCCATAGCTGTGCTATGTATCTAAGAGAAAAAGAAGGATTTAAGCATATGATTTGCGGATGGCTGAAGAATCAGCAGCAAATTGAAGGTAATATCAGAATGATCTGGATATTATTATTTGGAGCCGAAGCCTCGCGAGTTGCCTAAACAGTCTGGAGCATTCACCCGTTACCGTTATCAGGCTGGTCCGTTTGACAAGAATGAATGTGTTATAGCTGGAGGTAAGTAAGTTAAACATTTGCATGACACGAAAAAACAAGTTTTTATCAACATTCTTTGCCTATTTGAATCTCACGAATGTCGTTCACAACTCGTTGTAAATCACTCTATTTATCCAAAAACGTAACGCAGTCTAAACCTGCATTCTCCTACAGTTCACTGACAGTGATTGCAAGTATGCTTGCAATCATACTATTATTGTGAATCATTGTATAACTTGCTGTTTATATGCGAGTATTTTTGATTACAACTTGGAACATCTACAGTTCACGTCTGATTCGAGTACTGAAAAGGCTTGTACAGGTATAAATTTCAAAGAAAAACGGAGTTATTGAAAAAATAGTCTATTTCCACTAATACAAGAAAAAACGCAAAAACACTGTTATACCGGTTTCGGTGATCAAACCATCGTCAGTAACACACAATAACTAGTTATTGTGTTACTATATCAAACCATAGTCAGTAACACACAATAACTAGTTACTGTGTGTTACTGACTATGGGTTAATCACCGAAACCGGTATAACAGTGTTTTTGAGTTTTTTCGTGTATTAGTGGAAATAGACTATTTTTTCAATAACTCCGTTTTTCTTTGAAATGGGTTTCCACGATTTCTTTGCGAGTGATTTAGTTTGAAGGTATATATTTATTTGCTAGTACGTTGTGCATATTATTAGAACGCAAAGTTGTTTCTCTCAAAACATGAGTCACAGAATAATTCTAAAAAAAAAAAAAAATATTAAATAAATAATAAATAAAAAGTGGTTTTGGTGAGAGCGCCCTTATCAACAATTTGTTATATTGGAAAGGTTTCAATTCTTCAGGTCCCGTCCGACAAAGCTTTCCACCCCTTGTGTTGGTGGTGAAGATAAAGGAGGGGTGAAAGGGGGCGTGGTTACTCTTCAACCAATCGGAGACGCCGTTACAGGGCCCGATCGATCCGTCCGTGTTGGAGGTGTGGGATCAGTCCTGGGGCGCTCTCCCTTCGAACCGCTACTTCGTCTCGCAAACCAAACTTTCCAATTTGTCGGGTTTCATCGCCTTCTACAAGTTTCTTCGGTTTTTTTTTCTCGGTATTTCCAAAATACCCACACCGGAGTTGATCCGTTCTTGAGGACCCATTACGAGGTTTTTGATTGGCCGTTACGCCGCGAGTTTGTAAAAGTTGTCTGTTTTGGCTCAACAGCCAACTCCCAGCGCTGTCATTAGTGAATGTCGCTTGGGGTCTTTTGATATTGCCGAAATTTCATCAATTTTCTTCTCATACAACCTAAATACAATGAAGTGCCGAGTTGTGAGTGTGTTTGGAGGCTGGATCTGAGCGCTCGAGCCCAGCTGGCTGACCCTATCATGAGAAACATGCTGATGTTTCGACCGGAACAGCACCAAAACCCTGATTTGGACTACTTACTCTCCAGATATCCATCCCAGCTTTTATGTAAGTAACCATTCGCCATTTCTAATAACAAAATAATTCAAATTGGACCACGGATCGGTACCTACCTATTTCATCGTGCTATCTATGAAGCAGTGCCCAACCCCTCTACCATAATACCCCTCCCACCACTTGGTACAATTTTCAAAACCTCAGAGACAGCAGGGCATTAATTTCTACTACGGCGAGGTCGCTGGTTTTAGTGACATAGATGGATCTAATCCAGCAAGCGTGCCTACATCAGTTAAATTGTCGCTGGATCCCTGCAGGAGGACAAAAGTCTGAAATATATATGGGGAACACCTCATCTTCTCTACACAACGGAGAAGCTGTATCTTGTGCTAGACCAATTCGATAGATGACTGCTGGAAATGATATATCGGGGATCTATTCAGATCCAATATACAGCAACCGTTTTTCCTCCAAGCTTCATTCGCTAGATGTCGGCCTTTTCTACGCCATGAATATCATGCAGTGAGTGGAAAAACACTTCTTGTCAATTCTGTTCAAGAGTATGATCGATCGTTTACTTCCCAGAGAGCCACCAGCACTTTGAATATGTCTTACTATCTATGTCGCTTGACAGCTCCTACAAGCTCAACTACCTAGTTCACAATCAACTTATTGTTAGTAGACCCCTACCCCATCCAAAACTGTTGTTCATACATTCCACCTGTGTAAACAAGGGATAGTATGAGGCGGTAGGTGGACTACACATCCCCAAGTTTCATTTAAACCGGACCAACTGGTAGGTAATTGCCACAGCAGTTTTAACTTGGAGCGAATTCTAAGGCACACTAAGGCAGAGGCACACATGCAACAACCAGATTTCTTGAAGTTCCCTGTGGATTTTGATGAGATTAATGATAGAAGTTAATGGAAATGATCAGCCGAGGAATGGCACAAACCTTCCTCGTATAGCTATTAATTCAGGCCCGTTGAGAGTGGGGGGGGGGGGGGGGCACTGAGGACATTACCCCCGGGCCCGGCCTTTGTAGGGGGGCCCGGATTTTGAAAAAAAAATTCTTGAAGAAATTAAATTAAAAAAAAAGGTGTAAGGGGAGAGGGAATATGAAAATAGAGGGCAAATCAGTAGGTGACTGTTCTCAAAACACTGTGAAGTGTTTTGTGCATATTCTGCTAGTGCACCATGAAAACAAGTTAGCAGTAGAAGTTCCATACTAACTTCTTTACCCGCCACCTTCCCCACTATTTTCTTTTCTTCGCACGCGCTCTCCCTTTTTCACCAACCAGTAAGGTTACCTACAAACTGATAACCACCAAGTAACCCAACCCATTTCGATCATAGTCTAAAGTTTTAAGAACGACGAAACTTCAGCGATCACAACTAATTTCCGACAAAAAGTGCATCCTAGAGTTTTTTCTGTAACCCCTTGTTTTCGAGAGTTTTTTCATTTCTAATATTTGTTTCGTATTTTCGACCTTATCTCATAAAATAACCATTACTCCCTCAAATTACACGTTGAATCAAAATTTGAGCATAGGTACCATTGGATAGAGCGTTAAATTTTCTTTCAGATTCAACCATAAACTTTTCTCTAAAGTCAAGAAAAACAAGCGTTTTTGAACCCGAACTATAGTTTTGTCATTTTTTCATCTTTCTAGGCGATTTTCAACGGTATTTTCCTACATTGTCGGCTACTGAAAAACTGATGAGCTCCACAGTAAAAATATCTACGTTAATAAGCTTTCCAACGCCGTTGTTAAATGAGAAATCTGTGATTGAATGCGAAAAAACGTGGAGAGGGAGGGCATGCCCACATATTTCGGGAACCCAGTTAGTGAGGATACGTGGAATTTTCGCGATTAGGATCGGTTAAATAACAAGTAAGAAGTGAAAATTGAAAAATAATCTCTTTTTTCCTTCCCATAAAAAATACATAAATAAATAGAAATAACTTCGTTCTACAAGATTTTACAATTTATAACTTTTTTCGACGACATTTTAACTTGTTACAGAAACTTGTTGTAAACAGATGCTGCACCTCTTGCGAACACTATCAACAGCGCTGCGCAATTCCAAACGGTTTTGCTCCATTTCGGCACAGCACAAGTTTATCCTGCCAATCAACTCGTCCCGAGTTGCGACCCTGACGCTGTAAATTTTGGCCTTCAGGATGCCACAAACGTAAAAGTCTAAACGAGGCAAATCTGGGCTCCTCGCAGGCCACTTTACTGGTGTATACCGTCCGATCCATCTGTTTCTAAAATGCTCGTTCAAACACTGGGAAACGTTGCGTCCACTGTGGGCTGGACATCCATCCATTTGCCACAACATAATATTCTGCCTCCTATCAAGAGGCGCGTCGTCCAATAACTCCATTAGATCGTTGTCCAGAAAATTTAGAAACCCTTGTGAGTTGAGGGGGTTCGGGAGGAAGATGGATCGAAAGTCGAGAGGAGTTGATTGGCAGGATAAACTTGTGCTGTGCCGAAATGGAGCAAAATCGTTTGGAATTGCGCAGCGCTGTTGATAGTGTTCGCAAGAGGTGCAGAATCTGTTTACAACAAGTTTCTGTAACAAGTTAAAAATGTCGTCGAAAAAAGTTATAAATTGTAAAATCTTGTAGAAAAAAGTTTTTTTTAATGGGAAGGAAAAAGAGATTATTTTTCAATTTTCACTTCTTACTTGTTATTTAACCCATCCTAATCGCGAAAATTTGTCGTTTCCTTACTAACTGGGTTCCCGAAATGTGTGAGAATACTCCACGTTTTTCACATTCAATCACCGATTTCTGTTTTAACAACTGCGTTAAAAATAAAATTGCATAATACCGTTGGAAAGCTTATTAAACGTAGATGTTTTTACCGTGAAGCTCATCAGTTTTTCAGTAGCCGATATTGTTGGAAAATACCGTTGAAAATCGCTAAGAAAGATGAAAAAATGACAAAAATTATAGTTTGGGTTCAAAAAACGCTTGTTTTTCTTGACTTTAGAGAAAGGTTGATGGCTGAATCTGAAAGAAAATTTAACGCTCTTTCCAACGGTATCCTCAAATTTTGATTCACCATGTAATTTGAGGTATGGTCATTTTAGTGAGATAAGGTCGAAAACACGAAAAAAATCTTAGAAGTGAAAAAACTCTCGAAAACAAGGGGTTACAGAAAAAACTCTTTGAGACACTTTTTTTTGGAAATTAGATGTAGAATCGATCGCTGAAGTTTCTTCGTTCTTAAACCGAACACCCGGTATGTATACATAATTATACAAATCTGTAAGAGTTTGATCATTCCTCATTTTCTACAATCCATCCTCCTTCCACTGATCCCCCCCCCCCCTCCCCCTCTCAAAATGGCTTATTTATGGTGTATGGTTACGGAGGTTTTTGGGTGTTTTAGGTACATGCTAAGAATTGAAAAAAATTGAGTGAGCTGTTAAAAAAATGTTCTTTCTTTTTTTATGGGGCCCGGGGGCAGAAAGCTCCCGGGCCCGGATTTTCTCTCCACGGCCCTGGCTATTATAATATGTTCAAACGTAAGCACCATATACAGTGCAGATGATGAAATATGTATAGGATTAACTGGTTACCTCAAAATCCTCATCCTCGCCAACCTCCAAGTTCCATAAAATCCGATTATATCATTACCGGAGTTAAGTACGCGTGTGATTAGGATTGTTTGCCCATGCGCTTATCATCTGGGCAGCCGAAGCGAGCGAAACTGAGGAAAACTCACTCCTAGGAATATCAGTCCTCCTCACTGATGTTCTTCAGGTGTCACCAGGGTGGATGGAGGACCCTGTTTATGTAAACGTGTTAACAGATGAACAGTGCCTAACCTACCATGTATGAACTGGTTTAACGATGCATACAGTTTGTTGGTACCACCCTCGACTCTTCCTTTCCATAAATAGCTTTTGTATAGCTTTGGGCCACGGGTATTGGTACAGAACAGTGACCCTGACAGGAGAGTCTAGCCGTCTATTCTATTCATTCTATGCTATTTCGTCTACTCAGAAATAAGAAATCGTTGCGGTAGAATTTGCAGCGGTTTTTTTCTGTGCAGCTGAACCAAATTCTATCTATCACATGATCGCTGAACAAAAACGATTACGCACTGCAGCAAACCCGAATTGGGAATATGACATGTGTCTCTGATAACCGTAAAACAATTATTAAAAAGCAGGTAAATGATTTAAAAAAGTAAACAATGATTAAAAAAGGAGGTTAACCAGTGAGGAAATGTTCGGCCCAAGCTAACTGGGTTGAAATTATTAACAACCTAGGGAAGGTGGTAGAATAGACAATAGGCCTGGCCGCAGCATATCAAGCAACTCAGCTTCATACTAAATAGGAAAGTGTCTGTCTCTAAAACCAGACGGTTGCACGTTCAAGTAGAGCAAAATCAGATTTTTCCACGTTCACGGTTGATAAAAATCCCTCCATTCGAAATAGGAGCTTTTCAAAAACTGGCCCAAAATACGAAAAAATTACCAAAAGCACTGGAATAGGAACTGAATGATGCACAAAGAATTTCATATATTTTGCATGCCCAGGAGGGAGTACTTGTCCAATTTTGATTAAATTCACAAAGGATCTTGCCATAGAACCCCAAATTTTGATCAAAATCGGATAATATGCCTGAGGCAGAGTTTTATTTAGAACCAAATTTATTCGGAGGTTTAGAAAGCTCTGGGTGATGGAAGATTGAAAACGTTGCGGTTTATTATTTACCAACATAGATGCCCCTTCTGCGTAGATCGCTGTTTTCTGTGGTCAATACCTACCCTCGTGCATATGGGAAAGCCCTAAATCGAATACTGGAGCCAGCCGGGCAATGACAGTCACATTAATTCTGGTTCATGGTAACAGTTGTGGCGAATTTTAGTTTGAATTTACCGCGAAGCATTTGCCCGAAACAAGGGACCTTTTTGGGTAGCTCTTCGAACCAACTGGGATTTCGTGTCTGCGCATACGCAGTGGTCAAGCGTTATCTAGAACCTACATCTGCAACTGCCCTTCGAATTTGAACAAAACCGGGCCACTGATTCGCGAGAAATTGCTGTATATAGCACTCGTATTTGCGCATGCGCAAAGGCCAAACTAATGATTTGATTCTTCTGTAATTCATTGCGAACCATCTGGGGCCCGACCCGCAAATTTCGTCACAATCGGATTCGAACTGAGGACGATATGCGTGTGGCAAGGATTTCCGGGTGCAGACGGGCCGCATTTTTTCAAACTAAGTATGTACCTATCAAAAATCCAAATAATCATCATTCTTCAAATGAAATAATATCACAAAGCAACCAATTCGACTTAACACAGCCATGGGTGGTTATAATCAGGTGTTCCCTACCACTGATTTATCTGGGCTGGATGTACCTATACCGTTTCATTCACGATCGTGTTGAAGGTTTTCGGTGCAAAATTCAGGGCCTTACTCTGAACGAACCGCTGGACGTACAATGCTCCGGGTGGCCTCCAAAAATTTACAAGTTTGAGATAAATATAAACATAAACACGCAAAAAAGTCGAGATAACGGCGCCCTGGAAATGTCAGCACCCTATATTTCACCCCTGAGTGATAGTAACGCAGAGTTTCGCGGAAAACCAGATCCCAAACGGGACCTACAAACCAAATTTCTTTAATTATGGTTCATGGTAACTAAGAAACAAAAAAAGTAGTATGGAGTACGGCGCAATTTGTTTTCCTTTTTTATTTTTTCCCCTCCGATTCCAAAGGTTCATTATTGAAAATAACAAACTAAAATCTATCTGATTAGGAACCACACTTCGTTTGAATTCATTATTCAGTCTATTTATAATGGCTGAACATTTCTCCCTATGCGCTATGACAATGATATGAAAATCCCAGGATAATAAATCAAATTAGTGACTACAATAAAAGGGAAGACTAAAGAATTAGGCTGAAGCAGAGGACTGGCTTACACCGTCTTAACTGATACGAATGTTCTTCATTGCAGGGGACATGATGTGAAATGCCGAGGGTCCTACCCCGAGAGATGTCCCCCTGCAATGAACTTCTCGTGTGTTGTGAGTAGCCCACTTAAATTCAAATATAACTGCTCCAACCAACTGAGCGGTACAATCGCAAATTACGAACTGACTCTTGACATTGGGAGGCACAAGTATTTCAATTGACAGTTCGAAATCCCGTGCACTTTGGCTAAAAAAAAATGGTAGTGGAATAATATGCCGGGCCCATCAAGGTCGGTGACGTGGGTATAATTTAATTCACGGACGTTTTGGAAAGCGGAAAAACGGCTGTATTACATGAGACAACCATTGGATTGGGGTGTGATGATGAATAAATATTGCAGTTATGAGTTAGCCGCAGTAGTTCCAAGGAGAAGGTTAATAACTAACCGTTAGGAATTGTGAGTGGATCGGTGGGGAGGTACTTTGTTGGAGTGTGGATTAAGTACGAGTACCGATGGCGTTCATGAAGTCGACAGGCCGATCTTCATCAAATTCTAATGAGACTATCTGAGTAGGTACCTAACCTGATGCCATCTCTGAATTTCGTCAAAATGTTTGATTACAACCGGAGTTACGCTTGTGACAATAATGTCACGATTGGGCACGCGCACACGAAAGTTGAGTTGTATCGATTTTGATGAAACTCATTCCGGACCATCCAGGGCCCAACCAAAACTTACCATCCGAATTTCAGCTCGTCATGACCACTCTTTCGGAGCAGGTACCAATAGTTATGTGTGTGGCAGGGGTTTCACGTTTCACGACTGCACAATCACCTCCTAATTTCAGCTCATTAAGACTATTTTCCAGTCCTTATGAGGATGACAAGGAGGTGAAGACAGACGGACAGAACGAAACCAGTTCAGAATTGTTCAGAAAGGAAACTGTGTAATGCAAAGCATGAAGATTTCCAGTTAGCAGGAGAAAATTTATTTTCCACCCAATTTCAAATGAATGTCTATTGAAATTCCATTCATTACAACTTGACCTAAACGTCACGGTTGAGTGAGAATAGAATCATACAGATTTCTAAGAAACTGGTGTTTGATGGATAAAACAAATTCTAATTCTAATTCTAAACCAAAAATATTTATCCGCTCACATAAGAACTCAACCTGTAAGAAAAATGTCTAGACCACAGAACTGACAAACACGAAAATTTAAATATGGGGATACTTCATCCGTAAAATGTTTCACGCGATTAAGTGGTAAACAGTACACAATTTTTGCTGTGCATGCGATAATGTGATTAAGAATTAGGAACTAGAATTTAATGGATTGGAAGGCTTTTCGATTTGATCCTTGAAACTTGCCTGACGAAGAGCACTTCCAGTGTGTCAACAGACCCATACCGTCCAGAAAGTTCCAAAACGTAAAATGCGTGTGGAAAAATGTTGATTTTTTTAAATGAAAAAAAAAAAAAAATGTCCCCAAAGTGATCACCAGGCTTCTGCTGCTTTTGGTAGACTCGGATGCTAAACAAAAGTCTGCTGTACAGGTTTTAATATATCGGAGAAAAGCTGCTGGTCGATTACATTGTTAGAAACCCTGTACATACGTACATAAACCGTACCTATTATCAAATCCGGGCATCTCTGATGTCATTACATTCAATTTCGTTATTTTATAATAAGTAGTGGAAGACATCCGATGCAAGGTAAATAGCCACATCAGTGCCGAAATATATAAAATTGTGTGACGCCCTAAACAACAATGATGGGACGGTTGGAAGAGAACCTCGCGAATAATTTATTGGTTTTCTATTCAAGTGGAAAGTGTCACTCGAGGAAAAGCTGCAAATACATTTACACCGCGCAGGTCGCATATTTCCGTAATTTTACCCAATTGGCGTTGCCAGTTACGTAGGAGACGAACCTAGGTACCTAAACTCCTCAAGTCATAAGATGCTACAAGCAAAAACCCTCTGCTTTGCCTATATGATTCCACTGTTTCTTGCTGATTATTCTCTGAATAACACACCAATGTATTCGGTTTGGAACACTTTTCAAGGTGTGTAGATTCCAAAATTTTTTGTAGGCTGAGGAGACCAAATATGAAGTTGATTTTCACTAGTGAGTGAAGGATTCAGGTTCTAACGAAGTTTTAGCTCTCAAAATTCAATATTTATTGGTCCCAAACCTGTGAAAACGGCTCTGATCACCAGAAATTTGTATAACAGCACAGGATGTAGCATAATTATCAAGCGAATCAAGACAACTGAATGACAATGTCACTAATCAAAAATTATTTCAGAAATAGCAACCTAATAACCGAGTTTAAAACCGTCAAATTTGATCTGTGGGTCTCTTCACTGAGGTCCCAACCGTGCCTTATTTAGTCGAGAATAATAAACCCATGTGACAAGGAATTTGTAGCGATTTTCACGTTTAACTGGAAGTTTCTCTTCTAGATAATATTACGGTAAAAAACGTCTGCCAAGTTTGATGCCACACAGCTTTCTCGTATCGATAACATGGAAAACGAACTCAGTTTAGGTACTGGTAAATGCGTTTCTTACGCCAGACCCAGTAGCTAGTGTCGAGTAATCACATCCCGGACTCGGACGATAGGGTCGTGAGACATTGAGTAGGTACCTATCTACATAAGATTTCGCCTATTGCGCATGCGCAGTGGCTATACCAGTCATCTTACTGCGATGAAATCCATAGGCAAACAGGGAACCGTAACTACTCACTAAATTTGAGCCAAATCGGGCCATTGGTTCGTAAAAATTAGAGTACCACGGGTTTTGCGTGGTCATATCAATGATCCGATCGTAAATTCATAGGGGACCACCTGGGGCTACATCCCAACAAACCATGGAATTGGAGCAAAATTGGGCCACTGATTCGTGAGAAACTGAGAAGGCACTTTTGGTGAGTAGGCACACCATTGAAAGATTTCAATAGACCTTTTTAGGAGTGAATCAGGCTCCAAAGATGTTTTTAAACACCTGGGGTTCACTTGGTACTGGCGAGAACGAGGTCTATTCGATTGAAATAGTTTCACATGAATCTGGAGAGGTGAAAGAAGTCGCGTGATTTGAAAAGACGCGGGGACCCCAGCCTGGGTCGTGATTGGTTTGACGTCAGCTGTAGTTGCCAGGCATATTTCGGGTATCAGCACGTGCGCTCTGGGAGTTCCTATAAATGTGAGTAAATAATATGGAGGACAAAATCAAGTTCTTGCATGAAACGTCCTAATGGAGCGATTTTGGTTTATTATTTTCAACAATGAATCTTTGGAATCGAGCGCAATTTTTCTGCCCCTCCCTCCCCCCCTCCCCCCATCAGAATTTGATAGTTTCCGTTTCAAATTACGTAGAATCCGAAAATGGAATTGAAAAAAAAAAATTTTGACCGTCCGCTACTTCGCAATTCCCTTAGTGACCGTGAACCAAAATTAATAAAATTTGGTTAGCAGGTCCCATTTGGGGTCTAGTTGGTTCGCGAAGCTCGACGTTACTGTCAGTCATCTCTAAGGGGTAAAAACTAGGGGGTTGAAATTTTCCGAACGCCGTCGCTCGAAAACTTTTAATAGAAGAGTACTTTTTTTACACTTTTAAATTGGTCTCGAACTAAAGAATTTTTTAAGACCACCAGATAAGCTTCGTGAACATGAACGTGAATAAAACTGTATTATTCCGGCCCAGATATCATTACTTGGGAACACATATGATTGTATGAAATCGAGTTGGCTGTTCTGTGATATTATTTCATTTGAAGAATGATGGCTCTTTTGGATTTTGTTGATGGGTAAATTAGTAACTTGAACAAACGTTATGCTTCATGAATAACAACAAATAATTAAAGACTGGATTATTGAATCCCGCGTATTTTTATGACACTGTAATTTCCGGGACCACAGATAACAGTGATCTATACAGATTTTGCAGCGTTTTTGTTGATAAACCAAATCAAATTATGGTTTTTGACGAAAAAATCTATTTCTTTGTTAATTCTCGGTTATACGTGAAGAGTCTATATAAGAGGTATTATAAATACGTTTCAAACTCGTCCCGGACCACCCAGTTTGTACTGGTGATCACCTATAATAGATTTTTATTTATCGTGTTACACAAACGAAACTATTTGAAATTTCAGAAAAATTTGCGCAAAAGTTTATTAGGTAACATGTTCTCCCTTCATAATGTCGATACAGGTCTATCATGGTTAATCCCTACTATATTATAAAAACGGATCTCTGTCTGTCTGTCTGTCTGTGTGTCTGTCTTTCTATGCACGGCCAAACGGCTCGACGGATATCGACCAAATTTGGCACGAATATCCGGTAGGCTCCCAAGTTGTGCAAAGTCGCATTTTTAATTCCCTCACCATAGCGGAACTATGGTCGACCATGGTCAACTTCGTTATTGAAATGGTAACCCCTATTTTTTATCGCGTATTCGTCATCTACGTGAAATTCTATCTACGATCGACCCTTAGGACTACCCCCGCAGTCGACCATAGCGCATCCATGGGCCCCTCCATGGTCGAATCCCGAATTGCTTTTCACGGCCAAACGGCTCGACGGATATCGACCAAATTTGGCACCAAATCCAGTAGGCTCCCAAGTTGTGCAACGTCGCATTTTTAATTCCCTGACCATAGCGGAACTATGGTCGACCATGGTCAACTTCGTTAATTGAAATGGTAACCCCTATTTTTTATCGCGTATTCGTAATCTACGTGAAATTCTATCTACGATCGACCCTTCGGACTACCCCCACGGTCGACCATAGCGCATCCATGGGCCCCTCCATGGTCGAATCCCGAATTGCTCAACGGATATCGACCAAATTCGGCACGAATATCCAGTAGGCTCCCAAGTTGGGCAAAGTCGGAATTTTTCGGTCCCCTTCACCATAGCGGAACTATGGTCGACCATGGTCAACTCCTGAATGGCTGGACGGATATCGACCAAATTTGGCACGAATATCCAGTAGGCTCCCAAGTTGTGCAACGTCGCATTTTTAATTCCCTCACCATAGCGGAACTATGGTCGACCATGGTCAACTCCTGTATGGCTCGACGGATATCGACCAAATTTGGCACGAATATCCAGTAGGCTCCCAAGTTGGGCAACGTCGGAATTTTTCGGTCCCCTTCACCATAGCGGAACTATGGTCGACCATGGTCAACTCCTGAATGGCTGGACGGATATCGACCAAATTTGGCACGAATATCCAGTAGGCTCCCAAGTTGTGCAACGTCGCATTTTTAATTCCCTCACCATAGCGGAACTATGGTCGACCATGGTCAACTTCGTTAATTGAAATGGTAACCCCTATTTTTTATCGCGTATTCGTAATCTACGTGAAATTCTATCAACGATCGACCCTTCGGACTACCCCCGCGGTCGACCATAGCGCATCCATGGGCCCCTCCATGGTCGAATCCCGAATTGATCAACGGATATCGACCAAATTTGGCACCAATATCCGGTAGCCTCCTAAGTTGAACGTAGGCGCATTTTTAATTCCCTGATCATAGCGGAAATATGGTCGACCATGGTCAACTCCTGAATGGCTCGACGGATATCGACCAAATTTGGCACGAATATCCAGTAGGCTCCCAAGTTGGGCAACGTCGGAATTTTTCGGTCCCCTTCACCATAGCGGAAATATGGTCGACCATGGTCAACTCCTGAATGGCTCGACGGATATCGACCAAATTTGGCACCAATATCCAGTAGTCTCCCAAGTTGTGCAACGTCGGAATTAAGTACGATACTGCGTACAGCGAATCTCGGATAGCGAGCGAAGCGAGCGGTCATGCTAGTATGAGATAATTCTCTTCTGAAGGAGCTTCCTGTGGAACGGGGATGCAGTGATGGGTCGGAGAGTGGGGGTAAAGGTCGATGGCGGGTCCCTCGCTAAAGACTGATGGTGACGGTGTGGAGGGGGAATCTCCTCCTTGACGACCGAAGGGGGCGGCTGACCAATCACAACCGCTCTTTCATAATGCACAAGGCCAACGCCCCCACTTACACACACTCGCACGGCCGCTGTGAATTACACACAAACACGCCCGCGGTAAACCACCCTTCGCCAAGGTCTTCCCCCGCCGACCTTTCCGCAACTGATTCCATTCCTTAACAATGCATGCGACAGACCCCAACCGTCTTGAACATTATAGAACTTTATGTACCTACTTACCTTTCTAGCCCAGATTACGCGCAAAGTTAATAGCAACAAATCTGATTTTCTTAAAATAATAGCGGGCAGAAACAAACAATTTAATTTGAATTTTATTTCCTCCTTCTTTACATTGTAAGTAGACGCGTTTACATTATACAATAGTAATACCAAAATAATATTAGTGTCTTCAGGTACCTAAAGTCTCCTACGTAGTTCTATTTTACATCGAAGGAAAATGTAAGCCTATAAGCATAGCTTGTGCTGGCTTACATGAGTCA
This sequence comes from Leptopterna dolabrata, assembly GCA_954871275.1. Classification (NCBI taxonomy): domain Eukaryota; kingdom Metazoa; phylum Arthropoda; class Insecta; order Hemiptera; family Miridae; genus Leptopterna; species Leptopterna dolabrata. The sequence continues at coordinate 15,453,473 of OX940975.1, read as the reverse complement.
TTACTCTTCCTCACTTGTTCTCATATTTAAGCTTAATTGCCAAGATTTACTTAAGTGTACTTTTTTTTTATTCTCCTATCCGAATTTCGCTTTTGGATCTATAAACAATATCTTTCATTACAATTTATACTTTAGATATAGAACATTAACTTCAACCGATCTATTAATATCTTGAAAGTCTTTATAATTTACTTAGACTAGTACATTAGGTAGGATATCGAGTCTTATTACTGTCTGTGATCAATTCGTCCCTTGTTATGTTTCTTCAAAATATCGATTAATTTGTTCATAGAGTAACGGTTGTCGTTCGTGAGCAGTGGATGCATTATTTCGAATAAAAAGTTGAATAGGTACAACTATCATTCTATATTTCGGACAATAGAATGATGATTCACGTAGATACGATGATGCATCTACGTGATCCAGCAAATTCCGTGTCAAACCTTTATCACTGATCCTACTAAATATAACTACTTACTTACCATATTGTCTGCTACACATAATATATTATATAGGTACCAAATTGCCAAGTGAATTTCTGGGTGAATCCACTTCACCTAATTCATCAATCAGGCAATTCGAAATAAATCCAGATGTCGTACATTAAATTTGTCTCAATCCATTGGATTTCATGTTTCCTTAGCATCGCGTTGATTGAACGTTGATTTCTGGGACCTCAACTCGATCTGACCTCACCTTTTCAAGGGTAACTGCCAACAAGGACTAGTTGGCCACTAGTGTAATTATGTAGGTTCTATGAAATCGAAGTACGAATTATTTCAGTTTAATTTTTTTGTAAAACTAAAGCAAATGTACAATTTAATAAAATTTAAATACTTATTCGAGTTTGAAAAAGAAGATGGTGCAAATTACATAACTAGTCCAGGAGGCCTCGTGTAGGTATGCCATGAAAAAAGATAACCCCAGTACGTCAACGAGCATCAGTGAAACGCGGAACCTGGCCCTTCACGTTATCAAAATCAACAAATCAATCGAGAATTCCGAATTGCAGTAAAGACTATAATAACGAACCCCATTCATATTCATATTGGAGCCATCACTGGCATAGGTGATGCTCTAGTGGTAGCACGGGATATTTTCAGGTGTCTTTCACTCTCCAAATTTCAAACAGCAGGTATTCCCGACGCCGCTCCACCGTATCACGATGTGTGATCACAAAACTTGCACAGCGAATTCCTATGTTCTAACGAGTACACCCTCAAAATTCCAAGTCACCATAATAAATTCGACAATTTTTCGCATTGAACGGGTCCCTGCCTCTGTTCTAACACCAAAACCCATACTGCGATGTCGGACGGATCTGCGTGTCTACCTCCAACAATTTCCAAACACACGTAAAATTGGTTGATAAAACTACACAGCGAACCCCAAAGGCCTAAAATATGATGTCGAGACCTATCCGGAGGGTCATTTTTCGCGGAATATAGACAGAAAAACATTTAAAAATTGTCTCTTCGGCAAATATGAACAGTAAAGACCTATCCGTCTAGATTTTTGAAGAACTGAGCAAAATGGGTTATCAAAAATTGGACCAACACCGCCGCAAAACGGGAGGACGCCTACTATTGAGAATCGACTTTTTAAAGAGAGCTCCCTCAAGTTTTGCTCAGGCCCTAACGCCTCTCCACTTCGGCATAAAACCTTAATTCCTTCACACCATAATAAATCGATACCTCCAAATTGTAGCCAAAATATTATATTTTTCTAACCAATTGTTCTCATAGGGCAGGTAACTGTGTTCTGACAAAGTTATACCTCCTCAGGAGTACTAATCAATGTATTAAAACAACATGGCAGATAGCCAACTATGAATACCAGAACTACTTTATGACAGCAGAATGTAGCGAAGGACGCCTCATGTGTACTCAGCTAGAATAATCGGAGGAAGAACGCCTTGAGCATTAATTTCATGATGAATGATAATTCGTACCAATAATGGAGCATTTCCGAAATAAAACGCCTCGCCTCAATTTTCTCCGGGGTTTACTATGATTTGAGGCGTTTATGGTCCGTAATGAGGCCTTTGACACTGGAATTGAATGAGATGATGACAACTGAATTTTTTAGTTTTTTGAATGAAAATGTCGATGTTTTCCTAATACTGAATTTTCAACTTTCGACTTCGCCATTGAAAAGACCGCATCAAAAGCAATTGTGGGGGGAAGGGGGGGGGGGGGGCACCGTTTTTGAAAAACGTTGAGATGGGGCTTTTTTCTTTTTCACGGCAGAAATTAAGTAGGTAGATCATTTTTGTGATGCAGGAAAAACACAACTTTCATCACTTTCAAGATCAGGACGGTAAGGAGCTTATCACGGTTAGGTTTAATATCAAGTAACTACAGGAGATTGAATAGAAACAAAATGTCTAAATCCACCTTGAGATGAAGGTCAGGAAGACGAGGTACCTATCCAAGGTTCAAGTTCGTCATTAATTTATCCGACCTTCTCCTGGCTGCATACCGCAAAATTGTGTCTGTGAGTTAGGCATCTATATAAGTAATGAGTGATTTGTTTGTTTGCTTGTTTGTTACAGCGAGTCTTCCTAAGTGCGGGGGATGCCACGAGATCATTCTGGACCGATTCATCCTCAAAGTGCTGGAACGGACGTGGCACGCGCGCTGCCTCAAGTGCACCGAATGCGGGAGTCAGCTAACTGACAAGTGTTTTGCCAGGAACGGGATGGTTTTCTGCAAAGACGATTTCTTCAAGTAAGCTTACGAAGTTCATAATAATTCTGCTAGATTAACGTGTGTTGATCCGAATCAACGGATGTATGTAACCTACTCTGCGAAGAATACGAAGTATTTTTGATCCCACTACTGCTTAAGGCCGGGACACACATACCCGCACCGCGCCCGTACCGAGACCTCTCCGCATCACGGCCGAATGTCGGTGACGGAGGTGAGAGGCCACACAGTTCCGAGTGTTGGCCGCGCATATGGTTCCGGCTTATTTTCATTCGCCCTCCAAGACGCAGATGTGTTCAGGGATTTGGGTATTTTGGCACTCGCACAGAGGAAGAAGACGAGGGGTGGAGGCAAACTCGTCCCCAAAGAAGAATGTGGGTTCACAGTGCTTGGAAGAAAAGATGGGTTGAAGGGGAATTTGTCTCGCTGCTGCCTCATCTGATGAGCAAATCAGACGATGTTTTACGAATATTTTAGAATGTCGATGTACACATTCAACCAGCTGGAACTGAAATTACTGGAGTAAATGAGGAAAGGAAATCCTGATCCGCACCTTGTCCGCGGAAAACTAAACTGAACTAGTAGGATGCGGTACGGACACGGAAAGGAGGTGCCGGCACGGAAAGGTGGGGACTTCCCGGTAAACTTCCTTCTTGTAACTTTCCATCCGTGTGCTGTCCAACACACGGCCGTGATGCGGTGCGGACGCGGTGCGGATGTGTGTCCCGGCCTTTATACGTTAAGTATATTAACACTCCATTTTGGCTTTAACTAATCTAAATCATAATTTAACACCACATAGTGAGTTGGGTTCATTCAACAGGGGCGGATCCAGCGGGCTTTTCGAGAATGTTTTTTCGAGTACTTATTTAAGAGGAGTTCCAAGGAAGTTGGCGCAACCGCAGACCGAAGTTAATTGTCCGATTTCGAAGTAATGCGAGGCCATTAAGCCCCCCCCCCCCCCCGCCAACAACCACATTGTTGCCAAATTTCAGCTCTTTTATACCACTTTGAGTAGTTCTGCGCGTACAAAAACGCGTTCGCGCATGAGCTTTATTGATAAAATTGATAGGTACCTATTGGATCATCTGACCAACCCGTACAAACCTTCATAATTTCAACTCATCAGTTTTATGTGTTTATGTGCGTTTCAAGGGTTCGCATATTTCGTCGTTCGTATATTTTGTCATGTACTTACTTTTTGCACATACAAACACACACACCGGTTTGAGACATACAAGAAGGATGAATTTTGGGGGGATATAATGGTGGCGGTCCTGCATAGCTCCAACTATTCGCCACTACCAATTGATATCACGCGCTGAATGTTCAAACGGTACGTAAAATGGCCAAAATCCCATTATAGTTCTCAAGGGAAATTGTAATGTGGAGTAGAACACGCTGCTCTGTAGGGCATATTTTATAGCAATTTTTAAGCGGACAGCGTAGAATGCTCCACATGATCTCCAAAATTCAGAAAAAAAATCTAACTATTTAAAAATGCGAGAAAACCCACATCTCCAGGAAAGCCCTAATTCGAGTACTGGAGCCGGCCCAGGAATGACAGTTTCATAAAAAGCAGTATGTGAAATCGCAAAATTCAGGTGTACTTCTGAAGGCAAATTGTTGATGGAGTGAAAAATATTTGTTTCCGGCTGGATTCGATCCTGTGACCTTCAGCTTGATGCCTGCATAAACAGTGCTCTTTAGGGTAAATTCAAAATTTACGGTAACATCGTAAAATCCTCCGTATATTATGGTCTCAAAAATTCAGAAAAAAATCAAACTATTTAAAAACGCGAGAAAACACACCTCAAAGATACTCCGGATACTCTGGATATTTCAACCCCTATTTTTCACTCCTTAGAGCTCAGTGACAGTAACGCCGAGGTTCCAGGACCAACTAGAGCCCAAACGGGTCCCACATACCAAATTTCGTGCATTTTGGTTCATGGGAACTACGGAAAAAGCCGCGGACGGCGTACGGCGGACGGACGAAATTTTTTTTTATTGGATATTCGTATAAGTCCCTTGAAACGTAAACCATCAAATTTTGAGGGGGCGGGGGTTTAAAACTTACATTTTTTCATGCTCGATTCCCAAGGTTCATCATTGAAAATAATAAACCAAAACACAACAGTAAAATAAAGAGTATCACTAACGTATCTCTCATAAACCGATACCTAACCACCTGTACCCCACCACACATACACCTTGTAAACTGATTTAATAAAATATAAAAAATTCATTTTATGTAGGATTTATTTATTTCTGTAGGTTCATTATCATATTTTTCAAGCACCCACAGGGGAAGATGGTGAAGTTTATATGACGTCACGGAAACTGAGCTTCACGGCTGAACTAGACGGATTTTCTCTGGTATGGGGATTTGTGAAGGGTTCTGAATCGTAATAGGTAGGTATGAGGTCGAAAACTAGATGTCACCAGTACCTACCTAGTGTGTTTATATCACCTAGGCTGTAGGCCAAATTTTATGGCGGAATTTTGAAAGCGGAAATTATACATACCTAATATAATAAATTATATAACTATACCTACCTATATAATATTATACCTACTACACATACTGGCGAGCTCTATCATCTCTCCTGTCTGTTCTGTACCACCAAACGGCTACCTACTTATTTATTATGTACGTGACCCCATGTAGGGACATATTATATGGATGTAAATCATGGCAATGCAGTTGGTTCAACTTCAACTAACTGAAGGTTTTGAAGGCTTACCTTTTTCCAGAGGCTTCTTCTTGGGAAAGATGATCTCCATGACCACTGATCAGAGCATAGTATAGGATATATCACGGATATAGGTATAACCGGACACATCACGGCCTCGAATGTACAGAGGACACTGGACACTACTACACTGCACACTGCATACTACTAGGTAGTACTGAAAGTACTGACAACTCGAAGGCAAAAAATGAGAAACACAAAGCACAAACGAAAAGGAGCGAGCAATGCAAAAAAATTAGAAAATATTAAATAAAATGGCGTGACTGCGGGATACCGACAGGGTCGCCAACGTGGTGTCGAGAGACCTCAATTTTCACACAAGTGATGGTTGTGGCGGGGTGAAAAGATTTCTCCCTAGTTAAGTGGGAAAAATGATTTTACGCAAGTTGGAAAAACAGGAGAAAAGGAGCCACGCAATATTTCCCGACAATATTCCGATTTTTTCGCGATGGGCTCTGAATTTCCCACAATTCGAGACATTTCCCGCTGATTGGCAGCACTGATAGTTGGCACTGATAAGGTTTGATAAGGCATGGCAAAAATCAGATCGGGGATCGGTAGTTCGGGAGTACCGGTTTTCTCGTTTCCGTTGCCGTTGAAATAGAAGCCGTTGTTCTATGTCTTTGTATTGTACATTGATTCAGAATCTTCATCTTTTTGTGCTTGTCCTGCGGTTTCTCACTTTTTATGCGTTTTTCGTGCGTGTGTTTACGATGGATCCCTTTGAACTATTGAGCAATACGGTACACGTTCTAACTCAAAACCAACGTTCAAGTTATGAAATTGAAGTATTGATAAGTAAATTTAGATTTGTCACTATTATAAAGCAAGTCTTCCAACATGATGGGTGGGGGGGGGGGAGGTAGCTATCTTGGCTCTGTTGACTTGAAATTAAGAGGGTAGCATTGTTCAGACATTTGCTGTAAACTGTTTTTTTGGCCTAGATCGGATGCACGTTGAGACTGCTTACGCCACTGTTCCTTCTATGTTGGATTGACTATTCGTTCACAGATTGTTCTAATGGTTCTGTGAAGCTGCGTCTGTTTAGTATGCAGTCGAACGTTCAGCCGTTCGAGTGCACCGAAAAGCTTCAACATGATCTTGAATGTTGAACGATTTAGGGCTTTTCTGTGGGGAGCACGAGGGTAGGTATTGACCACAGAAAACAGTGATTTACGCATTTATATAGGTAAATAATAAACCGTTTTGTATTAATTTTTCAGTTTTTTCTGAAGCTAGGGCAGACCACATGAAAATGTGCCTACATGGTAGGTCATTCAGCTAATGTAGGACAAACCACATAAAATGTTCGTACATATTATGTAGGTACCTATATGTTCATAAAAATAAAATTCCATACCTAAGCTTTTTTTCAACAGTTACCGATAGTTATAAAACAGAGATTTGAACAGTTAAGCATCACACAGAAAGTTTCACTTCTCTGAAAAATACTTTGACACATTACCCCATCCTCAGGTTTGAACAGCATAACAGATCTGAAAACAAGGGCAATGACAGCAGGGCTTGACAGCAAGGGAGAGACAGTACGTAGTTCCTATCGCTACTCTCTCTCTCAGATAGACTTTGAACTTTTATTCTCTAGATAGCTGACTGCCAAAAAACCGATTTTCATTTTATTTTTGTATTTTGACTAGATCCATAAATTATGACAAAATGACCCAATTTCAAAAAGGAGGGAGGACAGGGCGTAGATTTGACTGAAATTGTAATGCGTAGATATATAGGTACATAGGTAGGAGATAATTATACTTGTTAACTAAAATGGCTTGGCTGGCAGAAGGTACGGGACGAAGTGCGCCGGCTGCGAGTTGGGTATCCCACCGACGCAGGTCGTCCGAAGGGCCCAGGACTACGTTTACCACCTCCAGTGTTTTGCCTGCGTTCTCTGCGGCAGACAGCTCAACACCGGAGACGAATTCTACCTCATGGAAGACCGCAAGCTCGTCTGCAAGCCCGACTACGAGGCGGCCAAGTCCAAAGGTAGGGGACCTCGCATGATTTGAATACACATGATGCATTCCACCATTGTGAATTTTATAGGTATAAAAGTTACCTACCTACCCTCAAATGCCAGAAATTGGCTAACAGTTAAAGAAGCTGCCAACTGCCAAGGTTGGGCTCCGCCGGCTTCCATGGAACATTAGTAAGGCAACATTAGTTGAACTCATCATCTTCACAACCATACCTACCTACTCTCGCCCCACAGCCACTGGTGTATAGGTGTTTTATGAATAAACAGAATTTTATTTCATAAAGAATTTGATAAAAACTTTGAACCCGTTTGAATTGGATTATTTTTCAAAATGCAGTGCCTTTTATGTTAAGCTACCAATTTTGGAAACCAGATTCATGCTTTTTCGTTGTTTTTTTTTGCCATACTCTATGACAACCATGCACGCTTGAGTCGAGAGTTGAAGAAATACCTATTTTCAGTGGTGTATGTATAGCCCTTTACCGGATGTCGTTGAGACAGGGCTCAACAATCACTCATTTTTTCGTCGAGGCAAGAGTCAGTCTTGAAGCAAACATGATGACAAACATGTATGGAAAGAGGTTTTGAAAATGGTAGATGTAACACGGCTATACCAAAGTACAATTATTTTGTTTTGCGATTTTAACGTTTGCTCTACGGTCAAGTCTCACCTTTCAACACATTAAAAAAGTCGCTTCGAAACCTTCGGAAATGTCTGAAATTCACCAAACATTTGCAAAAATATGAATAATTTTTGTAAAATCTGCATACGTAAATCTAAATACCCACGTGAGTAGTTTCGTACGATAAACGATTCCTTACTCGATTGGCACAAAAATTAGAAAGACCCAAGTTGAATAGTAAGACTCAAGTTTGACTTTCTGTTAATTGTCGATGTTCAAAACTCGTGAAAACCACAACAAACTTTCTAGGATTGATGTAGTAGGTACCTACGTTAGGTACTTCTAAAATTTGCTCATTGCGTCATGCTGCCAGTCTGAAACCTTGTTCCCACCGATTCCCAGATATCAGTAGGTAAATTTTGGTGCCTACCATTCCTATGTTTTACGGAGATTCCTTAATTGAAAAGTGGTTTGTGACATTTTATACCTTTTAGTTTTGTAAGCTATATTCCACGCCAGAGTCAACTAACTTCATCCGAATTATGCTACGAAATTGTATGAAACAAAATTCTGTCTGGTTTCATCTCAGCATTGGGTTGTCTGTTACTTTTGCTTAAAAAATAAATAAAAACAGATACCGAATGTATGTATAAATAATTTTCAAACAATAGTGAATGTTAATTGCACAATATTTAATGGGCAATTTCTTGGGTTGCAGATTCTCCTTTTTTTGCCAAATTCTGTTGAATAGGTAACGGAAATTATCACTTATTGACCACATAATGAGGTTTTTATGTTCGAAAGTCTAGGCACAAAACGAGTGTGAAATTTGAACTTCTGAGTTCCCACTAGAAATGACGTATGGGGTAAGTTACCTAGTAGTTCAACTCAAATCCCGCGTAGAGCGCTAGTGCATCGCTTTAAACAATGCAACCCCAAATGGATTTAAGGATGGAGCTGGGTCATTTCACGGAAAGTGGTACATTCGTGTGCATAGTCAATTGTGGGCCATGCGCTCATTTTTAAGACTGCCTAAAATTTTTCCCACTTCAAGTGTATCAACAGCAACATAATCAGTCAATTTTCATCTCTTCAAAGTTACAATATCGGATATTAAAATAACAACAAGCAGCCATTTTCTCACTCCTGTGCTTGTCCCAAGATGCAGAACCCCAACTTCTAAGATGATTCCTATAGTCGCTGGTGGTGGTTTTAAAAAAAGTTCGGGCCTGTCTGAATTCAGAGGGTGGCTGCTACATGATGTTTTTTGAAACAAAAATTCTCAATATACTGCAAGGAGAGTAGGACAGATTTAAGCTGTGTCCCAACATTCAGACATCACTCCTGTGGCAATTTTTGAATAAGCTGCCAAGCCTAATGGCCCTTCAGAAATAAGTTTCTTCAATGTTGGCACCACTGATCCATTCCCTCCAGAACTGACCATAACCTCAAAATTTCTTGGAAGGTCCTTCAGTTGGAGTAACCACATGTTAATGTGAACATTTTGTGCATGTGTCCGTCAGTCTCCCTCACTCCTGTGGACGTCATTAATCAGTTCAAGTAAGTAATTTTGAATTCCAGGTGCTTTAGATCATGCCACGTCTGAAAATAGATTCTACTTGTACAAAGTTGAATATTTTAGCACCTAAAACATCAATTTTATTGACAGTTCGCTTGAAAATCCTCACTACTGTGGACCTCATTCCTGTGTGAAACACGTACCACAGAAGTGAAAATGGTGGCACAGGTGTGAGGTTCAGGTATACTTGGAGTAAAAACTTTTAGATTAAAACGCTGCGTTTAATACAAAAAACAATGTTCTGATTGTCATAAGCAGAGTTAAGTATAGCACTGGTGTTATTATCGTTTTTCCCTTCTAGGAAGACGTAGACATAGCCCCTAGAAGAGAAACGATGCTAAAAAAGAAGAGGGAGAAAGAAAAACTGCGGGGAGAAAAAATTATAAATGACCGTGAATTGTTGGTACTTGAGAAGGAAAGATAGAGAGAGAGAGAGAGTAGTACAAGAGAAGAAACACTAGAGAAGAAACAAACCAGTAAAGGACATGACTGAACGGGAGCACAGAATGCAGAAGAAAGAATGGAGGGTTTGCGCTAAAAAGTATCAAGAAAAGTTCCATTCTTGCAGCATGGCTATAAGAGCGAATTTTCAAAGAAATATTCGTGATATTGTAAAAAGAAAATATAGCGAGAAACCATGATACCACTTAAAGTCAAATTTGACTCACTCATTTTTGAGAAAAATATTTTCATCATCGAAATAGTCCCTCTTTCTGTCGTGAATCACTATCCCACACAACGTCATGTGAATTAATATTGACTTTAGACCTTAATAGGTACCAATTTTTGCCTCTAAAAATCCAAATATGACCCCTATTCTGTATTTTAAAAAAAAGTTATTCTTCGGTCTTTGCTCATCCATCACTTGCAGTGATTTTATATCAATTGTTCCCGATTTTAGCAGTTTTTTGACCACTAAAAACTCGAATTTTTGACCCCCCCTTAGAATTACTGAAAATTGCTCATCTTCCAACTCATCTTTTTGTTTGGCAATACGAACATCATGGCGACTGGAATTTTTATGATATACCCAAGATCATATAAATTGTTGTTGAAACATTGGGATGAATTCAGGATGCTCTGAAACGGATTTGTCTATAAAAAAATTTCAAAAATGGATGTTCTGAAAATTTTGTACCCAATGCAATAGCCTTTTTTTCTTTGAAAATTCGCTAAAACCAAAATAAAATACACAGAGGTAGTTCATCGAACTTTTTACCGACTGTCAGCGCACCAAATTCTCCTGCTACCTGCATCACTACTTCACCGTTAACCCCTCGACAAGAATTTTTACGCAATTTAGGAATTGTTTTTATATTTTCACATAGCTATGTCACACGTCTATAAATGTTTTATACCAATAAATGTGACAATGTGTAACCAATGTAACATTGTGTTATTTCTGCATTTTTCTTGTTGAATAAAGTGGATTTCGAGTCATTTCTTGTCTATTTCTCACTCCTGTGGACACAACATCACTCCTGTGGAGTAAACCTTATTTTAAATGCTTCCATTTCAAAAACTATGCATTTCTATGATGACCTTTTTTGGCTGATAACCTTTGAGTAGGTCAGGAAGGGGTTAGTTGAAAAAAAATGGCTGAAAGCCCTCAAATAATTTTGGAAAAATTCAAACCCTAAATATGCCACTTTTCGCGAAATGACCCAGCTGCAAATTTATGAATAAATTAAAAAACACGTTCTCAAAATAAATCCGAGGGGAAGGTCACGGCAAAGGTTCTTGAAGGATGCCACAAAGGTTTGACGTTTAATTGGCAGCATTGAAAACGTTCACCTCCGAGTTCTCCTTGGGCCCAACAGCCAATCAGATGTCAATAGACCTCACGCGTCATTTTTTGCCGCGTTTTTACTTTTAGTCACCCTCATTTAAAGAAAATAATTCTTATTTTTGAAAACGGGCTTCAAACTATCATTTTCCCAACAGTTCTCCCCCCCTCCATTTTTGTCGAAAACTCCCTATTATTTCTTGATAATCATTGTTGATCATCTCATCATAATTTTGTTCTCTATATTTTTCAAGGTGTGGCGCCCATGACCTTGTTGAAAGCCTCGAATAAACTAATTTAAAAAACGCTGCAAGTCCTTGTCACATGGGGTTATTATTCTATTGGACTTACCTACAGAAATTCTGGAAGTGCATTTATTGTTTCTTTCATGTGCAATTATCGAAATGGCTAATTTTTTGGTTTCCACCAGTTGGGCTCCCAAACACGAATTGATTTTTGACAAATTATCTTTGGTCATTGATATTGCCATTTCGCGCGCCATTTTTCTTGATTCACCTGTTGATACTAATTCCAGAGTTATTATACAAGTTTATCGTGATTTAAGACGATTTCCCAAATTTTTGACTCGTAAAAAATGAATTTTGGGACCTGAACCTTCGTTACAACCTCAGTTCTTCACCCTTTGGTCAAAATCGACTTCATATTCGGTCTCCTCGTCCTAAAAAACATGGAAAATGATACCTCACAAGCCCATGTTAACAGAACACCAAAAACCCCCATTTTTACCCCCCCATGTTTTACCCCCATATTCCGATCGGGCTGCAAATTTTCGGTACACAACTAGGGCCCAAATGGAGCCTGTGTGGGATACGGCGGATTTTTGGAATCTACGCACCTTGAAACGTAAAAGGAAAAATTTCTGAGGGGGTGTTACAAAATTTTTTTACTGAGAGAATACATAGGTGTATTATTCACAGAATAATAAACCAAAATATATTGAATCCCTCATCCAAAACTTACCTGCTACCTATCTAATACATAGTTAAAAGCGTTTTAAAACGATGTCAGCTTATCAAATCAATCTTGGGCAGCTGGCAGATGTTGGAAACATTTTTCCTGATCTTGACGTTCGATAAAAGCGATAATCGTAAAACACTGTCAAATGGTAGAGATCTGAACATGTGTTGGGAGGATCCAATTGATGGCATTAGGTCATAGGTCGACAACTTCGAAAGAACTACCGAAAACAAAACCCATAGCCCTGATTTCCGTGCTCGATATTAATCCAAATAACTCTTGTGTAGCTGTCAAACAAAAAAAAAAAAACGCCAGACGGAGAAGCCACTTGGACGGTGATGTCATCTCAGGAAGGCGCGTGGGGGGAGCGGGGCACTAATTCTCTAATGCTCCATTACACACTGTTTTGCACGCAGGGGCGTCGTATCCTCCCTCGCTTTTCCCTACTCTGTTTCATGAAGTTCATCTGATAACTTTTTATAAAAGCTTCAAACCCCCTCCCCCCCCCCCCCCTTCGTGTACCTGTTGTGATATTAATCAGGAAAATGACAAAATGATCCGCCCGTCAGGGCTGCATGCCATTCACGCGTGAGCGCACCTTGAAAACAACTGACTTTTACCTATCATAATAGATCCGCTCTCTTATTATTAATTTTTCCGACTTTTTCCAGCACTACTTGCTACCTGAAGCTGAAGTTATTTACAAAATCCAACGCTCTCTCAACTCGATTATGATGTTTTATGCAAATGTTGGTAGTACATAATGGTATAAATAGACGAGAATTTAGGGTAGAGTGCCCTGGACCAAGTCAGAACAACTTTTCGAATCACAGTGGAACAAATAACCTAATTCTAAGCATCTAGCTAAACACTCTAGACATCCAGCTATCTAAATGGTCGGCATCACTCAACGAAGGTGGGAGGAGTTATCAGCGATGAACGTGCATGCATATGCGGCATTCCTCAGGGTACCGTCCTTGGCCCAGTATATTTTATTTTGTACATGAAAAGACTACTGAGAAAACAGTTGAGCGGAACTTCTTTTTCATTTGCAGATGATACGGCAATCATAGTCACAGGGCAATCATGGGATATTGTGGTACAAAAAGCTGAGGCCAGCCTGGCGATGGCGTCTGGTTGCCAGGGGACATGGGAATGCTTGTCAATCTAACAAAGACTAATTTTATTGCCTTTGGTAATAGAAATAGTGACGTCCCTTGTCTAGGTGCAATCAGATGCCATGATAAGAATTGCTCATCTTCGGACGCACCGCAGGGGACCACATGTGGGTGTCCTGTAATTAGGCAAGCCATGTCCGTACGTTACCTAGGTGTTGAGATCGATCAATGCTTGAGGTGGGACAAACACATTAATATGTTAGTCACCAGGCTTCGTAAGTTGGCTTACATATGCAGAGAAGTTAGAGGTTTTTTGTCCAGGGAAGCAATCAGAGTGCTCTACTTTGCCCTTGTGCAGTCTCTAATGGTGTACGGCATATCGGGATGGGGTGGTGCTAGCGCCGTGTTGTTGGGTTCTGTCTCAGTGGCACAAAAATTGCTGATTAAGATATTGTTAAAAAAGAAAATTCGGCATCCCTCAGACGAGCTTTTCAGGCGGATGGGCGTCCTCCCATTCCTGAGCCTTAGAGACAAAATGAATAAGTATTATTAGGGTGCACAAGGAGGTGCAAAGGGGTGAATTTCCTTTGATTGAAAGTGGCGTTACCGACTCGAACCGATGCTTAGTTAAACTGCCGTTTCGTAGAACAACGCGTGGCCAGTTGTGTTACGATTATAGAGGAGGGAAGCTTTTCAATGCGCTCCCTCATAATTTTCGCGCAATCTCATCACCCTCTGTATTCAAGGTGAAGTTAAAAAACTATTTTCACTCGCGTCGATGAACCATGCAGTATTAAATTTATATAAAAGGAAGTGCTTGCTATTTGTTTCTTTTATAGTTTCTGTTCTCCATCATATTTCATATGACGAATTTTTTATATAATTTTTCTTTTCATTCTTTTTCTCCTCAACAAGTTGATGTATAGATATTTCATTTAATATAATAATAATTTTTTCTGTTGCGTAGATAATAAGTATTTTGCGACTCCTCCCCACAGCACAAGCTCTGCTTAAAGTGGGGAGTAGCATCAGCGATTTCATTATTTGTAAATTGTAACATGTTTGACTAAAATAAATGCAAATTAAAAAAAAATTATTGCTGTATGGTTGATAAGGTAGGTATGGGGAAAATTAGGGATGTCCCAAAAAGTATCGATACTTAAAAGTACCGATACTTTTTGAAAAAAGTATCGATACATATCGATACTTTTCCCCCTGATATATATCGTAGTATCGATACTTTTTTCCCAGTATCGGAGCCGATACTTTTTTCCCAGTATCGGAGCCGATACTTTTTTCCCAGTATCGGAGCCGATACTTTTTTATCCCTCAGATTTTATCAGTTTCAACACTTACGATGTGTGGGTACTGTTGACAGTACCTCTAACTAGATTGCTGGGAGAACAACCACTTCAACAAATTAAAGTAAGTTGATGTACCACCACCTCCAGCTCTCAGTGAGAATCAGTTGTCCTCCATTTAGTAGGAAGGGCCAACAAAATGTTAACCCAAGACCCAACCAAGCAACCAACCTAACTCAATAGTGTTTTGGTTGGATTTTCTTTGTTCTTCCTCGTTTTCTTATGTGATTGTTCCGAATCAACGAAATAATGTCATGCCTTGTCTTGTCTTGTCAATAATGTTGAAAAACAAGCGCCCAAACAACAAAAAAGTTTCAAATAAGAAAGAAGTGATTTATTGTATTGTTCATTTTATAATACTCGGCCCTTCGGGCCTCGCCAGGGGGCAAGCCCCCTGGACCCCCAAAGGGGGCTCCGCCCCCTCGGAACGGCTTTGCCGTTCCTCACCCCCGAAGGATGTGTTCTTATACTTCGTATAACAAAGGAGAATTTGCTATGCAATTTACCCCCCACACCACCAATTCTTTATCACATTCCTCTTTGTGCTCATCTTTATCACATTCCTCTTTGTGCTCATCTTTATCACATTCCTCTTTGTGCTCATCTTTATCACGTTCCTCTTTGTGCTCATCTTTATCACATTCCTCTTTGTGCTCATCTTTATCATATTCCTCTTTGTGCTCATCTTCATCACATTCCTCTTTGCGTGACGCGTTTTTGTGACAGGATATTGTGACAGGACATTTTTTTCACATGACCCCCGGCGTTAAAATTGCATAGCAATTAATATTTATTATTCTGGAATAATTCTTCGATAGGCTGACGATGGTATTTTATATTATACCTAGCAATGTAGATGAAGTAAAAACGTGGGATGTGATTTAATATTCACTGTCACGCTGATGGAGAGAGAACAAAAAGGACATTTCCACCCATTTTTGAAAAAGTATCAAAAAGTATCGATAGGTACTTCAAAATATCGATAATTTTTGAAAGTATCGTATCGATACTTTTTGATACTTTTAGATGTATTGATACGATATATATATCGATACTTTTGAAGTATCGGACATCCCTAGGGGAAATTATGACACTTGGATGATAGGTTTGTGCAGGTGACCTTGTTCCACATGGAAGTGGTTTTCATTGGCCTGGCCTGTTCTCACTTCCTCAGATCATTTACTGGCAGACTTCTCCTGAAGGGCATGCTGTTGAAGAGTCCTTGGGTCTTGAAAATCAATTATTTCGCCAGACTGTTCAGTAACGGAAATGAACACTTATTTACCTCATAAAGAGGTGTTTATGTCTGAAACTTTAGGCAGAAAACGAGCGTGAAATCTGAATTTCTGAGTTCCCACCAGGAATGAAGTATGAGGTAAATCGCCGAGTAGTTCAACTCAATCCCACATTGAGCGCTAGTGCATCATTTTAATCGATGTACAGAACCGCAATGGATGGATGGCTAGAACCACAAATTTATTAATAAATTTTAAAAACATGTCTCCATAATCAAACCTAGGGGAGGTTCACGAAGTCACAGCAGAGTTCTTGAAGGTTGTCAAGAAGGTTTGCCATTTCTAATGTTGGGTTGTTGGCAGCATTGAGAACCTTCCCCTCTGAAGCTTCACTCCGCCTGGTTGACGCCAATAGCCAATCAGATGTCGATAGACCTGATACATCATTTCTGGCTGCATTTATACTTTCAATCACTGGCTTATATTTGAAAACGGGCTTCAAACTACCATTTTTCCAAAAGCTCTGAATATTTTTTTTCCAAGAAAAATTTTTGACGAAAAATGTTCGTCAAATTGCTCTTATGGGAGCATAACAATCCCTGTAATCCAGTGGATTATCAACTGGAGTATCCTGTGGTATCCAGCTCATGGCAACGCTGCAGGCATAGTTAAAAGGATATGTTGCCAAGTTCAAAGATCACTATTTGAACATTTTTTTCATTTCTTAACTTAGTCCCTTGCAACTTCTTGGTCACTTTCTGTAAGATGTGCTCAATCTGTAACTTGCAGGCCTGAAAATTGGCTTCATCATATGATTTCTACATTACAATTTAACAAATTTTCCTATCATATCCTACGTTAGGGCCAATGTATCATTAGTGCGCTGTAGACCGGGTGTTTTTCGGTATTGCTCTGTGACACTCGGAAACAAACACATATCCCATACGACATTTCTAAGGTTGTTAGTGCATTCTGGGGCCTATTTTACCCATTTGTCTACAATGTGGTTATACTTGGTGCAGAGGGGAGCTGCATAGAGGGCGACCAGCCGAACAAGAGGCCTCGGACGACCATCACGGCCAAGCAATTGGAGACCTTGAAGATGGCGTATAACAACTCCCCGAAACCTGCTCGCCACGTTAGAGAACAGCTGAGTCAGGACACCGGTCTCGATATGAGGGTCGTTCAAGTCTGGTTTCAGAACAGGTATGCTATTCTTCAAATAGTATTTACATTTTATGAATAATATAGGTACCTACCTGCCTACCTAATAAGTGAAAAATTTATTTATGTTGAGCAATTTATTGCTGACAAAGTCGTAGAACGCCACTTAACTAGAACACCACACAAATTCGAGTAGGTTAGGTATGAAGCTGCATAGGTAAGTTCTATGGTCTTGGTCAGTGAAACTGCAGGGTGGCATAACTCAATTTTTCCAACTTTTCAGGAGAGCGAAAAAACAGAAAATGGAAAAAAGGAATTTGCCTAGCAGCTAGCAACACAAAGCAGCATGGCATAACACATCAAGGTCATACAAGGTTATAATACAATTTTTATTAAAACCTTTTTCCTTGCGGCGAACCAATCTCATTGGGCCTTAATAAGGGCATCAAGCAGTAACAATCCATCAAGTAGGTAATAAGCAACATCATTCGATCCTGCATATGCATGTTCAAATCATCATTTATGGCTAAAATTGTGGTCATGCTATAAAAAAGGGATCTCGAAACGGTTATGTCATGCTGCAGTTTCAACTTATGTCCGTCTCAAAGATGGTATTTTTTGTTGTTAAACATACATGCATATCACGACATATTGGTTGGTACGAGTATCGATAATAATTACTCGTACATCATACTTTCCTAGATTTGAAACTTACCTAATATTCATGCTGAGTTACTCTCCTGTTCGCCTCGATCCTCTGCTGAATCAAAATGGTTCCTACTTTCGTCTTGATGCCGTTTTTATTTCGATTTTCAGAATCGATACTGTTTTATAAATCTGTGGTGTGGGAAGGGTTCGTGAGGCTTCGTTGGCTCTAGACCCCCAACCAGTAGTGTTGATTGTTGAAGTGGTCAAAACAGGACAATTTTTTTTTCTTTCATTAAACCACGTTGTTAATAAGATAATCTTGATAGAAAACTACCTGCTTACCCAAGGATACACCAGAGCAAAATCGTATCATTTGATCATGTTGTGAGTTGTGAACAAGTTAACTGGGACAACTGAAAAAAGTTAAGTTTCAGTCAAAGAACGTGACTTTATGAGCGAATTTGCGAAGTAGGTACCATCATATGTGACTAATTTTACCAGGTTTAATTATTGGCCCACAAAAACGCAAATCTATCCCACTTTTTATTTTTGAAAATCGTCCATAACAATAAAACTCGTCCTTTCGTTTGTCCTAACAAACATTTTGGCGAAATTTCGAATTGTGTATCTCGTAGCCAAGGTGAGATGTCGCCTGGAATGATACATGAAATATAGAGTTTTATAATATACTTTTCGTTAAAATCTAGGGATATATTAAAAATGCTGTGATAAGGAAAAGAATGTATTTTTAACTAAAATGAGCAAAAACACCAATGTCACTCAACTTAATTTCGACATCCCAAATGAAAGAAGGCGTGGAAAAATCATTGCAGGATTCGTGTTGTTTGTTCAGACTTTTTTCCTTGGTTCATGACTAGAATATTTCATTATCCATTTCACCATCGAAACGATCATTTATTATCGAAAGTAAAACTAGATAGATCAATAGGTATTGTCCTCCTGGAGTTTTTCCTGTGGAGATTTTATGGCCTCTTCAAATTCCTACCTTCAGATCACAGCACACGGCAGAAATAGGGGGATTGCCTCTGTTCAGATTCCATAAAATTCCGCTTTTTGAAATAATTGAAATTTATCCAAAAGCTAGTTGTGCTCGCTACTTAGTTCAGTGCAAATTCAGAGCAGAATATACATCTACTTTGCATAATATAGTAGTTGAGTATAAATTTGCTTTACTTAATAGTTGGGAGTTCTACTGGGAGTAGAATGAATAGCTCGAGTTTTTAAATTCCTAATTTGTGCATATTTTGTATCCTGTATTACATATGGACACTCCAGCAATTGGTCTGTCCGATCAAATGAATTTTATTAAAACTTCGTTCATATACCTCCATTTATTCATTCATTCATTCATAAAAATGAGGAACATGATGAATTTTCTTAAAACTTCCCTTGTCTGCTCGACAGGAGAGCGAAAGAGAAGCGGTTGAAGAAGGACGCTGGACGGACGCGATGGTCCCAGTACTTCAGGACGATGAAAGGGGGATCGTCTCCCAGGACTGACCCCAAAGAAGAGCAGATCAAAGTCGACCTCGACTCGTCCAATTTCTCCCACTCAGCTCACGGTAATTTGCCCAAATAGCGATACAAATTTGTTCGGGAGGTTTTGCTTCTTGAACGCTAGACTCGTAGTATCGATTATTAAATATAAAATATTCGATTCAGAGCTCTTTGGTTGGGGTAAACGCATCACCATTGGGAACCACCTTCCAGGCTAAATTTATTTTTATGAAGATATGAATCGTGATAGTATTTTTACACACAAGGGGACGTTAAAGTCAGTGCACCGCAGTTTTCAGCCAATTTCTTTCTATAGGTTCTACTACCCAAAATATTAGTTCCGTGTATTATCTTCAGAATGGGCCTGGAGACCCCTAAAACCTAATTTGAACAGATTTTTAGCAAGTTTTATACCTACAAAAATGTTTAATTTTTGATGGGTCATTCTTATAGGAAATTTTGCGCTGATTCCGAATCTACCATATTATGTTCCCATTCAGAGTCTCACTAAAAACCTTTTAAAAAAACACGGTTTTTGGCGCTTTTTTAGGGCTCCTTATGTATTTGATCTGTTCAGAAGAGGACAACACTCATCCGAGAATGAAAAAACACCATAGTCTGTGTGTGTACGTGTGTGACGATCTTGTGTACACTGGCCAGGCCTCAATTCTCTACCGATTTGCGTTTCTTTTTTGCTCGATGCAGAAAACTGTCTATTTGGGCACGACGTCGCCGAAATTTCGAAATTTGTTTCTATAAGGGCGGGGGGAGAGAACGCGGGATTTTCTGTAAATTTGGTGTCCACTCTCCGGATTCTCAACTTCTGAAGCTGCCATACGACATTGGTACCTATATAAGAACCCTATATTGTTATGATGTTAACATCACCTACTCCAATATAGGCAGTCAAACATGTACGTAAGCTGTACATATCGCGTCACTAGTCACGAAATTAGGTACCTAATTAAATTGCACAATGAATTCATCATCATTAGATCAGTTACTCATATATAATTTCTAGACGATCCGCAATGAGTGAGAGTGATCCACCAAGCGACGTCCACTGTGATTACTATGGGATGTTTACTCTTAAATGTTGAAATGTTACCCCTACAAGATCCACAAATTCTGACCAACTAAGTCGTCCTTTCTTATGATATCGACATTATGGCACCAATTAAGATTTTTTTAAACCGCTTCATGAGTTAGATATCATCAGGAATTACAAGACGCAGAGTTGCTAAGTCAGGTTTCCTATTCTCCTTGACACTGTAAAAATATGGTTTTATATATTAGAGTACCTATTAATATTTTTTTACCTCGCGCTAATTAAAAATGCGAGTGTGGGTTTGGGTTTTATTATCTTCTACCTTTCCAATTTATTACCTATTTCAGTGATTGCACATTTTTACAATGTCAAGGAGGATAGTAAATTTGAATAGCAACTCCGTGTCAAACCTGATAAAACAACATCATGTCACTCATGATGTCATTCCTGATGACGACTAACTCAAGGAACGGTTTAAAACATCTGAATTGGTGTCAAAATGTCAATAATATCGAAGGAAAAGAGTACTAGTTGGCCAGAATTTTTGGAGCATTTTTTGTAAGGGTAAAAGCCCATTTAAGTGTGGGAGCATATAAATGTATAGTTTATTCTGAATCAGCGCAACATTTCGTATAAGAATGACCCATCAAACATTAAAAAAACAGGTTTTAGGGGTCTCCTTGTCCACTGTAACCTTTTGCACTAACTGTAACGTCCACATGTCAGTTACTTTGCAAAGTTGACAATGAACGACACACAAATGAATGTGAATCACAACAACGCAGATGCTAAACCATTTGTGGTGCCAGGAAAATCTTGATAGAATATTGTACCTATCCTAGCTTTGTTTGAAATGTGGAAAAGAACCAAAACAACTAATTCAGAACGTCTAATCACATGTCAAAGTTATGCTAAGTTATTTATAACATCAAATTTATTTTTCTGAATTTGAAAAATGTAGTTCCGTTTGAGAATAGGTAGGTAGTTATGTGATTTATGTACGATTATTCTCAACATATGAAGTTTTATCTACAACATATGACTGACTGCTCATTGTCACATTGATTTGAGAGAGTTGGACAGGGGGAGAGGCCGCCAATCCACTTGATGGCCCTCTTCAATAACACTCTAATTGGCTGTAACGGAAAGGGTGAAGTGCGTCTTCCGACACATAATGGGATGACATATGCGACAAACAGCGAGCGGCCAGTCCCTCACAACAGATCGGGTGCTCATCCTTTCCGCTTCTCTGGTGATCCACTCAGTAAATAGCTCGATGGATTGCCCTGGCTGTATGATAAGGGGAGGGAGTATGGAGGGAGTTCAGAGGTGGGGGGTGGTGGACTCATTTTTGGCAATCCAACCACTTTGTGCATCCATGATATACCAACGGATGTAACAGATGATGTCTCGTCTATACCAGCATTGTACCTGTGGTTTCTGTAGGTACATAACTAGATAACGCTGAACCAAAGTTGATGAGACGGTTTTGCAGATGTCAAGTTCGAGACGATTGACATACCAATTCTCTTCATCAAGTTGGGTTCTAAATTTCGTATTACATCTCTCGAGACCTTAGTAATTTTAGATTAACAGAAAATACGGATTAGATCCTCTGTGATGCACTCACTAAATGTGCTACTGTTTCAGCTACCTACTTGATTTAGATTCTGGTGTCTTAAAAAACTGGAATTTGAATTTAGTCAGCCACAGATATAATTACGATATTGAGGAGGCGCCATACATCCGAATCATTATATTTCACTGTACTTTTATGTACTTTATTTTTTCCAAATGAAAGTGATTCCATCCTGAGAGTTTTGGTACCAAGCACACTCTTACGATAAGCCTAGTTTTTATTCTGTGATTTTTTAGAAATTTCGTGCACTAGTGTCGTCACACCGGGCTAGGGGATCCCGCCCTGGTGGAAGGGGTGCAATGACTTAATTTAATGCATGAAACTTATAAAAATCATGGAATAAAAACTACCTACCTACTCAGTGGCGTAGCCAGGATTGTTGAATGGGGGGGGGGGGGGGGGGGTTATCGGAAAACGAAAAAAAAGTTCCTGTCATGCAGCATGACTATAAGAGCGAATTTTCAAAGAAATATTCCTGCTATCGTGTAAAAAGATGATTTATAGCGAGAAACCATACCACTTTTCTTTAAATTATATAATTTTTCGCGATTTTAGCCATTTTTACCGATGTTTGACCCTAATAAAGTCAAATTTTACCCACTTGTTTTTGAGATGAATAGTTTTACCATCCAAACAGTCCGACCGTCGCGAATAATCATCCCACACAACGTCAGATGAATTGATATTGATTTTAGCCATTAATCTATTTTTTACCCCCAAAAATCAAAATCTGACCCCTACTCTGTGTGAAAAACAACTGAAATTGTATTTTTGTCTTTACTCACCCTTCCATACCATTCCAGTGATTTTACGTCACTTTTTTGCAATTTTAGCCGCTTTCACCGACTTTAGACCCATAAAAACTTCAATTTGACCCCCTTGGAATTTTTGAAAATTGCTCATCTTCGAACTCATCCTTTTGTTTGACAACACAAACGTTTTGGAGAAATTTGAAATTTTTATGATGTACCCAAGGACGGATATCATCTGGAGTGGCACATAAATACACATAATACATACATTTTTGTTAAAATCTAGGGATGAACTGAGGATGCTCTGAAACGGATTTGCCTGTAAAAATATTTCAAAAATTCATGTTCTGAAAACGTTACCCATAGCAATAGCTTCATTTCCTTTAAAAATTCGTTAATAAAGACTAAATTAATGTTACAGGTAACGTTAGGTAAGATAAATTGATGAAATAAAACATTTATTTGGCAACAATATTCGAGAATTTTCAAGGAATGAAGCTATTGCAATGGGTCCAAAATTTTCAGAAAATAAGTTTTTGAAATTATGTTACAGGCAAATCCGTTTCAGAGCATCCTGGTGTATCTGTAGATTTCAACAAAAATGCATACGTATATTATATATATTTATTTGTGTCACTCCAGACGATATCTGACCTTGGGTATGTGATAAAAATTCCAGATTTCGCCAAAATGTTCTTATTGCCAAACAAAAGGAAGAGCAATTTTCAAAAATTCGAACGGAGTCAAATTTGAGTTTTTAGGGGTCAAAACTTGGTAAAAACGGCTAAAATTGATATATATATTAGTGACTACAGAAAAACACCATTTCAGTTGTTTTTCACAGAGAATGGGGGTCTAATTAGGATTTTGGGGGTCAACAATTGGTATTAAGGGCTAAAATCAATATTATTCACCTGAAGTGTGGGATGGTGACGGTGAGGGACTAAGCATTTTTGTCAAAAAGATTGGATCAAATTTTTGGGACAGATCGTTAGTAATCAAATAAACGTAATATTATTTAACTGTTTAATCATGTTTGATTTACCGTTTAATCTGTTAATAGATGTGTTTGTTTGTTACTTTTGTGATTGTTATCATTCTTAAGATTTTATTTTAATTTGTGATAAAGTTTTCGAGTCAATGGGGGGGGTGGGGGTTATGACCCCCACTAACCCCCCCCCCCCCCCCCCCCCCCCCTGGCTACGCCACTGTACCTATTTGTCGTAGGAAAGTGTGGTTGGTGTCAGAATTCTCAGGATGGAATATACCTTCATTATTTAAAAAAAAAATATATATATATAGGTACTGAACGCTTGGGCATCCCTATTGATGTTATCTACAAATAATTATTGGCAAAATTAGGCATTTCACTTTGGCTGTCTTCTATGAACTGACGGACGGTTCTTACTTCATCTATGGCGGTATCCTACCCGGGACTAGTCCCCCAGCAGGAAAAAGCATGCTAGGCTGTGTGCACAAATTTGTCTAGTCGAAATTGAAATTTTACGATCCCCTGTGTCTAATAGGTAATAAGGTATCCGGATGCCTATGTACGTTGTTCCCTACCAGCTCAGTCCTAGCACGCAGTGGGGCCACTTGGTCCGTCTCTGGACGTGTAAGATCAGTAAACTCGTGGACTTACGACTCCAATCCGCCTTGGAAGGTATAAACACTGCCCCTCCATTACTTTACGGTGATACCTACCATTACGTCACCCCCACGTTCAGCTTTGGTTTTGTTCCTCTGTGCCTACCGACAGTTGCAGTCCATATGGCACGCGCTGCCTCTGAGCCGTTGACACGGACAGTTGCCTACGACTGAGGAGAGGAGCCCTCTAGAAGTTAGTCATCCAAACAGATAAGAACCTCATGGTTGAATGAGTACGTGCCTATTGATGCTCTGTTTTGCCCTACTAAACTCCCAACCCCTTCTTTGTTATGAGCTTTTCGTTCTCGAAATGAACATGTTGAGTGATACATTAGTACTAGGTTTGTACTTCCCTTGAACGAAAGTATGGCAGGTTTTTTTTTACGGACGAAATTGATTTTAGGTTGTTCGAAGTTGTAATAATCGCGAAATACATTAGTCTGTTAAATTAACACTAAATGTTAATTTGACGCCGCGGTGTGGGGTGGCTGTACCTTGTACATACTCTTATAGACCACATAATGAGGTGTTTAAATGGATAGCACCATCGATGAAGTAAGATGCCAGTTCGTAGAACTAAATAGGTAGTTCAAAAAAATAAACACTGCTTATGTCGGAAAGACAGAAAACAAGTGTGGAATTTGAATTTCTGTGTTTGCACTAGAAATGGCGTACCTATCAGGCAAATTGTCTAATGGTTCAACTCAAATACCGCTTAGAGCGCTAGTGGATCACTTCAAACACTTCTAAAAAAACGTCCTCAAAATAAACCGATGCAAAGGTTCTTGAAGGTTGCCAGGAAGGTTTGTCATTATTTCTAATTTTGGGTTGATGGCAGCAGGATTGAGAATTGAATTTTAATTCCAGAAACATGATGAAACATACCTGCGATTAACAAAATAAACATAACGACGAGCAGCCCCTCCCACAACCTTCGACTCAAAGGCTTTGCTCTGCCTCCTTGGGCCAACAGCCAATCAGATGTCAATATACCTCATACGTCATTTTTTGCCCCATTTTTGCTTGTAATCACCATCATTTTCCAAGAATTGTATATATTTATATATACACATTTGTATATAGGTATGTGTCCTTGTTTTTGAGTGGTTATATACCCACATAACTTGTGAAACAACAGTTGGTGTTCGGAACGACTGTAAAAGTCGTAACACCTCGCTGTAAATGTGTCACTGGATTCAATCAAAACGCTTTTCCCTAATAAATTGATGTTTTCAGATTTGGAAAGTAACGACAGCTACGGGACGCTGGGCGGTTTGGATCAGGAAGGTAACAGTTCTCCTGGGCGGTATCAGAGCTCGTCCTCGCCACAGCATTACATGGCTTCTCCCATCTACCGGAGCGGAGGGCCTCACCCGCCTCACGAGTCGTTCAATGCACTTGGTGAGAACATCTCGATTAAATGTCGTAAGGTTGAGAGCATCATCTATTTCTTATCTATTTTTCTGTAAATCCCGAGTTTATTTTTTTATTTATTTTTTAAACGCAGAATAATTATTTTCATCTGGCTGAGTCTAATGAATGCTTATATGCATAATATTATCTACCTATTTTATTTTCTCGTGGGGAGAGATTGAGTTCATAATTTTTATCAGCCTTATACAGTTAGAACCTCTCTTACATAATTTCACAAAACATTCGATGCTCTACACAGGGCAGGGCGTCAATGCTAGCAAGATACCAAAGTAATAAAAGTGTGTATTATGATTGAGTAGTACTAACGCGTAATACCTACCAATGTAAAATTCAAATTCTTTTATCATGTGAACGTCCTGTGACCAAAAAACAATACGTAAGTACATGTAATAGCAACGCTATTAATATAAATTAAATAATTTAGCCTCATCCAGGGATGATAACAACTGCGTTTCGCCTATTTCAGGAAAAGTGTTAACGTAGGTAGTTAATAGCTGTTACTCGTCAAATGTTCTAGTTGTTGGGCAAAATAAACAGGGAAGTCTCTTGTCTGCCGAAAGATTACTTATTGCTTAAACTATATTATTACCATGTTCTTATTAGCTCGGTTTCTTGTATGTCCGATAAAATCTTGCTATAAATTTTTCGCTCACGATGACCAGTTGAGCTGACATTTGGCACAGTCATCTTCTCTTCGATGGCAATATATAAATTAATCATGTATGATTAATTAATGATTAATCATGTTCTCTAGAGAGCTTCATAGCTCAGAACTGGATGACAATGCAGTATTATCATGTCTGCTTCATAATCCCATCAATATGTTTAAAATCGATTGCAAAATTTCACACACACAAGACTAAAAAGCAGAAAATAATTATTATTTAAATAAAAACTTTAAAAAACACGTTTTTAAAAATGGCTAGAAAGTAAAAAAAATTTCTCGACGCCCCATTCAGATTTATGACCTCAGGTTGTCATGAAAATTTGTGAATTTCTAATAGCTATGAAAATAAGATTTAAAACGAAACCGTGGGGCGCATGCACACGTTTTTCGTTCTAAATCTTACAAGTATTTGAATAGCTATTGAAAATTCACCATCACAGATTTTCATGGCAATCTGTATGGTGTTAGAAATTACTGGATTGTTTCTAGTCCGTTTTAGAACGTGGCTTTCAAACAATTTTTATTTGAATCATTTCATTTCATTTCACTTGTTACTTAGTATCCGAAGCCTTAATTCGGGCTGAGTGGTGGTACTGCAATAATTTGTCATATCGACAGTCAACTGTAACAGACTACTGCAAAACGATATAGGTATGTATAATAGGAGTTTTGAAAATTTATCGGCAGATAGGCATCTCCTATCTCCAATGCTTTATCCTTAAGCTGAGGGGTAGTTTCTTAGTTGTTAGCGCCATGGTATTTAAATAGGCTGGTATATATATTTCCATCTCGTTCAATGAAAAATTTGTGGTTGTCAAACTCCGTCGTTTTATGTAATTTACCTTCCTTCTTTCAGGTCAAAGTGTGGGGCCATCGGACATGAGCGACGGGAGCAGCACGCACGGTTACCCCGACTTCCCGCCCAGCCCCGACTCGTGGTTGGGCGACTCCACGCACCGATATTGATTGCCGCCCCCGCCATCCAACTTGCTGCCACCGCCACCCAACTTGCCACCACCGCCATCCGTCTTGCCGCCGAGGAGAGTCGGGAGGACATCCAGCGCATTGGAAGACGTCGAGGAGCTCCCCAAGACCGGATGACGAAGACGCGGACAGCGAATTGTTGCAGCAGGCGGGAGACGACGGGCGGCGGCTCTTCTATCAGAGTGAGATCATCTGAATCACCGCAAAGGCGGAGGGCCAACCATAAGGATTACGTCATGTGAAGTACTGTTGAACCTACCTTCACATTTTGCTTGCTCATCCACAAATCGAGCAGGCTTTTGGGTCCACCAGTGACTAGCAGGCTTTTGTGTCCACCTGTGACTAGCAGGCTTTTGGGTCCACCAGTGACTAGCAGGCTTTTGGGTGCACCAGTGGCTAGCAGGCTTTTGGGTCCACCTGTGTCTAGCAGGCTTTTGGGTCCACCTGTGACTAGCAGGCTTTTGGGTCCACCTGTGTCTAGCAGGCTTTTGGGTCCACCTGTGACTAGCAGGCTTTTGGGTCCACCTGTGACTCCCTAAGACCTACTCATCGTCGAAGACTGGACGGTATCCTTCACCACCGCTGTCTTCACCTGACCGTCACTTGGAGCGCTGCGCTATATTCGTCCCTTGCATGTTAGGTACCATTCTGTTTTCTTGTTCTGTTTACTGTAGTCGGTACCTATTATATAAAAGAAAAAATGCAACGCACAAGGTTGCGTTTTTGAAGCTAATTATTTAGCTTCAATTACTTAGCTAGCGTGTTGAAGCTAATTACTTTGGTAGGTAGGTATTTGAAGTAGACAAAATTAGAGCACTTGTTAGGTATTCAAAAAACTAGGTATTAAAAAAAGGCGCACGTTTCAATCAAACATGCTTGCTTCAGCGCTTCAAGTGACGTTCAGGATAAGACATCGGCGGTGACGGGTAGGCTTCGAAGTTACGTTGTATGCAACTTATAGTGGTCAGAGGTCGGTCACATGTCAGTGATCCAAGTTACTATGTTCATGTGTCGGTAAGCCAGCATTTAAAAGATGGTACCTACCCACGGCCGATTTTATGACGGAGATGGCCCTGTAAAAAATAATAAATAAATAAAGGACTAGGATTCTATTGGACATTCATACAGATATTGTTTCATGTGCTGTAAGTGAAATAAATATTTTGTATGGTTTCCGCCAATTTTGGCCCCAAATTCCATAAAATTTTTAACTTTCATCATCGATGCAGTTTAATTATCTTGAACTTCTAGTGCTGTTACACTAAATTATGGTGATTTCAATTTCCAGGTTTTTTTACTCATAAAAAATGAATTTTGGGAGCTGAACCTTCGTTGCCTCAATTCTCCACTCCCTGGTCAAAATCAACTTCATATTCGGCCTTCTCGCTCTAACAAAACATGGAAAACGATACCTCACAAGCCCATGTTACTAAAACCTCCAAAACGGGTTACACGCCTCTGGGTATTCCGATCGGGCTGCTGAGCTTCACAAGACAACTAGGGCCCAAATGGAGCCTGTGCGCGAAAGAACGAATTTTTTATTCCAAAAATAAAGCGGATACGGTTGATATGGCCGACGGACATAACATTTTTGGAATCTACGCACCTCGAAACGCGTAAGTAAAAATTTTGAGGGGGCGTTCGAAAAATTTTATACTGAGCGAATACACAGGTGCATTATTCACCGAATAATAAACCAAAAACTAGGATGTAAGGAGTGAGAAAAATTCAACAATAGTTGCTGCTAGCACCGCTCCTGGCGATACCAACCACCCAACCGTTCCTTGTTATTGCCATATTGAAATAACAGACCAAACGAAATTTCCATGATAAAAGGCAATATTTTCATCCAAAACTTTTCGGCATCATTCGAACTGGTGGGTGCCTACCTTGTAGGTGCTGTGTACTTACCATCTGCTCATCTACGCACCGTAATCCACGTCGGTGAAGATGTAATTATTTATGAATAGTTACCAAATAATTGTAAACATTGTAAATACTTGATGTGTAGCTCAATTTGTAAGAGCTAGTGACTTTCAATTTTAAGCCTACCTACGTATACATTTTTCATCCAGCTAAAGAAGTCTTGTAGGTACATCGTAGGAATAGGTAATCTTGATTGTGTGTAAATAGGAACCTTGTGGCATCGTTCAGTACGAACACTCTTCTTCAAATGGACTTTAAAACAACGTGCAATTATTGGACTTTTAATACCTACTTATCTGTGTCTTTTGATTCGTGAAAACTGTTAGAAAAAAAAATAGTTTTGATTGTAAATTTTATTTATTGTCATATTTGAACAAAATCTTGCTTGTACTAAGGGACTTTTTTTCAAGTCAATTTTACTTTGAACTATAGTCAAAGTAAAACAAAAACTATTGCTGCCCGAAGTCCTAAGAAGCAAATTTTTTCGAGTTGGCCTCAGCGGAAAAGAAACATGTGATTTGAGTTAACCTTAGCCCCTCATTAGGATTCGTTGCTGAGAGATGTTAGCTGACCTACTGAAATTCTCCATATCCATAGCTTTTCGCCTCACTTTGCTTCCAGTGGAGAAAGAAACATCTAAAACTATGAAGAAAAATTACTGTTCTACCGCAACTCAGTTCAAGCTGGTACCTGTCGTACCAGTTGGACCCATGAAATACAAATAAAACCTGATTTCCTCATGTTGATTTGGTCGGATTCGTGCATGCTTGTTTTCATCTTCCGCGAAGTTGTATAATCCTAATGTTTATATTGTTGTCTATTTTGTATTCAAGCGAGAATGTTTTCAGAGTGTAAAGATTTCATAAATGAATTAGGTACTTGTTGATTTTTAATGGTCATTGTATCATACTAAGGATAATCATCATTCAACATTAAAAATATTGTATAAATTATGCGGAGTTCCTGGACTTTCAGTTACCCATCATTCCTACCACCCGTATCATTGGCAACTCGAGAGGCGTAATTCCATTTCGGATTCTACGTAGGTACCTTGGAAACGTATCAAAATTCGAGGGGGCTTGAATTCATATTTTTCGTGCTTGATTCCAAATGTTCGCTGTTGAAAATAAAGCAAAAGGTAGCGGGTTCCGTAGAAGAGCCACCAATCGAGGACAAGGGCCAATGAAAACGCTGCAAATTGTTACACAACGGTTTATTACTTACCTGTATATATGCCCCTTCTGCGTAGATCACAGTTTTCTGTTGTCAGTACACTCGAGCTCCTCCAGGAACCTAAAATGAGTACTGGAGCCGGCCAGGGAATTCTTTTCATAGAAATGCGCGGGATTCAATCATTATTAGCAGTTATTCATGGAGCGTAAGGTAAATAATCAACCTTTGTGTAATAATTTACCTTCTGCGCAGATAGTATATTAAACCGTTATGTAATACTTTACCCAATAATACTTCAACGTTTGTTAAAGTTGCAAACCTATCAACAAAATCCAAGAGCCATCACTTTTCAAATGAAATAATCAGAACAACCAACTCTACTTCAGCCATCCCTGATTATTCAGGTGCCCCCTAGCGATGATATCTAGGCCGGATTATAGTTTCATTCACTATCATATTCGATACAAAAGGCTGGTCGTGCAATGCTATGGGTGGTCTCACAAAATTCATTAGTTCAAGATCAATTTAAAAACTTTAAAAAAAAACCATACCCTCTATTGAAAGTTTTCGAGCTACGGCGTTTGAAAATTGCATCCCCCATTTTCCTGAGAGTAACGCCGAGCTTCGAGGACCAACTAGACCCCAAACGGGACCTACAAACCTAATTTTATTGATTTTGGTTCATGGTAACTAAGAAAATTGCGAAGTACGGTGTGCTCGATTCCAAAGGTTCATTGAAAATAATAAAACTATTACCAGTCGAGAAAGATCAACAAAGACCATTAAATCATGCTGTTAGTTGTTGTGGTACTCACCTACCTACACATAATGAAATAGTAACTATGATACCTAGCAACAATGTTACCAAAATGACCATAGAAAACCTAAATATTATGGTGTCATTTGGGTAGGTAAAAGTTCAATATTGTCGATCCAACCAGCAACCCAATTGCGTGGTACAACCTACTACAGTGAAACTGTCGACAAACCCAGCAAAAATGAGTAAAATTCCTCGAGCAACATACCTACACCTACCTATTTTTAATTACATAGAAATCCTAGGTCTATTTGATAGTACCTTAGGTAAAAACCCCGTTGGCAAACGGGCTCACCTGTAATCCTAGGTCTATTTTTTGATAGTACCTTAGGTAAAAACCCCGTTGGCAAACGGGCTCAAGTAATAGGAGCCCATTGCCAACTGTTCGTCTACATAGCATAACAAAGCTGACCAACTAAATAAAATATGGGGGGAGGGAGGGATTGTCTTGCAGCAAGACAGAGCGAATTTTCCAAGTATGCAGAGCTGGATCGCATTCAAATACTTTACTGTGGGTTCGAAAGAAGCTAGACTGTGGGTTCGAAAGAAGCTAGGTAGTTGTATGTCGAAAATTGCTACCACGAACTTGGAAAATTCGTAGTCACGAAATTGTAAAATTCATTATGGCAATTTTCGACACACATACCTAGCTTCTGTTCTTTTGAACCCCCAGCAATAAGTATTTGAATACGATCCAGCTTTGCAACACAAACTAGTTTCAAATCACCATTCCACCAGTATAAGTGCCTTATTTTTGAGCAACTTCGACCCACGTTAATTTTTTTTCTCCGTCTTGATCATCAATGGATGGAATAGATTCCATCCATTCTACCGGTCTCGAATTCATTTTTTTACCTACAATTTTCCCTCTTCGACTGGGGGGAAGGGTAAATGACCGAACAATGAATTTTATGCTTTCAACATGTTGAGTATTGTCCTAATAACGAACCATCTATTTAAAAAAAAAAAGCATCCTAATAGCATCTATTTTTTTGAACATAATTTTTACTTAATTTCTTGCTCAATAAAAAGAAGAATCGGAATGCACAT
The DNA here is from genome assembly GCA_954871275.1 of Leptopterna dolabrata. NCBI lineage: Eukaryota > Metazoa > Arthropoda > Insecta > Hemiptera > Miridae > Leptopterna > Leptopterna dolabrata. The sequence continues at coordinate 15,420,869 of OX940975.1, read as the reverse complement.
TTTTTGTTTGGGATTGTGATAAATCAGTAACGCCCGCCTCGGAGCCTCAGAACGAGATGGAGAGTTGATTCCTTTTGAATATTGTAATCGGAGAGAGTACGGCCATCTTCTAGTTGTTTGCCGGCAAAGATCAGCCTCTGCTGATCTGGAGGAATTCCTTCCTTGTCCTGGATCTTAGCCTTGACGTTTTCAATGGTGTCAGATGGCTCCACTTCCAGGGTGATGGTCTTGCCAGTCAAGGTCTTCACAAAAATCTGCATACCACCACGCAGACGAAGGACAAGGTGAAGGGTGGACTCCTTCTGGATGTTGTAGTCAGACAGGGTTCGGCCGTCCTCAAGTTGCTTGCCAGCGAAGATCAGCCTCTGCTGATCTGGAGGAATTCCTTCCTTGTCCTGGATCTTAGCCTTGACGTTTTCAATGGTGTCAGATGGCTCCACTTCGAGGGTGATGGTTTTGCCAGTCAAGGTCTTCACAAAAATCTGCATACCACCACGCAGACGAAGGACAAGGTGAAGGGTTGACTCCTTCTGGATGTTGTAGTCAGACAGGGTTCGGCCGTCCTCAAGTTGCTTTCCAGCGAAGATCAGCCTCTGCTGATCTGGAGGGATTCCTTCCTTGTCCTGGATCTTAGCCTTGACGTTTTCGATGGTGTCAGATGGCTCCACTTCCAGGGTGATTGTCTTGCCAGTCAAGGTCTTCACAAAAATCTGCATACCACCACGCAGACGAAGGACAAGGTGAAGGGTGGACTCCTTCTGGATGTTGTAGTCAGAGAGGGTTCGGCCGTCCTCAAGCTGCTTTCCAGCGAAGATCAGCCTCTGCTGATCTGGAGGAATTCCTTCCTTGTCCTGGATCTTAGCCTTGACGTTTTCGATGGTGTCAGATGGCTCCACTTCGAGGGTGATGGTCTTGCCAGTCAAGGTCTTCACAAAAATCTGCATACCACCACGCAGACGAAGGACAAGGTGAAGGGTGGACTCCTTCTGGATGTTGTAGTCAGACAGGGTTCGGCCGTCCTCAAGTTGCTTGCCAGCGAAGATCAGCCTCTGCTGATCTGGAGGAATTCCTTCCTTGTCCTGGATCTTAGCCTTGACGTTTTCGATGGTGTCAGATGGCTCCACTTCGAGGGTGATGGTCTTGCCAGTCAAGGTCTTCACAAAAATCTGCATACCACCACGCAGACGAAGGACAAGGTGAAGGGTTGACTCCTTCTGGATGTTGTAGTCAGACAGGGTTCGGCCGTCCTCAAGCTGCTTTCCAGCGAAGATCAGCCTCTGCTGATCTGGAGGAATTCCTTCCTTGTCCTGGATCTTAGCCTTGACGTTTTCGATGGTGTCAGATGGCTCCACTTCGAGGGTGATGGTTTTGCCAGTCAAGGTCTTCACAAAAATCTGCATACCACCACGCAGACGAAGGACAAGGTGAAGGGTGGACTCCTTCTGGATGTTGTAGTCAGACAGGGTTCGGCCGTCCTCAAGCTGCTTTCCAGCGAATATCAGCCTCTGCTGATCTGGAGGAATTCCTTCCTTGTCCTGGATCTTAGCCTTGACGTTTTCAATGGTGTCAGATGGCTCCACTTCCAGGGTGATGGTCTTGCCAGTCAAGGTCTTCACAAAAATCTGCATACCACCACGCAGACGAAGGACAAGGTGAAGGGTGGACTCCTTCTGGATGTTGTAGTCAGACAGGGTTCGGCCGTCCTCAAGTTGCTTGCCAGCGAAGATCAGCCTCTGCTGATCTGGAGGAATTCCTTCCTTGTCCTGGATCTTAGCCTTGACGTTTTCAATGGTGTCAGATGGCTCCACTTCGAGGGTGATGGTTTTGCCAGTCAAGGTCTTCACAAAAATCTGCATACCACCACGCAGACGAAGGACAAGGTGAAGGGTTGACTCCTTCTGGATGTTGTAGTCAGACAGGGTTCGGCCGTCCTCAAGCTGCTTTCCAGCGAAGATCAGCCTCTGCTGATCTGGAGGAATTCCTTCCTTGTCCTGGATCTTAGCCTTGACGTTTTCGATGGTGTCAGATGGCTCCACTTCGAGGGTGATGGTCTTGCCAGTCAAGGTCTTCACAAAAATCTGCATACCACCACGCAGACGAAGGACAAGATGAAGGGTTGACTCCTTCTGGATGTTGTAGTCAGAGAGGGTTCGGCCGTCCTCAAGCTGCTTTCCAGCGAAGATCAGCCTCTGCTGATCTGGAGGAATTCCTTCCTTGTCCTGGATCTTAGCCTTGACGTTTTCGATGGTGTCAGATGGCTCCACTTCCAGGGTGATTGTCTTGCCAGTCAAGGTCTTCACAAAAATCTGCATACCACCACGCAGACGAAGGACAAGGTGAAGGGTGGACTCCTTCTGGATGTTGTAGTCAGAGAGGGTTCGGCCGTCCTCAAGCTGCTTTCCAGCGAAGATCAGCCTCTGCTGATCTGGAGGAATCCCTTCCTTGTCCTGGATCTTAGCCTTGACGTTTTCAATGGTGTCAGATGGCTCCACTTCGAGGGTGATGGTCTTGCCAGTCAAGGTCTTCACAAAAATCTGCATACCACCACGCAGACGAAGGACAAGATGAAGGGTTGACTCCTTCTGGATGTTGTAGTCAGAGAGGGTTCGGCCGTCCTCAAGCTGCTTTCCAGCGAAGATCAGCCTCTGCTGATCTGGAGGAATTCCTTCCTTGTCCTGGATTTTAGCCTTGACATTTTCAATGGTGTCAGATGGCTCCACTTCGAGGGTGATGGTCTTGCCAGTCAAGGTCTTCACAAAAATCTGCATACCACCACGCAGACGAAGGACAAGGTGAAGGGTAGACTCCTTCTGGATGTTGTAATCTGACAGGGTACGGCCATCTTCAAGTTGCTTACCGGCAAAGATCAACCGCTGCTGATCTGGAGGGATACCTTCCTTGTCCTGTATTTTAGCCTTCACGTTTTCAATTGTGTCAGATGGCTCTACTTCCAAGGTGATAGTCTTCCCTGTGAGGGTCTTGACAAATATCTGCATACCTCCTCTCAACCTCAAGACCAGGTGAAGTGTCGACTCTTTCTGAATGTTGTAGTCAGACAGAGTGCGGCCATCTTCAAGTTGCTTACCGGCAAAGATCAACCGCTGCTGATCTGGGGGGATTCCTTCTTTATCCTGAATTTTCGCCTTCACGTTTTCAATGGTATCAGAAGGCTCGACCTCAAGGGTGATGGTCTTCCCAGTCAACGTCTTAACGAAGATCTGCATTTTCCTGAAACCAGAGAAGTCCTGATTAGTTTTGGTAGTTCAAAGCCATAAATTAGAATCAGTTACAAACATGCAAAATCTCAAGGGGGGGAGACCTAAAGTAATTAGTAAGTATATTGATGTTTATGGTTGAGAGGCAACTGAATAATTCATATTTATTTACGTACGTATTATGGTTGATGGAATAAGAGCTTTTCTATTCTAATGTATTTTATTCTTAAGCTTAGAGATAAGCCTCATAGCAAAGCAAGTTCGTTATAGCCCAGTTACCTACTTCACAAGAATAAGGGGTTTCGAAGAGGGGAATGTAAACAAGTAAATTAAGGGCCGATTTCACCAACATTTTTAATCACGGTTAGATGATCATAATCACGATTTACGTTCCTCAATCATGGTTAACAGAACTGTTCAACTCTACCACACTTGATCAAGCATTAACCATGATTAAAAATTAATAGGCAGATTTTGGTCCATTAGCGTTCTTAACCACAATTAGACAGCCATTTTATCATACAACGAAACTGCATCAAATACGCAGTGTTTTCTGACATAGTGATTTCGATATTATATACCTACGATGCCTCGCGCATTAGTGGCTTTCGAATTATCATTCCAAGATGAGGATGATATTGTCGGCCCTCCTAAATAGATAAGGAGTGAAGATTTCATCCACTTTCCAATGCGGCACCGACTATCAGAACAACTGTTCTCAGCATATTGGAGCAAATAGAAGGCCGTCTAGAATACCTGACTGACAGGTAAGTTACATGCAGTACATTAATAGAAAATAATGTACATGTAACAATGTATTATTTTTGCATGTGTAACTAGGTACAAGTTATTGCGCATCTAGGTAAACCATGAGATGACAACTTTGAAATATTTAAGTGCGCACTTATACTAGATTTGACTTCTACATGCAATTTTTAACACAGAATGTGTTTTAGCCATGGACTAACTAGCCAAAAAAGGTAACGAAATTTCGTAACGAAATCTGGGACGCTGTTATGAAAAATTTCTAATGATTTTCACGTACAACCGATTCGTTGCTACGGAACTTTAACTTCGCCAGTTATCATCGTACAAAAATCTTTCACCACTCGTTGGATACCTCTCGATTTACCTAACCATATTTTTTTACGAGCTGTACAACTTACATTTTCATTCGGCACATGGAAAGCTGGATCCCCCTTCCTTTTTTTTGGTTCATTATTATTGTTATCACTCATGATAATAGAAATAACCTGGTTTTTTTATAACCTCATTACACCACTGCCTTGTTGACAAGAAACATATAGCATCCATGAGGGCGTTAATCGTGTTTAGTGAAGTTAGTGGGAACCATGATTTGCATGGTGGAATCCAAACGACGTTAATCACGATTACAGGGTTCGGTTAACTCAGATCTTGATTAGCTTAATCACGATTAGTGAGTTTTTGGTGAAATCGGGCCCAAGTAGTTCAATCCCATAAAGGGATACATGAGGTGACAATGAGTAATCAGGAATTCCTAGTGAGACTATTCATTGAAACAATTATTTTTTATAGTCAGGTAATCAATGTGGGATACAAAAATTCACTGATTTAAAAAAAACCAACAGTAATGAACAATTTACTCAACTGTAATAGAGAGAAAACCATGAATGCGCATAAACTAGTTCAGAACAGTACGAGTTATTCAGATAGCATCTAACAAGTAAATTAGGTGTCTCAATCCCATAAACGGACATCAGGTATTCACGGTACATGAAGTGTTGACAATGAATAATCAGGAATTCCTGGTGAGATTATTCAGTGACACTCAAATATTAGTCAGGTCATCAATGTGAGATGAAAATTCACCGATTCTAAGCTATCTAATCTTATTCAGTAAAATGAACAATATAATCAAATGTTATAGAGAGGAAAACCATGAATGTTCATATACTCTATTATTTCAGTTAAGCACGAGTTATTCAGATAGCAAAACTATAGGGGTATTAAGACAATGTATTAGGTATATATTATGTTAATATGATGCGTGAAATGGGCATGAACCACGAACAGATCTGAGAGCTCATAACCATCAAAGAGAACAGAATGCAATACGATAGGGCAGTGAATCCACTGGTTAGCCAGTGACTCACGATGTTTTCCTTTATGAAAGGGTACAACTGGGTTGGGTAACTTCAACAAGGAAAAACGGACCTATGTACCTTCCTCAAGTATCACCTGCTTGCAACTGAAAACCCAACTTCAACAAAAGCGAACGACGAGCTAGCTGGTAGAAACAGAACTCCCATGAAATGCAGCTGAAGTTAGCCTTTACAGAACATCACCATGTTAATACATACCCCATGAATATTACGAATATGTTGAACGGAAAACGTTATTTGAGAGCATGATATGAGTAAGTTGTCAAGGAAATTCCTCACGAATGCTATCAAAAACCTTCGAACATGTCACAGCTAAGTGCTACACATAACGAACAGAATACAGTCAACCCAGGTTATAGTGGAATGTGGAAGGGCAACAGTGATTGCTGGCCCTTCTACTTGCAGGTCAAGATCCTGTACACAAGAACGTTCTTTGCCACTGACTGTAATAGGAGAAAGTTTTCCGGCACCTCTTCATTTTTCATCACCAAGGAAACATATTATAATAGGTAGGATCTGAAATATAAATGTAAATTTGAAACTATTCATTCGATGCGGGTTTCGAGTCACCGTTGGCCACGAATTTCTGGGCGTCCACAACTACTGGTCTGCTCAGAAGCCCTAAACCATGAATTCATAGATGAGCAATGCGCGGCTAATGAGCTATTTCAGGTGTACACTGAGAATGAGCAAGAATTTCTCTTAGTAGTGAAGTCAGTAGTCACTCAAAAAACCTCATCCAGAAAACCACAATCCGAAAATCCTTTGGCATAAATCGTAATACCTACATACAGGTACGAACTGCGTACCCAAAGATTGTCAGGTTGCAAAGGCTGACATCTACCCCCTCACACCTTATGCAAGCTGAATCCAACAATAGTTTTACAATAAAGCTTAAGCCTTTGGATGATGCAAAGTTGTGTTCGAAAAGGACCGATGTCGACATCAGCAAGCTGCTTGTCATGAATGACCCAAGTTATTCTATTTTTAGTTTCACTCAGCATATTTAGTTTCATTTCAACAGATAAGTTTCTTCCAGCTACTTAAATTTTAGGATTCAAGAGCAACTGGCCATAAGCCTTGGGTGTCTTTGCTGGGTGAATGATCGACCTCGAAACTCGCTAACTAATTTATTGAGCATCAAACCCGACCGCGGTACTTAATCTTGAAACGGTTTTTTCGGACAGCGGCGCAGCCAGGTTCAATTTTGAGGTGACCTTATGAAAATTTAGTTTCCATCCAATCCATGTTGACGCTCACCCCTGGATACAAGTACGCAATAAGGACGAAATTAGCAGGGGGGATTGATTTTCCACTGAATTTTCCCGCAATATTCAACATTAGCATCGGAATCTCCACTTGTTTTTCCTAAGTATGAATAAACTAAAAATTTTCCAAATGTGAAAAAACACTCAGGCAACAAAGATAGTTCCGTTCAAATTTCATACTGAAAAGTGCATACAGCTTATAGCGATACATCCCCGCACAATTTTAGCCAACTGAGACATCACGCACGTAAGTATCACTGTGAAAAAATTCGTAACGAGTGGAAAGAACCAAGTTTAGAGACCTGAAATGCGAAATATCGACCCATACATATTGCATACAGGGGGAATCGTCGTTCTTCGAAGAGGTTTTGTCAGATAATCGATCCCCCCCCCCCCCCCCCAAGCTCCAATATACATACGTTATCATCAAAAAAGACGCTGCATTATTAGGGAAAAACGCTGCAAATCGCTACACAAAGTTTATTATTTTGTACAGAACACCATTCTGTTATTCATATCACAGCTCTCTGTACAGATAACCCTTCTACATTATGTATGTACCATTCTATACATATACTATTCTATATGTGGAAAATGGAACCACCTCCAGTTAATTTGTTGATACTTTATTATTAATTTGGTAGTTACGAATAAAAACAGTTGCGTTCAAACCTTTCAAGGAAAAACTCGTTTTCTAACTTTGAATAATCTAGAGTTTAAAGTAGTCGATTTAATAGACCAAAGTAGGTACAAACCGCACAAGAAAAGGAAGAGAAACCAACAAAAAGTGGCGACCGTGACAGGGCCGGTGGTTTGATACCTCACGTAAGATGACGACCACAGTGAACATGAGACGAAGGTCCGCTAAAAAGGTATTAGCAGAAAGAATAGTTGCAGAGCTAGATGCGGAGCTAAGGGAAGAAGCGGCAGATATCGACTCTCCCAAGCGCACTTGTCGTAACCCACAAAATCCTAATTTTACAGGAGAGCCGAAAAACTAAAATTATCTCTGGCTGGTTCTCTTGTCGTAACCCACACACGACCCTTTTAGCGAATAAATTTTAAAACAAATAAATCCATAAAAACTCGAAAATTTTGGTCCAAACCCAATTTGACAGCAGAAAAAACGTTTCAAGTCAGCAGGCAAATTGATCCCTTAGAGATTAAAGTTGGAATGAATCATGCCATTGATCTGGAACGTCCTCAGTGGACTGAACTCAGAGAAAAAGTAAGGCGCTATGTGAAACTTGGAACACGAAACGTTTTATTTTTATTCACTTATCTAATAATAATATTATATTACATTGACTCTTCGCCCAACGGATCTTCCTCATTAGTTTCGGGTAGCACATCGGGCAGAGTGACGTCTCCAGCCATCATCATGTACTCTTCATGGTACTCGCTTGGGATAACAAACCTCTCTATGAGCTTCATCACTTCCCTTTTCTTTGTCGCTGGAATTGGAAGCGGGGACCTGAACGCTGGCAATGGTTCAGAGGGGCTGGTCGTGATTGTGAGCTATCGCTTGTCCGTCTCTGCTTTTCTTTTTGGTGGTGAGCTTAGCTTTCGTTTCACGAATACGTCTGGCGCGTTGTTTTAGATCACCTTGCTCCACCTCTCCAGTGATGCGAGTTTCGGCTTCTGCAGGATCGTACGACACTTCGACGTAAAAGTCCTTCGAGCCCTTTGTGAATCTAAACTTCTTCACGGCTGAAAAATTCACGCTTGATCCGTCTTGCTTGGCCTTCATTGGCGTGAATCGTTGTGTCCAACTGTGGAAAAATGTGCTGAGATCAAGGAAATTAGCATGTGATAGTCTGATAACGTTGTAGGGTCGAGGGTTTTTCCGGGCATTTCTTATTATTGTATTCCATTCAGATGGCGCCCATACTGTTTTGCCACGTGAGGCCCTCTCTATTACAGCACGGACCGAATCGGCTGGCATATAAGTTGTACGACCTGGCTGGAGGAAAGTGATCTGAATTGTCTCCTGAGTGGAGCATTTTTCCAAGTATCACTGGATCGTCGAGACAAACACTTTATTCTTGTACTGCCCTGCACACGAATCGCAGGACAGGGAAAGAGTTCGTACTGTTTTACGTCCGTCAACTGAATGGATGTACATCATAAGTTCATAAGAATACTTGACATCGCATTGGCTCCTCGTTTTCCGTTCTGTTCTCCCCATAGGTAACTGATCCCGTTCTGCGTCCCGGTCTCATAAAATGTTTCGTTGTAGAAAGAGTACAACTGTTTGATCAGGTGAGGGTGATCAAATGTCGAAAACCACAAAATTTTATAGTAACTGACGTGCCATTTTGTGGGCTACGACAAAAACAAATTATGCATCATTGTCGGAACCCAGCTGAATTTTTTCATTGTGTGGCTAGTAATGGGACGAAGGAGGGACTAAAACGAGCATTTGTCGTAACCCACAACGCTAGACTTCCCATGCTGGTTACTACAATTAGGAGATTCGTTACATTTGTCGGAATCCACTCCAGAGTGTGAAGTAAGTTGGTTACGACAATGCACCTAATAAAAGAAAATTAGTATCAGTAGGTAGTTATTATTCGTTTCTTCGTTGGTTACGACAAATGTTCTTCACTCATTTGAATTTTTGGAAATTCCAGATTTAAGGAAAAGTAGAGGGGGAAATTGGATTTTAAGGTATTCAACATTGTCAGATCAGGCAGAAATTCAATGGTGATGTCCCCACAACCCTTTAGTACACGCTACTGCAGAAAAAAATTTTCCGCCTTTTTGTGGGTTACAACAAGTGTGCTCGGGAGAGTCGATATTACCTCGATAAAAAGTAAGATGCAGGAGTTGGAAAGGCAAAGAGGTGAATATCAAACCCTCCACAGGTAATTGAAGAAATCATCCACAGGGACGATTTCACCGAGCAGGAATTACTATTAGAGGATACCGCCGACTATGAATTCTGTCTTAACAGTTAATAGTATTACGCAAATTGCACAATCTAGGTTGGATGTAAATAAAAATCAGGCTCTCTGCGCAGACAAGGCTACATATAGTAATAATAGGAAGCTCCCTAAGATAGAGTTAGTTAAGTTTGGAGGGGAAATCAAGGATTGGCTCCCCTTCTGGAGCTTGTTTCAGAAAATAGATCAGGATAGACAGCTTCCAGAGGAGGAAAAATTCCAGTATTTACTTCAAGCGGTAGTTCCCGGCACTAGGGCACGAGAAGTAGTTGAGAGCCTACCACCTACTGCAGAAAACTATAAGAAAGCGATTGACGCTCTGAAGTCTAGATTTGGGCAGGAAAGTAGATTGACTGAATACTACTTTAGAGAATTATTGAAATTGACATTAGCAATGAATAAGTCGGGACAAGTAAATTCTGCTTCCTCTATATATGATAAGATAGAGACGCAATTGAATGCCCTTGAAACTCTAGGAGTAGCTTCTTCTACATTTGCTACGGCTCTCTGGCCGCTTGTCGAATCATGTTTAGGTGCAGATTTACCAAGAGCATGGCAGCGATCAGGACAACAGCGCCGAGACTGCCGAAGCACGACTTGACAGTTTACTGCGATTTTTGAAGAGGGAAGCCGAAAGTGACGAATGGATCAGGGTTGCGGAGGAAGGATTTGGAAGTATAGAAGACAGAGAGGCTATTGGAAGATCAGAGAAGCCAGTTCCAACCGCAGCGGAGTTAGTTGGAGTAGCAAGTTCAAAATCCCGTTCAGGTACTCAGACTAGTTCTGTTTCTTCCTGTGTGTTTTGCCAGGGCTCCCATCTGAACTCATCTTGTGACAAAGCCAAGAAAATGACACTTGGAGAGCGTAAGTCCATTCTAAGGGCGAAGAGGTGTTGTTTTCGATGCATGAAATTTGGCCACCGAATTCTAGAATGTCGCACCAATGTCTATTGTGAGCAATGTGAGGGGGGGGGGGGGGTGTTTTAAAGCAGCGCAGATAGTAGAGCCAGGAACAAGTGCAATAGTTATAGAAGCGGAGCAACAAGTTGAGAATAACCTTGCTAGTACAACGGCTGATCTTGTGTTCTTGCAGACTTTACAAGTTATGGCGCGAGGGGAATCAGGTAAAGAACAGTGTATTCGAGTCCTTTTCGATTCAGGATCGCAGCATTCCTATCTTCGTACGGAGCTAATTGGTGTTTTGGGCTACAGATCACAAGGAGAAGTACAACTTCTTCATAACCTTTTTGGGGGGAGTCAGACGGGTCTACAGAAGCACAAAATGTATAAAGCGCGATTAAGAAGCCTTAATGGGAGTTATTTGTGTAACTTTGATGTGCTAGACCAAAAGCTCATATGTCCCAGCGTCCCGAAATTCAATAAAGCTAGAAGTGTTATGAAAGAGCTCGATGAATTAGGTATAAAGATTGCTCCAGATACAGATACCCCAATAGATTTACTGATCGGTTCGAACGTTTATGGAAAACTGCTGACGGGCCGAAGGGAAATTTTGAAATGTGGTTTAGTTGCCTTTGAGACTCATCTTGGATGGATTGTTTCAGGGAAATTTACAAGTTTGGATACAGGTCACATTAGAGAGCATGGAACCAACACAATGAGTGCGATAACGATGTTTTCCATGGCGAATCCTGATTCCATTTGTAACTTATGGGAACTGGATGTGCTTGGAATTGAAGACCCCTATCAGAAGAAAAGTAAAGAGAAGCGGGACCAGGAAACACATCAGTTCTTCCTTGATACAATAAGAATTAGTGAGGAAGAGCGTTACGAAGTAAGATTGCCATGGACCGAAGATCATGTGCCCACACCTCGAAATTTTTTATTGGCAAAGGGTAGATTAGACCGTATGATAAGTTGAAGGAATCAAAAATGATGTCTGTTTATGATTCTGTATTTGCGGAGTGGTTGGATGAACACATAATAGAGAAGGTTGACTTTGAAACATGGGATAAGAGACACTATCTGCCACATCGCCCTGTTTTTCGAGATAGTAAGACAACCCCAGTTCGTCCAGTCTTTGACGCATCCGCGCAGGAGAAAGGATTCCCTTCTATCAATCAATGTCTACAAAAAGAAATAAACTTGATAGAAAACATTCCGAAGTTGCTGCTAATGTTCCGAATGAACAGAATAGGTGTAATTTCCGATATTCGAAAAGCCTTTTTGCAGATTAGTTTGGCGATTGACGATCGTGACTATTTGAGGTTTCTGTGGGTTAATGAAGATGGTTCACTGCAAATTTTTCGGCATGCGAGAGTAGTGTTCGGAGTCACCAGTAGTCCTTATCTTTTGGGAGCTGTGATTGAGCATCATTTAGTTCGTTTACTAGAGGCTGGTAGATTTGATTCGGAACTACTCCGTCTATTGAGAAAGAGTTTCTACGTTGATAATTGTGTTACAAGTGTAAACTCAGTAGAAGAGTTGGAACGCTTTCAGAAAGATTCGATAGATATTTTTGCAGAAGCCAAGATGGATTTGAGGTGTTGGGAGTTCTCCGACTCCTCACTAGCAACTGAATCAACGACACATGTGCTTGGACTTATTTGGGAGCGTAAGGCGGATAGGCTGGGAGTAAATCCCTCTAACTGGAAATTGGATGACACGACCAAGATCACTAGGAAAACGTTAATGTCAATCGCCCATCGAGTCTTCGATCCAGTAGGGTTCTGTTGTCCAGCCACGCTGTGTCCCAAGTTACTGTTGAAACAATGTTGGAATGAGGAAGGAGGATGGCTACAAGAGATTCCTGAACCTCTCCAAGTAGAATTTTTGAAATGGTATCACGAATTGGACTACCTAGAAAAGATTAAAATCCCGCGTTGTATTTCTGGTGAAGGAAAAGTCATCGAGCGTTCGGTTCACACTTTTTGTGACGCAAGCAAAGTTGCGTACAGCGCTGTGGTGTATCTCCGTACAGTGACGTCGGAAGGACTAGAAGTGCAAATGATTCAGGCTAAGTCCAGGGTTGCTCCCTCAGATGAAATTACTATTCCGAGATTAGAATTATTGGCAGCGTTAATTGGGGCAAGGCTTACCAATTCTGTGAAAGATATTCTAGGAGAAGGTGTGGATTATACCTATTGGAGCGACTCATCTACAGTTGTTACTTGGATAAATCAGGATGAAAATTGGGGAGTTTATCTTCACAATAGAGTCAAAGAAATTCGTAGTTTGACTAGGAAAGAAGAGTGGAGACATATTCCTGGACTTTACAACCCAGCAGACCTACCTAGTGGAGGATGTTCACCCAAGAGCCTATACGAGAGTAAATGGTGGCAAGGTGCAACCTGGAGGAGCAAGAGCCGCAAGACTTCGTTCACCAATAGGCCCCGGAGTGTGTGGAAAATGGAACCACCTCCAGTTAATTTGTTGATACTTTATTTAATTTGGTAGTTACGAATAAAAACAGTTGCGTTCAAACCTTTCAAGGAAAAACTCGTTTTCTAACTTTGAATAATCTAGAGTTTAAAGTAGTCGATTTAATAGACCAAAGTAGGTACAAACCGCACAAGAAAAGGAAGAGAAACCAACACTATACATATTATGTAGATCGCAGATCCTCCGTACCTTAGTACCTAACCCGTACTCGTTACTAGGTACCTACCTAAATCACGTGTTGAAGGTTGCTAATTCTGTCGACGACAAACAGTAGGTAGCTAAAATGGAAAAAAGAAACGCAAATAATGAAGTTCTGAAGGGAAACTGTTGATGTGGAATGAAAAAAGCACTGCCCCCGCCAGTGGTTTTGGTTGTGGTGGCCAGTGATTTATCGTCGAATGAAATCTGGGGATGTCCCCCGGACCCCCGGATTATAACAGTTAAGATCAAGGATCAAAGCAAGGAAACATGGAACATGTTTTTCGAATAGGTACATAATAACAGAGGATAAATAGATATGTAGAAAAAACGTCTGCCAATTCGAGTAGGCAGTACAGCTTCCTCACTTGAATCACATGAACGTATGGAGTAGTTGGGTAGTTTCGTTGTGATACGGGACCATCTGCGATCCATCTCGCGTGTACCCTCAAAATTTCAGCTCTCCACGACTATTTTTCGCGCAGGGAGAAGCGTTACAAGGAAATGGTCAACATTTCATGTTCGCGCATGCGCAGACGGAAGTTACAATATTCCAATGAAATTCATTTGGAACTATCGAAGTGTTACTCCTCATCGACTCTCCAGGTGTGAACTCATTTCAACGATATTTAGGGTTGTTGTTATGGGTGTTTCAAGTATTTCACGTTTGCGCCTGCGCAGAACAAAGTTACAGTACTTTTTCAATGATTATTGTGCGGAACCATCTGTGACGCAACTCGCACCTACCCTCCAAATTTCAGCCCATTTTGACCATTATTTCGGGTAGTTATGGGCGTTACAAGGAATTACCACAGACAGACACGGAACTAAAAATGTTCCTGGATGTTTAAAACGCAAAATGGTTGTGGACATTTTCATTTTGGAGGACATTTTCTTTAAAACTCAATTACGAATCCAAGGCTTCCCTACCCTCGGTAGTGAGGAAGCAAAGAACTTCATGTGATTTCCAAGCCTCGAACCAGCGATCTAATTCAATGTAATACACGTCGTTGCCACTGCGCCACCAAACTACCTGAAGCTTCTACGGACTTCCGTGAGATAGCAGCTGGCAGCTGCTACAGCCGGAAACGGCCGAACCCCCTCGGCAGTTTTAAGCAAAGTGGACTCTCCTCGGGGAAGGCGGAAGTGGTACGAGAGGAGGTGGGTAGGGTGGCAGGACGCTCTCCAGCCCAGTTTACTCCCGTAAAAACATGTTCCATGTTGAAAACGTTCTGTTCGGGTAGGGTTTCGATCTCGAGAACTTCAGCTGAAAAGTTCGACAGTTAAACCACTGCGATGTAAAGTTTAAATAGCAGGAGACCAGAGACCTTTACGGCAAAACCGTAGAATGCCCAAAATTCAGGAAAAAAACAAACTACTTAAAAATGCAAGCAAACCCACACCTCAAAACACAATTTGCCAAGAGGGACACTCTGGACATTTCAACCTCCATTTTTCACCCCATAAGTTTAATGACAGTAACCCCGAGCTTCTAGGACCAACTGGTGCCCAAACGGGACCCATATACCAAATTTCGTGAATTTGTTCATGGGAACTAAGAAAAAAGCCTCGGACGGCGTATGGGCGGAAATTTTTTATTCGATATTCGTATTCTACTTCTCTTGAAACGTAAACCATCAAATTTAGAGAGGGGGGGGGGGGATTTTATTTATTTTTTTTTTTTCATGGACGATTACAGAGCTTTCTAATTTTATTATTGAAAATAATGAACCAAAATATTATAGATTTACGGAACATAAAACCAAGGCAATTTCATAAAAATATGGAAAAAACCTAGCATGCGTAGGTAATTACCTAGTTGGTAGTTTTCAGCTGAATGCCTTCAGTTTTATACTCCAGCAGTTCGAACTTGTAGGTATCTATTTGCGATGTAAAGTAGCTATGGCGAATAGGATGCAGGTAACTACCTTACACATGAATGACTGATTGTAGGGTAAGTGTACCAGTCTCCACCAGTGTACTATAGGCCGTGCACGAGAATATTGCCTTCCGACCCTGCACTCTATAGGAGGATGGCAGAAGCTGAGGGCTCGGCAGCATGAGTGGGATGCAATGTTGGGACTTTTACGCTGTTATGTTGGCAGCCATGCTGCCATTCCAAGCCAGCTCATTCCGTTCCCGTATCGTGTTTTCCTCGTTTGCATCTTGCTTTTCGTTTCACCATCCTACCTATATCGTCGTATTAACCCTTCTGATTTTAACTGTATCATCACAATGCCCGTCATCCTATTTTTGAACTGTGAGTATCATCACAATCCCCCTTACCCCGTCAGTTTCCGTGTGTCGCCTACACAAATCTCCCAATGGAAGATCAACCTTCATCGTCAGCAAGAAACCGGAAACATGCTATCGCAAGAGGCAGGGCTCTGAGGAGTCAGGCGCGATAAATTGTGTACAATGTTTGCCAGTATTTTACGAGGAAGAAGAAAGAGGATGACGCGAAATACAACCTTCGCGATGTGACTAGTGCAGCGACGGGCGTCTCGGCGAGAACAGTCGGCAACATTATGAAGGAAGCTGGAAACCAAACAACATCAGATCGGGTGAGACCTGGAGACTACCATTCTTCGTTCAACTTCGACAATTTTTCGAAGTGGCTCATGCTTAAGTTCCTCCCGAATTTACCCGCGGATTCGGTCATGGTGATGGACAACGCTAAATACCACTGTGTGCAGACCAACAAAAGACCTAACAAGTTCGACTCTGAAGGCAGATGTAATTTCGTGGTTGACGAGTAATAATGTGCCGTTCGACGAAAAATTAACTAAACGAACTAAATCACTCGCGACGAAATCGTGGAAACCCATTTCAAAGAAAAACGGAGTTATTGAAAAATAGTCTATTTCCACTAATACACGAAAAACGCAAAAAACACTGTTATACCGGTTTCGGTGATCAAACCATCGTCAGTAACACACAATAACTGAAGGCATGTTGGAGAGGAGACCTTATATATAGTCACAAAGTGAAATGTGGTCGATTGGGATTGGTTGTGAAAAAGAATGGTGAAGGTAACAGAGGGAGGGTGGTCGAATCTGATTGGTTGTGAAGAAGAATGGTGAAGGGAACAAAGGAAGGGGGTCGATTCTGATTGGCCCTGGAAGAGAATGCCAAAAAGTGAAAGGAACATGAGGTGATACGGAGGTGAAGAGTGGGGGGGGGGAAGAGTGGTGGAACCAAGCTGTTACAGAAATGAATGCAATAATGGAGAAAAACTTAAAGGAACTACATCATTCAAAGATTTACCCAACCTCTCACTCTTACTAATTTCGAATTTTTCAAGTACATCCAACAGGCTCCCTTTTGGGCAAAAATGAAGATATTCAATGAACTGTCTGTCTGCAAGATCAAAATTGAAGCTATGACTGGATTCATTCAAGTGACGTGCAAAGGCCGAATCACCCTTATTATCCCTGAAATATTTTTCATGTTCCTTTATTCTTTCTCTAAACTTCCTACCAGTTTGACCACAATAGTCAAGCCCACAAGAACACTTTAATTTATAAACACCACTTTTATCTTGAACATTAATTTTATCTTTAACTGAACTTAATGAAGATTTGAGATTATGTTTAGTTTTATATCCTACTCTGAACCCTTTAGAAGTTAATATTTTACCAATTTTATCCGAAATTTTTCCGTAATACGGTATACTGATCCAAATTTTTTCCTCAGTCGTAGCTTCCCTAACTAGATTTGAAACTCCTTCCCTACTCTTTTTTCTAAGAACCCTATTCCATATTGTATCAATGAGATCTCCCCCATAGCCATTACTTGCCGCTATACTTTTAATAGTTAACTTTTCTTTAGCTAAATTCTGTTCACTCATTGGTATAGATAAAGCTCTGTTAATCATACTATGGAAAGCTAGCTTTTACAAAAATCGGGAAAATGCCACGTTCATTCACTATGGTAGGTACCTATGGCTTTTATGACAGTATCATTATTGTAACGAAAAAAGTTAAGTTTTTATGACGGTTCACACTCTCAGCTGGAAAAAGGATTACAGGGAGAAAGTGCTGCCACTGTACAGGGGAAAAACAAAACAAAAAACGGGGAATTCCGTGTTGAAAGTGATTTCCACGTTCTCCGTCTGATGGCAGGGGTCGTAGGGCAATATTCTAGTGCACGGCCTATAGTTATCACCACTCCCAACTTTGAAAGAAAAGAATTTGGCGCCAGTTAGAAAAATGAAACTGGCTCCATTCTACAGGTTAGAATCTTAGCGTCATTTTTACCACCAATATTCAGCAGGCCGTGGCGGGATAACGTCCTGAATTGAGTTTTAGTTGCCAGTGTTCGTGATCAGCTGCTTCCTTACAAGTTTTAATGATGTAAAAAATCAGGGAATGGCAATTGCTGCTGCAGCTAAAAAACAATGCCCCACGCCCCACTCTCAGGGATAAGGTAAATGGGCGAACGCCTGTTGTTAGGAAAATGGGCCCATCTTCCGTACTAACAGAAAAGGAGGAGGAGGGCCTTGTTCAATGGATTAAGTTGATGGCATCTAGAGGTTTTCCTATCACAAGTGCGTAGCTCACCACGTCAGTACAGCATTTTGTTAATTCGGTGAGCAGACCTAATACATTCAAGGATGGCAGATCATGTAGGAAATGGCTCGAAGCATTTCAGAGAAGGAACCCTAGTGTTTCTGTGTGAAAGTCAGAGAATCTGACAACCAGCCGAGCGCGAGTTGGCAAAGAGCAAGTTCAGGCCTGGTTTCAAGAGATAGAGATATACTTATCACATGAAATGCTGTTCGAAATCTTGGATGAACCAACCATTTGAGCGAATTTTGTGGGAGAAAGCAGATTATCCAGGTGGCCCTCCCACATAATACTACTCACTTCATGCAACCAATGGATGCCAGTGTGTTCAGTTCTTTGAAAGAGTCCTGGCAGAGAGCTGGATGAGAAACCAGCATCTCCAACTCTGACGAGAAAATTTCTGTCCATTGTTGAATGAGGTGTTAAAAACAATTAAACCATCATCAGTGGCTAATGGTTTCAGGAAGTGTGGCCTAGTTCCGTGGGATTTCAACGCCTTAAAATTCAAAAATGATAATTCTAGCGTAACTGTGAGCGACGATACTGGGTTATCAACAGGTGAGGCGAACAGTCAAGTAAGCTTGAAGGAGCTCTTTTAATTTTGTAATCTTACATTGGCCCTGAGTACATCCAGCAGTTCGAATTATCCTCATCAACATGGTTAGGAGCAAAGGAGTATTCAGCACTGTTTCAAATCTTGCAAAAGATAAGGAACGATTTAGGGAAACCTAACAATAGAAATGTAATCAACATGGAGTCAATGCAGCAGAGGGAGAATCATTGTCAAATGTAGTTGTTACTCAAGCAGAAGGCCACTTAATGCCAAACACAGCTACACAAGTAAATATAGATGCAGAGGATCCCACATCCCAGTCAAAATTCCACTGCCAGCAGGATACAAAGTCTTTTGCCATGTCCTTTCAAAAAAGCCTTGACCTGGCTCGAAGGAATTGGCGGAACAGACCAACAAACGCAAAGTGTCATCTTCAGCATACAGAGAATATCTACAGAAGGAGGAAAAGAAGAAAGCCGAGGAAAACAAGAATAAGGAGAGAGCACTGGCTAGAGAAGAAAAGAGGAAAGAGAAAGAGAAGCTCAAGCTACAAAAATCCGAAGAGAGAATGGTGAAGAAAGAGAGTAAAAAGCAAATAGGAAGAAAGAACGAAGTCAAAAGGAAAGAGAAAGTTTGTTGAATCAGCTAGCGACAGCAGCGAGGAGGAATGGCAGCCATCTGAACGAGATGACAGTGAACCAGATGATCTCCATGAAATGACAGACGAGAGAAATGACGGCACTGCTGAAAAATTTGTAGAACCAGGAGAAAATGGACAGAATGTAGTAATCGACGAGTTAATGGTGAAACCAGGACCGAGTGCTGAAGGGAACAGCGCAGAAGCCATCACTGATGAAATTCCAGCAACTCTGGGCGCAGAAGCCATCAATGATGAAAGAAATTCAATCAACTCTGGATCAATCCGATGAAAAGAATCAAGATGAGAACATGATGAAGAAGAATCGCTATCTGTCGGGGATTAAGCGATAGTGTCAATATGTGTGAAAGAAAAAGTCAAAAAGGAAGTTTGCAGAATTGAGGAGACAAACGCTCATGGATTGTCACCGTGAATCATTTACTGCCTTGCAACAGACTTAAAACCGTATTCAAAATTCCTGAAGACATCTTATTGGTGGGAACTGAAAATATAGTCACCAAAACTAAGACCCCGACGCCCATCTTCAATAGGAAACTGCTTTCTATCAACGATGGAAATTGACTGAATTCAATTTAAGAGAACACTTGAGTATGTTACGTCATAACGGAAGTCATACTCCTTTCCTTAATACTCATTTTACTTTCCTCAACCCACATGAAAGTACCAATGTTACAAAGACTGTTACCATGATATGGTTCTCAAGAATGAAGAAACATGAACATATACCTCGTCTACAATACTACTAGGTACCTACTTGTCGCTCCTTTAAACAATAACTTTATAACTTAATATGTTAGGTAGATGTTGAATGATACAACTACGTATTCTGATACTTCATCCTGTTAATTACTACAGAGTGAGTGCCTATATTCTCTAGTACTCATTAGAAGTGACTGGAAAACTTGTTCCTCATTGAAGAATCATACAATATAAAAAAATCCTTGGCGCGTTGTCGGTGTCAGTTGTATATTTGAGAAGAAACTGTTGCAATAACTAAACTTCTTAGTTACCAAGAAGTTGTTTATCGGTGCGTAACTGAATGTAACTTGGATAATAATTTAATCTCGGATGAGCGAGCGGACGTGACTAGTTTTTGTTATATTTTCAGTGAGGGAAATACATTCCCATCTTATCTGACATTCAACATTCCATATTGGTGCAGAAAGATTGTCATTTTCAAATTATGAACAGAAGTTTTGAAATGAGCTTACAGTGCGTCTTTATGGGTTGGACAAAGGGTGGCGATAACTGGAACAATGCCCTGGTGAAAAATGGAATGAAGACTCACTCCGGCTTTTTTCCATTTAGAAGACGTAAATTCATAATATTTTGAGGAAAATGGGCGAGTATTTTGTTTATGTTTGCGGATCTAATAACCCAAGGTGGTCGGAGATTGATTGACAAATAAGCAAGTTATTCAACATATAATATAGTGGCGAAGTATCATCTTTAAGGTGGTGATAACTGGTACACTTATCCTACTGCTTTATGAAAAACGCTGCAAATCCCTGCACAACGGTTTATTATTTTGTATAGAATATAGAGATGCTCAAAAAGAATCGATATTTTTCGATTATTTTTTTCATTTTAAGAATCGGCCGATACGATTCTGATTTTCGAGAATCGGAAACCGATACTTTTCTGCTCTGGACAAATATTTTTGTGTTCCATTGCTCTGTAGACCAGATCCTTTTTTACAATAATACTTGTTGTTTTTCTCATAATATCTACCTACCTATTTCTGTTTAATGTGCTGAAGTTCAGGTTTCATAATGTACCTAATATTGTTTCTTCACTTTCTACTCCGACTAGATTGAGTTTTGAGAAAAAAGAATCGATTCTCAGATGTATCGATTCTTTTTGAAAAAATAATCGCGATTCTTTTCGATACTTTTCTAAAAAATCGATTCGATTTAAATCGATTCATTTTGGAGAATCGGACATCCCTAATAGAATACCCTTCTGTTACAGATCACAGCTCTATGTATAGATAACCCGTCTAGCGTCTATATAATATAATATGTACTATTCTATGCATATTATGTAGATCGCAGACCCTCCGTAGGTTAGTACCTAACCCCGTACTCGTTACTAGGTACCTACCTAAATCACGAGTTAAATGTTGCTAAAATAATTCTGCCGATGACAAACAGTACCTAACAAAAAGAAACACACATAATGAAGTTCTGAAAAGAAATTGTTGATGAGGAGTGAAAAAAGTTGCAAAGGTACCTCCCAACAAACTCCAGCCCCTTCTACGTAGATGGTATAATGAACCGTTGTGTAATAATTTACCGTTGAGTAATGATTTACCGTAGTAATAATTTACCCATCAATAATACTTCAACGTTTGTTCACGTTTCACTACCTACCAACAAACTCCAAAAGAGCCATCATTTTTCAAATTAAATAATATCACAGAACAACCAACTCGACTTCATACTCCGCCAATATAATCAGGTGATCCCTACCAATGATTGGCCGCATTCACAAATTCCTATTGTGGGCGCGTCTCTGGTTACGAGATTTGGTTTGAATTGTATACAATTTCATTCACACTGGAGTCGAAAATGCCTGTCTGTGCAAACTTCGGGGCCTTACTGTGAACGAACGGCTGGACGTACGATGCTCCGGATGGTCTTAAAAAACCCGCAAGTTCAAGAACTATTTAAAACCGTAAAAATATTTACGTAAAAAAATGGTATAGGCGTTTTCAAAATTTCAACCCCTATTTTGAACCCCTTAGAGATGACGTCGAGCTTCGAGGACCAACTAGACAGCGAACGGAACCTATAACCCGAATTTCATCAATTTTTTTTTCATGGTAACTAAGAAAAGTGGCCCGTACGGCGTACGGCGGACAGACAGAAATATTTTTATTGCAGTTTTGGATTCTACATACCTTGAAACGTAAACCATCAAATTTTGAGGGGGGGTAGGTAAGAATTTTTTTTTCATGCTCGATTCCAATGGTTCATTATTGAAAATAATAAACCAAAACGGTAAAGACAAAGGCACGGGCATCGGAACGAAGGTCCAATGACGTGTTGCCAAGCGGAACAGAGTGACGCAAGAAAAAGCATTCGTTAATCTTGCCCCAATCCGTTCCTTTAAAGATACGTACTAGATTAGTGTAAAATTTCTGAAATTAAAAATCAATATGGCCGGAAGATAAAGTCAAAGTATACGTAGGTGAAACATGAATGAATAGGCAGCTGAGATTTCAACTGAAAGAAGAGAATGAGGACAAAGAACAAAGAAAATATTCTTGGAACAAGGTGATCTCGGGAGATGACTCAACCTTTCTGACACCAGAAACTGCGCAGTATCTGTCGAACGCAGTTACCAAACCTTTGGGAGATCTAAACCGCGAATATAACTCAAATTATGACGATAACACACAGAACATCAAACACGACGATCCAGGACATCATAAAACATAACTATTTCATCATCCCCTTAGTGGGGCCAATGACACGCAGATAATATACTGACACCACAATACCGAAACCACAAATTACGAATAGCTAGGGACAAATTCATTTATCTTGACCATATTGTTATAACTACTTATGTATCTAACGATGTTACCAAAATGGTTTGAGCAGTGAAGTACAAGATCGCGATGGACGTAATGATGCAAGACAAGAAACAAAAATGTCACTTCCCGCAAGCCAGAATGTGATGAACCAAAAAGAAACCAATAGGTATCAAATCACGGACAAATACAATCGAATAATGCAATCGGGATCTGGTATTATTAAAATACGAAACGAATTGAATTGAATACCTACTCACCACAAGTTCAATTACACAAAGACTCGATGCTCAACGTAACTCGTTCCCTTTTCTCGTTTCTCTCGTAGTCTCGTCTGAAACTCAAATGGCGATTGGCGAAGAAGATGTCTTTTATGAAATGGAACTAAGTTCCGCTGACGTCAGAGTCACATGACCATAATCCTGTTTTCTGATTGGCTGGAATGTTCTGGAATCGTCGTCGCTCTAGAGCAATCTCTATAATAAATAGCAACAACCATCACCAAGCCGAATGATCATATTGTCGAAGTATTAAAGTATTACAATCGAGTGGCCCTAAATCACCGATTTCATCGATTAAAAAAAGTTGAATAAATTCGGTTTTGGTTCAACGTATAGCAACATTCACGTGAAATGCGGATGATGAAGGAAAAACGTTGAGAATCCGTAAATAAAATTATTTCCTCCATGGAAGACACCACAAGGAAGAGATGCGAGAAGGTAAAAGGTATCATCTCAAGAAAATATCAAGAAGAATACGCATATGGTCGAGATCGAGACTGAAGAGATTATAATTAATAATAAAAATTATAATTAATAATTATACTGTTATAATAGTAACTAATAATATAAGATAGTGGAGTATTGTGATTTTTTGTGATTAATTTTTATGAAGTGATAAAAATATCCGTATTTATATTTGTCGTGTTCTGAGCAAAAGGTACTGCGCTGTGATTATAATATTATTCAATTATTAAGATATTATTATTATTCAAGCCCTTGCTTGTGTTGTAAGTACCCAACACAGAATGCTGTCAGTTCAACGTAGATACACAGGCGATGTCACTTTTCCCTTAGGAGTTTCACTGAACCCAATTTATGTACTTGGCAAATTAATCAGTATGCATTTTGGTACGATAAGTTGATCAGTTCCGATGAAAGTGGCGTTTTGCCTTTAGTAGGTATGATAATTACAATTCATAGTTAATATATAATAATGTGAAAATTGGGTGCAAGTAGGTATATTTAATTTTTAAATGGGTATAATATTATGTTCAAGGGAAAAGTAAAAAACGCTGCAGTCTTTGTCAAATGGGTTTATTAATCTATTGGAAATACTTGAAGAACTGTTGGTTGTTCATTTATTGTTTCTTTAATGTACAATAATTGAAATAGTTATTTCTGATGGTTCCACCAATTTTAGCCCCGAAAAACACGAATTAGGCTCATATTTTTTTACAAGTTGTCTTTGATAATTAATAGTGCAATTTAAATCAATATTAATTGTCTTGATTCACCTGTTAATACTACTTCCAAGTGTTGTTAGACAAATTTATGGTGATCTCAGACAATTTCCCAGGTTTTTGACTCGTACAAAATGAATTGTGGGACCTCAAACAAAACCTCGAAAATCCATAATTTTTACACCCGTTTTCCACCCATAACACCCTTGGGTATTATTCCGAATGGGCTGCAAAGTTTCGGGACACAACTAGGGCCCAAATGGAGCCTGTGTGCGAAAGAACGAATTTTTTTTGACCGAAAATAAAGTAGATGATACGGCGGACGAACATCGCATTTTTGGAAACGCAAAAGAAAACATTTTGAGGTACTCGAAAAATTGTATGCTGAGCGAATACGTAGGTGTATTATTCACAGAATAATAAACCATTAAACATGTATAGCGTTTTGAATTGTTCATGAGAACGTAATGAACCTCCGCCTTATGGTTCCTTATCCTTGGCCATGCTGTTCACTGTAAGTAGAAAGCTCAAGGCTCCTCACAGCCTACGAACAACCATATCGATTTATGATTACCTACCTGTTTCAAACTTGGCATCTCCTTCCGTTCTGGTAATATTATTTCAGACTAATTTATTGAACTTTTCCTGTTTTTTCAATTAGTTCTTTTTACATTCATTGGGTACTCATATGCGTGTGTTTGGGTATACGATACAGGACCCCCCCCCCCCCCCCTCCACATAGGTACGTACCTAATTTCTTAAAGATCATCAATATATATCGAATTACCCTGTCTTATCATCACTTACGTGATCTTGATGTATCACGTCGGTAAAGACTTAGACCCGAGATCCGCATGATCCATGTTATGCAGGGTCGGTAGGGCCTTTGAGCCAGGGATGCCATACCAGGACAATGGGACTGACACCTGAATATGTATATATATATACCACATTGATGCGTTTCACCATTGCTTTATTGAGGTAAAAACTTGTATAATAAATATATATAGGAAATAGATTTTTTTAAATCACACTTATGTAGACGTTTATACCCTATCAGGAACTTGAAAAATATCACATTCGGGTGTCTGCCTCACAAACTAGAAAACGGTATCTCATTTGTGTGTCTACCCCAGGAACTAGAAAACGGAATCAAAATAGGAAAGAAAATAATATTTGGGTCTCTAATACCGCAGGAACTACTATAAAACAGTAAAAAATTTGGGTGTCGACTCCACGAAAAGAAAATGGAATTGAATTTGGGTGTCTGCCCTAGGAACAAAAAATGGAATCGAATAAGGCTGTCGTCTACCTAGGAACACAAATTCGAATACACTTTCTGCCTTTCTTCCGCCATGAATACTTCTGATCAGATTAAGGCTTCCAGAATCTTTTTTTTTTAGCTGAACAGTTGGTAAAACTCCACGCAACTGAAGTTCAAGTTCAAGGTAATCAACAATTTTTTATTTTAACAGGACATTTCAGGTCCTGGTAACATTTCGACCTGGATCCAGGACAATGCTTCCAAAAGCAGGACTGTCCTGGTGAAAGCAGGACTGTCCTGGTGAAACCAGGACGTGTGGCAACCCTGCTTTGAGCATTTGGCCGGGTATTCTGTCTATTCTGTGATTGCACTAACTCAATTCAACTTTCTCTATAAAGAAACAGGGAAAGTTAACTCTATGCCTATGCCCTAACATAAATACTGTAGTCAACAGAATTGAACCAAACACGTAATCTTGTAGCAATTGCCTGTTGTATTGCTCAGTTGAGTTTGCGGATGTTGTCAAAAAATGAGAATGAAATTACCCCCATAGACTAGTGTTTCTCCGACTCATTTGCATCAGCCTAAACTGATTCCTTGAAGTATGCACTCGGCAAAACCGACACCTTGTGGTCTAAACGGGTCTCAACCCCTGAGCGCGTAGCTGAACTGCATAAGGGAAGTTCCGAGGACGTCTGGATATCCAGTTGTTTCGAGATGGGCCTACGGCTCGCCGGTTTGAGTAGTAACTAGAGTTTCCATAGTTGAGAGCAATGTTGAAGTTATCCGTTTTTCTCAACCTCTTCTGACCAAAAATGTCGTAGTAATAGGGATGTGGTGTTCAGCACTGAACAGATCCGAACTGAACGGATCTTTCAGTTGAACCTATCCCAACTGAACAGTTGACCAAAGATTTGACGTTCTCACTGAACAGGCGATCCTAACCTCACTCCATTTTCACGACTCCTCATATCAGTCCCAGCAGTTCATCCATACATCAACCCCTCTCTTCTCCCTCCTACGTTCGTACTGTTCTTCCCTTCCCCCCTTGCCATTCCCATCATTCGTCCCTTCCCCGCTCGCCGTTCCTCCATTTTCACAACTCCTCAAGCAGGGTTCACATCCATCCGGAAAGTGCGTACGAGCAGCTGATTGGTTGGACATCAGCTGGGGAGGGGGGAATATTCTTTCCGGAGAAGCACTTTTGAAGCGAACTGTACGCATCTGATTTTTCAGATATTTTCCGCTCCGCATCTGCGCAGTTCACTACTGCGCATACAGAATGGCGTCGGCAACTGAAACAGCTGTGGGAGGAAGCGCGGGAAACGAGTTGTCAGCCAAAATTCCGGATGGTTATGAACGCCTTCCCAACTTCCGCGATTCCCCTCCATCCCTTCCACTGCTTTTCACTAGCTTCCCCTATCCGTATTTCCAGAAGGCTCCGGATGGATGTGAACCCTGCTTCAGTTCACCGGTTCTTCCGCGTTCCTAACTCCTTGCCTTCCCCTCCCAACTCCCACCATGTCATCCGTTCATCGACCCCTCCCTTCTCCACTAGTTGCTGATCGTCAGTGAGGCTTCTTACAGACATTTGCGACATTTCTGATTGTGATGGGTTTTCCAAACCATTGTGATTTTTTATGAAAATATATATCATTAAGCTATTAAATTTGTATAACTTTTTATTGAATCAAACTTATGAAAACCCCGTTTTCGTAATTTTTAGGTCGGGATGATTAGAATTTGGATTAGGGACTCGGTTGAACAGGTGAGCGTGCCCCAAAGAACGCATCTCAGAACTGAGTGAACTGGTGGGAGTTAACTCCTGTAACTGAACGCATCTTACTCTTCTCTACGTAGTAATTCGTATTCAGGTTGATGTATTTTGTTGTACAGATCCTCCAGCCATGTCGGACTGCAAGGCGGAACTGGAGAAGAAGGCGAGGCTTCAGGAGATCCGAGAGAAGAAGCGACGCCGGAAGGAAGTGAACAGAAAGAGGTAGGTGAGCCTTCGTAATCTGCCTACGTGTATAGTAGATAATTCTATATCACTGTACAGGCTGGAGCCTGTACAGGTTCGGTTAGATAAACTTGGGAAGTTCATTTGTCCAGTTTTCATTGATACGATACCTTTTTTAATTTGTTTATTTTCATTGTTTCACAATGCATTTCAGGCTGAAGAAGCTGCAGCGAGGAAACCAAATCCAAATAAAGATCAAAGAAAAGTAGATGGGATGCTCTCATCCCTTGGGATCGCTCCAGTCTCAGGTGTTACGTGATGTTGAAAGGTTTGTGGGGATCCATTTTGAAGGGCAATTAATGCCGTTTCCAAAGGTTTACTCGGATTCCGTTTTTTTCGGATACTAAGGGAAATAGGAATTATTTAATGACGAAGGGTTTGACCAAGAAAATCCAATTCGAAAGTGGTTCTTGAAATAAATTAGTTGTTGAATCAAACCCTCAAGTTTGGCCAGTATTCGGCTTCCTTCATATATTTTAGTCCAAATTGACGGGCTCATGGACATGGTTATAATACCTACTTCTGCCTAATACTTACTAAAGCCCAGTGATTGTCTCGGAAATCAAAAAATTAGTTTGTGCATTGAAAAGAACACATTTGAGGAATAATATTTTGTCATAAGTCCAGATGGAAGATCTGCTATTTTTAAATTTGTAAACATTGCGTGTGGAACAGGGAATTCGGAAGCGACTGGGCTGTTGCCAGAAGTTTCGATTGTCCAGCTCCCGTCTACCCTGTGAGTGTAACAGTAACATATTTCCTCCGCGCTTTGAAATAACTAAAACACTTTTTTCCATCTCATTTCTAACCGTTACCACCGATCATGATTCTGTCAGCACGGTAAAAAGTTTCATAGTTCTCACGTTTTTCGGGTGTTGAATGGTTCCGAAATATTGTTCTATTTCGTAGCATTCGTTAGCTGTATTTTATCGAGTAATCATAAGTGTGAAGTTTCACTAGGTATTTCATACTTTTTCAGATTCACACAAAATTAGACAAACGGACACAATTCAAGTTTTCCAGCATGGGAGATATTTATTCCAGCATATTATACTTATGTGAAATCATGGGTGAGCCTATTGGGATATTATCAAAAGTGTAAGCCAAATGTTTCAAGATTGAATGATCTCTAGCAGAATCTTCAGCAGTCTTGCGCCAGATCGTCTAAAAGCGCCAAGTTCAGGCGCTCTGAGTCCAAAGAGAGGTGATCAACATTGCAGTCCTGAGCAGCTTGGTGCAGGGATTATCAGGCCGTCTCATGCCGGGAATAGAAATTTCCTTTCCGCAGGTTAGAACCCAAGGTTAATCTTTATTTGCGTCAAATTTTCGTCATTCAACTATTTATACCACAGCCCAATGCGAGGAGACTTCCTCGTAAAGCCGGGTACACACCAATACGAGGCAGCCTCACGAACAGGCTAAGGCAGCAGAATGCACGCCATCTGTAGAGTGTCGGTACTTCAAAGAAATTCGAATATAGGCGGATGCTGACTCATTCAGTGTATGCAACAGTCGTGCAAGTGTTCGCCTTATTGGTCAGAGCCAACCCAATATTGTCTTTCTTAACTTTGTAAACAATATTGACTTTAAAAAAAAGTTTTTTAATGCTCTAGCCTGTACAATGATAGAATTATCTACATTCTGATCTAGTAGAGCGGAAAACTAGTACACGTAGGCAGAAAACGAAGGCTCAGCTAGCTACCTCTTTCTGTTCACTTCCTTGTGGCGTCGCTTCTTCTCTTGGACCTCCTGAAGCTTCGCCTTCTTCAAGCTTAAAATGTTTCAAGTTATTACACAACGGTTTATTATTTACCTGTATGCCCCTTCTGCGGAGATCACTGTTTTCTTTGGTCAGCTACCCTCGTGCTCGTGAGAGAGAGAGAGAGAGAGAGAGAATTTATTTCCACAACAAATTTACAGTACATGAAATTAGTTGGTACATATCTACTGCAAAATTAAAAAAAAAAAATCCAAAGAAAATTTACGAACTAAGTAATATATTAAAAGGAACACATTTGGATATTTAAAAAGCGAAAAATAATATAAGGTTTAAGTAGGCACGAATAAATTGAAAATATAATGTATGTATAAGATATCAGTGAATCAGTGAAAGAAATAATATTATATATTATTAGTTATATTGGAATGTGGAACCCACAAGGCAAAACAGCCAGGGTGTGGGGATAGTACTATTGAATAATTTAAATTTAAATGGCCGCGATTTATTGAGTGAGCAGGTGGAAATAGTTTCTATTCAATTAATGGAATTATTTTAGTTATCATGTGGGATAATTTCAGATGAAAGGGAATTGCTTAGAGGAAAAATTTAGTTAGCTCATGAGAAGTTAAATTTGAAATATAATTTTTGATTGAAGATTTTTGTCTGTAAGAAGGTTTGTCAAGTGATATTAAGTTATAAGGGATGCTGTTAAAAAGTTTAGGGCAAATGAATGTTATGTGGCGAATTCCTAGTTTACTATTACATTGGGGAATGTGAAATGTATTGTTTCTCTTAGTTGTTTTATTCAAAATGTTTTTTTTAAAGAGGGTTTGATTGTTCAGGAGATATTTAAGAGCTTGGATTAGGTATAATTTCCTGACGCTGAGAATGTTGCTATCCTGAAATAATTGGGCTGACGGGAATCTCATATTTTTATTCAACATAACTTTGATAAGTTTTTTTTGTATGTTTTCTAGAGGTTGCAAATGGGTGTCGTAAACCCCACCCCAGGCTGTTATGCCGTACATTACATGAGATTGCACTAATGCATAGTAGAGAGAATAAAGAATAGGAATTTTAAAGAGATTTCTGGTTCTATAAAATACGTAAGTGACACTCCTGAGTTTGCATACTAGAGACTGAACGTGATTTTGCCAGCGAAGTTGCGAATCAATTTTTATGCCTAAGTATTTAGCATGCATAGCTTTTTTTATCGGGGAACAATTACAGTCTTGATATTCAGAGGGAGTGCAGGATGCTGAATGGAATTTCAAGTTAAGATTTTCAGATGGGGCACTAGTTTTGTAATTATAGAAAGGCACGTAGATAGTTTTGTTAAAGTTCAACGACAACCCATTTGCTCGGAACCATTGCAATGCTTTTGAAATGCACTGGTTTGCTTTGAGGTACACATCACTCCATGTGTCACCGGCAACGCAAATTGCCGTATCATCTGCGAAGGTTATAATGGACCCTTCTAATCTAATTTTGCAGAATTCATTAATGTATAACAAAAACAATATTGGTCCAAGAACCGTTCCCTGAGGTACACCACTTGTTATGTGTAATTCTTTACTAATGGTTTGGTTTAATTTAACACACTGTCTTCTGTTGCTCAGATAATCTCTGAAAAAATGTAAACAGCTTTCTTGGACACCAATATCGTTGAGTTTCTTTAGGAGCAACTTATGGTTGACAACATCAAAAGCCTTGCGTATGTCTAAAAAGACAACTAAAGTATGTTTTTTCTTGTCAAGAGTCAGGTATAGTTGAGTTACAAGGTTATTGATGGCGTCTTCAGCATTCTTTGACTGTTGGAAACCGTACTGGTTTGTTGCAAGAACTTTTTCATCCTCAAGAAATATGAGAATCCTGGTCTTAACGCATTTTTCCAAAACTTTTGCCAGATGTGGTAATAATGAAATTGGCCGATAATTATCAGGTTTAGATGTCTCGCCACTTTTGTACAGAGGGGTAATGATGGACATTTTGAAACTGCTGGGGAAAATTCCTTGATCAAAACATAAATTGAAGATGAATGCCAAAGGTTTTGATATCTCTTGCTTAACAGTTTTGAGAAGAATCACGTCTAGGGAGTCGTTTCCTGAGGCTGATCCATTTCTTAGACTACTGATGTAGCAGATTATTTCAAATTCAGAAATTTTGGAGAATTTGCACAATTTAGTTTTAGGGATATCTGGGGCAGCCATGGTATTTTGTGAAATATTCGTCATTGTGGGAATTGACGGATGAGTTTCCTCAGTATCAATTTTCTTACAGATATTCACGAAGTGCTCATTCAATTTATCGGCTATCTCTTGTTGATCACAAATGTTTTTACCATCAATACATAGCTGTTTAATTTGAAGTGCTTTTTTTATCTTTCTGTCACTTATATTGTTTATAATACGCCAAATTTTCCTACTATCATTCCCCGCAAGCTGAATAAGATGTTTGTAGTAATTAATTTTGCTATTATCGATAATTTTGCGAAGGAGGTTTCTATATTCAGTATACTTGAGTTTTAGGTTAAGGTTAACCGGGGTATTGTACTTTTTGTTTTTCTCAAGATTTTTTTGTAGTGCTTTATACAATTTGTCTCTGCGTCTAATTGATATAATTAAACCTTTTGTGATCCATGGCTTAAGGCAATGGAATTTATTGGATTTGGGCTTGATGTTTTTTAGTATTGTGTTGTTTTTAATATGATTATTTAATGTGACATAGAAAGAGTCAAGTGATAGATTAGCATCAGTGTTTTTATAGACTTCTTCCCATGTTTCTTTTGAGAGGTCATCCTTCAGATCGGAGTAATTAAGTTTTTCAGTAGTTTTTTCATAGACCAATTGTGAGTCAGGTTTTTCAGTCACAATTCCTATCATGGTAGGATAGTGATCCGTAATACTGATCACACATGTAGCAGTTGTTATTCTGTTGGTTTCATTAGATTTATAAAAAATATGATCAAGGCAAGAGGTAGAGCCATTTGATACTCTGGTGGGGGTATTTATGCAGCATTTATATCCATTAGTGAACATGATGTCCATATATTCATTAGTTATGGTCGGAGTTGAAACAAGGTTATCCTGGATATTAATATTTATGTCTCCCATAATGTACGAAAAATGAATTTTCTCATTCACAGGTCTTGTTAAAATGGACTCAAGTTCTTTTACGAAATTTGAGCAATTTGTTTTAGGTGATCTATAGATAGCTAAGACTTGGTGAACTTTGCTGTTATAGGTGAATGTTATTTGAACTGCGTTGCTAATTTCCATAATATTGGGAATAACGGTGGTGTTTTGAGATAAGCTTGAATCTATAAATATTGAAATACTGTCATGGGTACTGTGCTTTGAGGGGTATGAGTACGTATTATAGCCTGTTATCGTAAACGGGATGACATGCTGCAGTTGTGTTTCTGTGAGGATTATTAAATGAGGCCTAATTCTTAAATTCTGAAGCCAAATCAAAAATTCGTCAAAATTTGCACGTATACCTCTAATATTAAATTGCACAATTATGGGAATGTTATCAGAAAATATACGAATTAAGTCTTCATTCGTTGAACAAACGTTATTATGAGTAGAACAGTTCAATACATCACCGTTGTTTTCTTCCATGTTCGAGATAGAGGTGTCAAACGGGTTGTAGGGGTGTCCAGAAGTTATAGGTCTGGGATGGTAGGGATGTCAGAAGCTTCAGTTATCATTATGGGACGACTCTCCTCAGATTTCCGCATGAAAACCCGCCCGCCTTTCGTCCAGACGAATCTATAGCCGATTGATTGTTTGACAGATTTGCAAAGCCACAAAAGATGCTTAGCGTGGGGCGTCAGTTCTTCTGCTATATAAACAGTTTTATGGTCATCAAAACCGAGATCAGATGTTTTTACTGGGTTTTGTTTTACGGTGTGTTTCACCTTCTGTAAAATGTCATCTCGCTGGACAGTATCATTGACAACGATAACAATCGGGCTAGAAGATATAATTTGTGATTCTTGGCAAGATCCGTCACTGTGTCGCTTCTTCTGAGTTGCTGAGCGTCTGACAATGTGAGAAATATGTCTCATGTTATCGGGTATGCCGAGTTTATCAAAGAGTTTTCTTACGAGTTGATTCAAGTCTTCGTCGTTTTTAAATGGAACACCTCTGATTTCGATGTTTTTGCCAATAGCCTGATTTTCAAGCTTGTGAAGGCGATTTTTAAGTTCCTTGTTCTCCTGGACGATATTAGACATTTGAGTTTTGAATGTTTTGTTTTCATTTTTCAGCTCTTTTATCGTGATTTTAAAACATTCGAACTGCTGTGATATGTAGTTTTGGGATTCGATAACGCTCAATATAGCACGCATGATGTCTTTGTTTGACGGAAAGCCCTAAATCGAGTACTGGAGCCGACCCGGGAATTACAGTTTCATAAAAACGCGTGGGATTCAATAATTTCATTACTTGTTACTCATGAAGCGTAACGTTTTTTCAAGTTACAGAAGTACCTATCAACAAACCCAAAACGGCCATCATTCTTCAAATGAAATAATATCACGGAACAACCAACTCGATTTGATGCAGCTATGCGTAATTATAGTCATGTTGACGAAGCTTTTCGGTGCATGCAAACGGCTCGTACATCTGAGTGGTCTCAAAAAATTGTTCAGTTCAAGACGTTAAAAAAACCATGCCCTTCCATTGAACGTTTTCGAGCTATGGCTTTCTGAAAATTTCAGCCCTATTTTCCACCACTTAAGAGATGACCGACAGTAACGCTGAGCTTTGCGGACCAACTAGACCCCAAATGTGACCTACAAATCAAATTTCATTTATTTTGGTTCATGTTTAATTAAGGAAAGTGCGGCGGGCGTACAGAAATTTTTTCTATTCCATTTTCGGATTCTACATACCTTGAAACGGAAACTATAAAATTTTGAGGGAGCCGCTCTGCCTTTAGGGACAGGAGCTCTGTCTTAACCTCTCCCCATAAATAATGCACAAGGACCCCTGAAATCCAAGTAATTTGACAACGACTCTGGAACCATTACTCTGGAAGTCATACCTAATAAATTTGGTGTAACAATAAATTTAAAAAAATTGAGGGGGGATTATTATTTTTTTCCATGCTCGATTCTAGAGATGGTTTATTGAAAATAATAAGCCAAAAAAATGCGTGCTTGTAGTGATGCTTGCCCACACTCTTAATTTGTTCTATTATGATAATAATATATTACAATGCAATTACCATTTATTGTTTCCATTTCAGTAAGATCCAGAGGATGTAAAACAGCACCATAATATTAGCCAGTTGAGAATATAATTTGAACTTCTGAATTCAATTAATTTCCGTCAGCTCTGTTTATCATGATCAGTCACAATAAAGGCAATCACAGTTATTACCTTATTGATAACTTAATTTTCCAGTAGTATCGTATGTATTGTATCTGTTCATTCCACAGTTGTTCTTTTTTTTTCTCCAGACCAGGTTTATCATCATCTACAACGTTCTAGACAGCCCTCACACTATGCATATGGAGTGGCGAGGTTTTCATCGGGCTGCAGCTGGCCTAACCTCACACACGGTTTCCTTGTCATCCTGCACACAAAAAGTCTGCAACGTCTTCCTCAAACTTGAATTTACAGTTCTTGCACAATTACAATTTCATTTCTCTTTACTACTTCAGTTTGCTGTTATCCTAACATATTTGCCACCAGCTGCCATGCAGTAACCAGTTGGATCAAAGTAAATAGACTTCTAGAATAGTAAGTAAATAGAATTCTATCCATCCAGGGCCTGTGTAAATATAGGGTGTAGCAAAAGTTGGTCTTTTTAATTTGTACGGTATTTTTCTGCGTACCATTGTCGTTATCAGTTTTCCATAGTCTTATCACTCCGATTTGATAATCCTTGACAATTTT
Organism: Leptopterna dolabrata; assembly: GCA_954871275.1. Classification (NCBI taxonomy): domain Eukaryota; kingdom Metazoa; phylum Arthropoda; class Insecta; order Hemiptera; family Miridae; genus Leptopterna; species Leptopterna dolabrata. The sequence continues at coordinate 15,386,009 of OX940975.1, read as the reverse complement.
TGTGACCCAAACATTTCAGTGACCATGGCAACCTTAACTATGGAGCAGCGTTTGTTGGTAGTCAAAACTGGTGAAAGTGTTGCTGTGACCGTGCACAAACTTCGTGAAGTGATGGGTCTTGGGGAAGCACCTACAGCAGCTGCTGTGCGGAAACTCGTAAGAAATTTGAGGCCGCAGGATCGTTACTTGATGAAAAACGCAGTGGACGTCCTCGCGAAAGTCGAAGTGAGATTAACAAAGAGATCTTGTTTCTTTTCAAGAACGAATCATCTCGATAAACAGGACTCAACTGGCCTCCCAGGTGTTGTGACCTAACTCCTTTGGATTTCTTGCTTTGGGGTTAAGTACATAATTTCCAAGGTGTACGAGAATAAACCCAGGACCGTCAAGGAACTCAAGGAAGAAATCCGAGAGAAGATCGCCGATTTCGACCAGCTGCTCTGCAGGGTAGTCTTGCAAAATTTCTTGGAGCGAAGACGCGTGTCATTGGGCTAGGGGTGGCCATACACCGGATTTTATCTTCCATACCTAAATCGGAGATGTTTACCTACATAATGACGAAAATATTATGTAAATATACCGATTTTTAATTATGTTGTGGGAAAATCAAAAAGATAGACTTTTGCTACACCTTATAGAATTAGAAGTAAATAGAATTCTGTCACATAGGGCCTGTGTGTGAAAGCCTTAAGCAAGGTTCACATGGAGACGCAATTCCGGACGGCAGTCCGGCACGGCTATGCGTTCTGTAATTCTGTTGGCCAACGCAAAATGGATTATTGCAACGCAGTGCCTTGGATACTGTATCAAAATCTCCAGATATTTTCCGCTGTCGGATCCGTTGCCGTATCTGCGCGGAGGTTACTGCGCACACCTCTCTTGTTTGGTTTTTCAGCCATATTGAAATTCGACATAAATGTGGTGATTTTGCGGTTTCGAGTTCGAGCAACTGTTCGTTTTTGCGACTGCGTTTTGTTATGATTCCTCTGCCATGTGAACGCCTCTGCGGCAAAAATTCCGGCAAATGGGTTGCCGTGCCGGATTGCCGTCCGGAATTGCGTCTCCATGTGAACCTAGCTTCAGGAGGGGTCTGTTGGACAGAGCAGTTGTTGTCAACCAAGACCTACCCGAAAGGGGTTCAGCACCATTGTGGTGGGGGTGGTCACAGACCCTACGTGGCTGAGTGCTCCTCCCAACAAATCTACCAATATGGTAGAGGTATTTTTATTATGTTGGTGGCAATGCATGTGCTTATTTCTTTCTTTAGTTATTATTTGTTAATTTCAAGTTCTTTTATTAGTTAAATGTCGTTTCTGTCATTGTATCAGGCTTGATTCTTTATATATTTTCCATTTTTCTAAAGATAGTTTTATTTTACAAGCAGAGAGGAAGCTGTGTTATTGTACTTTTGTCATTACAGCATTTCTTTTCCCTTATTTTGTATTATTATTTTTCCTTTATACCTCTTTTTGGTTCATTTGGACTATGTCTCGGCACAGTAGTCCCTGGACCCTGGTAGCAGGTTATTTTAAACTTGATATGGAGTATTTAAATAACTAATTTTATCATTTACCCTCACTTAGTAGAAAACCTCTACTCTCGCATTATGAACATAATAGTTTATGGGGCGCAGTGATAGCCCTAACATTATTCTTACCATGGATGGGATGAAACATGAAATTGCTAGTTGTCAAAATAAAAACGGTGTTATTGAAATGTCTATTTCAACTAATACGTGAAAAATGCACTGTTATACCAGTTTTGGTGCTCAAACTATTGTCAGTAACAAACAATAACTATATTGTTATTATTTGCTACTGACGATGGTTTGATCATTGAAATCATTATATTCTTCTTCTTATGTCCTTAAACTCCTGTAGGAGCATAGGGCAGGAACAAAAATGTCTTCACTCGGATCTGCTAGCTGCAATTCTCCTCGCTTCTCCCTATGACTTGCCAGCCCGGCCAAGTACCCTCTCTGCTTATCTTCTCCAGGTCCCCTCCTCTCACCCTGAGGGTTCCAATGTTTAGATTGGTAGAGTCGAAGGTACAGTAGAGTGCGTTCTACTCTACCGAACACTCAACTAATCCAAATCCAGTCCACCTGGGTCATCAACGCATAAGTCGAGTGCTGTTTCCAGAAAGGGGTAGTAGAGAATTCTCTGTTGAGTTTCTGTTTTGCTTTCTATTCTAATCGGTTTAGTTCTGTGCCAGTCTATTATAAAGAAGGAATTGAGAAAGCCTTCACTTCGTTTGTCCAGTGTTTTGTTGAAGGAAATGGAAGAGATGTTGAATGAGGAAGCAAGAAGTGAATGGGTCGGGGTTTTGAATATCCTGATGAGTTTGAACTTGTGATGAGAATGTGTCCTGAGGCATTCGAACAATGACTTGGCATGGTGTCGCCATTGCTCAGACACAGTGATATTGTAATGAGGGATACCATAACTCCTAATGTTGGTCACTCCTTATCAATACTTGTGTCTCTTCCCTTCTTCTTACTCTACTCTTCCGTTTACATGGGTAGAGGGGTCAAATTTTGGTACTGGGGGAGTCAGTAGAATAGAGCCACTCTACCACTTACTAGTCAGTAGAGTGAACTCTACTGAAAATGTTCGCACAAGTAGAGTAGAATTATTCTACTCTACTCTACCTTTAGCTCGACCAGTGTAAACCCCGCTGAGTGTGCCCAATCCATCATTTCTTTTTCCTAATTTCTCGAACGACTGGAATTTGGTTGGTGGTTCTCCACAGCTCTGCGTTGGAAATTCTGTTGGGCCACCACACTCCCAGGATCCTGCGAAGACAACAGTTGATGAAAGTTTGCAGCTGGCGAGTGAGGGTTACAGTAACCTTCCACGTCTCGTTTGTGTTTAAGAGCCGAATTCTAGTATTGTGCGACGTGCACCCGACGGGAAAAACTCCCTCAAAATCGCATCTTTCCTACGGTGTAGTTATTTTTCAGTTTACTGCGTTAATTGGGGGGGGGGGGGGGGTGAATGCACAAAAACGATTCCCGGGGAAATCTAATGTTTTAGGTACATGTAACCTCATGGTAAATGGACCTGTCCCCAACTAGAGGAGTTAGGTGTCGTTTTCTACGTAATTTTACAGCCTGAACCGAATGGTGACTCCCCGACAGTAAAATTAAAAAAAAACCTAAAAAACCAGTCAAGTACAACGTAAACGCTACAGTACTTCAAAACCCCAGTTTATTACCGCGAAAAAAATCAAGAAAACGAAAGGGCTAAAAAAACTGCAGAGCAACTTTTTGTTCGAAATTAGTTGTAGAATCGATTACTAAGATTCTCGGTCGAGCTTAGAACGTTTGTGGGAACTGGCGTGTTGTGTGAACACCCTGTATAAATATGTCGAGTACGGATAAAGGTTTAACCTGTTCAAGTGGTGATTACCAAGGCATTGCGGCTGAAGGGATTACCTAACCTAGTTTTAACCGGTTAAACCTAGGTTTCATTCTTGCTTTATCCACAACGCATGTATACAATAATATATATATTATTGTAGGTATATAGGAAATCATTTAATTTTGAAAGGCGTAGTAGGTAGGTAACTAATTTTTTCATTAAGAAACAGGCAGTTGATATCAATTTTGGCACAGCTGTTGCGAGGCGCTACAGGCTCTTTGCCCATTCATTGCCTAACCATAATGTATTCATAATAAGTTGAATTCTTGTAAAAAATATGTAATTTTTTTCAAATGTTGGGGGGGGGGGGGGGGAATTCTGTCGAACTCCAGTACAGTTAATGGTTTGGGGCAGACTTCGTTTTTACACAGTTTTGTTAGAGAAATATACATTTCGACATTCACACACCATCTTCAGTCAAACATTTTTATGAATTAATCCAGCAACCTGGAGGGTCCATTAATCATAACAATTGTTGTGACAGATCTCGTTTTGCATGTGACCACCGCAACTCTATTTACCGGGTTATCGCCTGCATGACAATAAAGACAGGTACAATAAAGCTTGACATCGCCTCAGAATGAGATAAGTTCCCTCAGGAAACACCTCTCACTAACGTGTTAGGTACCTACTGTGATTCCATCACGGCGAATAGATTTCAGCCTAGTGTAGGGCAGTAAATAATTATGAACACTTGATGCGTATTAATGTACCAATGCTATAATCTGTTAGGTATGCTTCATAAATGTACATCTTTTCATTTTTGTACATTTTTTACAATTTTAAATGATCTTAAAAAAATCACTTCAACAACGTAAAAACAAATCAATAAAATAGTCAACAATTTGATGTTATAAACAATGCGGGCCTTGATATACACTGAGCTCTTCTTAAAATCAACGCAGGCTGTATGTACAAAATCTCTGAACGTAAATAATAACAAATTAAGAAAGCTTGCATGACCTTTAAAAAAATAATCTCACTCATACAACCGTCAATAGATACCGTTTATATTTACAAAATCTCGATTAATTCTAATAAATACTGAAGATCACTCTTCAAATTACCGGGAGGACTCAGTCGAGGGAGAGGGCGTAGCACGAGGAACGCCGTAACAGTCTTAAGGGCTAACTGTAAGGTTTGTACTACTAGTTTGTACTTCACACTGTATTTTCAACTTGAAGTAGCCACAGTGGGGAGGGATCACAGCACTGAGAACCACAGCCCAATCCGGAGCGTTGGCACGAACGGGTGTCCAAAGCGGATGGGCGGTGGTGCGGGTAAAGGAGAAGCCACACAGCTCTTCTTACTGCCGGTTGCCTTTGGGGTTCGGATGTTTGAACTGGCAGTTCTTAGTCCGGCAGAACCCTTTGCTGAGTATGAACTTGCAAGTAGGTCTCGACTGCCCCCATTTGCCACCTGAAAATCAATAAGAACAGGTATTTAATCGCCGTGAAATTGAAAGAACATATGTACAGGAGTGAGGGCTGTACTGTGTGCCACGGAGTGTGCGTAGCACACAACTTTCACAAGGATCGTCCAAAGCCAAGTTCTCACCGGCCAGCTGCAACAGCCTGGCATTCACATAATACACAACACTGCCTACTTCTACATTACAAAGGTTACCTACGTTTGAACAATACCTAGGTATGATCATAAACCTGGGGCCCGTTTCTAAAGACTTTCACTCTTCACTCTGCACTCTTCAAATCCACACCAAGTTCTTTGTGGACGTATTTCCGTTCCTAAAGAACGTCCTTGATTTGAAGAGGAAGAGTGAAATACAAAGTGTAGAGTTGCAGAGTTTTACCCTGTTTTGAACAGTTCCGCTCCTAAAGGTTATCTTTTGCAAAATGCGAAGTGAAGAGTCTGCGTTTCAAATGAAGAGTTTACAACATTTTCGCAGAGTCCCAAATGACTCTGCGGTAGAACAACATACTTTTTAAATCGGCCTTTAGGTTTTATTTCTTCGTTAAATTAATCGATTAATCGTTTGGTAGTACCAATACAAAGAAGAGAATTCAATCTTTCGATCAGGTCTAAATGTGCTCCAGTCAGTGTGAGGGCAAGCATATATATAATAGCATCGAAGTTAGCTCCACTGAGATTTGGGAGGAAGGAAAGGTTTGGAAGCGACAGGTTGTTGTTGTTGTTGTTAATGGATAAAAGTTGTTACAACCTACCTAACTGTTTTTAATTAATATTTTTTTATACTTCTCATCAGAGGATATGACCTTGTTGAACATGCTCGACCCACCCTCCATCGGCCCCATTCATCAAGTGCGAATTAATTTCGTCGTTAGGAACACAACTTTCAGGGACACACAGTAACAGTTACTGGAGGTTACTCCACAAAATGAAGGTTACTTTTCGGAACACTCTTTGTTGTTTCGAGTAGAACTGCAAAGTGGGAGCGCAGTCTTTAGGAACAGAAATTTCTCCTGTTTTTCATAATTTGCAAAGTGAAGAGTAAAAATGAAGAATTGCAAAGTGAAAAGTTGAAGACTCTTTAGGAATGGGCCCCTGTTGACATTAAAAAGCTTATTTTCGGGGGGGGATCAGCAAATTATTACACAACAGTTGGTTATTTTCCTTCTGCATAGATCACTTTCTATAAGCCAAGACCCTGATTTAACAGGATCGTTTCTGCGGTGGATGCCTACTTGCCCACGCATGTACAAACAAACACGACTAAATTCCCACTAGATTCTAAGTAGATATAAGCTCTCTACTAACGATCTACTATTTCCCCCTACCACGCAATTACCGAAATATGCATTTATCCACTGCCCATATCTCCTTTACGGCCCACAAACCCTCCCACCAGGTCATCTTTGAAATTCATAGTCGCTGAGCCAGAGCAGAAAATTTTTCGTCTGATTTGGATGACCTGCCTGACTGTGAAACAACGAACTTCTTCCTATCACCAAATGGGTAAAAAAGTACCTATTAACAAAATCCAAAATAAAACATCTTTCTTCAACTGAAATAATATCACAGACCAACAAACTCTATTTAATAAAGCCATGCGTGATCAGCTGTTTCCTAGCAATGATAAATAATATCTGGGCTGGAGTTATGTACCGTATCGTTCACACTCATGTTGACTAAGCTTTTCGGTTCAAACTTGAGGGCTTTCTGTGAACGAACGGCTGGACGTACAATGCTCTGGCCTGACTCACAAAACCCTCAAGTTCGGAATCAATTTAAAAACATCATAAAAACCATACCCTTCTAATAAAAATGTTCGAGATACGGCGTTCTAAAAACTTCAACCCCCATTTTTCTCTCCTTAGAGATGGGACCTACAAACCGGACTTCATTAATTTTACTTCATGGTAGGGAAAGTCTTCAAGTATGGCGTAAGGACAGACATTTTTCAATTCTATTTTAGATTCCACGTACTTTGATCTATTTTACTAGTAAAATATCCATGAACCAAATGACGCTTCTTGAATATTTAATTCTGCTGTCCATTTAAATGTCCGTGAGTGAAGCAAAATGCCACTATCTGTTACCAAGGTTGCTAGGCCAACGATTTTTTTCCATAGATCTACAGATTTTAAATGTGGTACAAATACAGGTTATTCATACAAAATCAAGTGGTTTTTTTTTTTGTCATGATCGACCGATTTACCGTCATTTTATTTGTTCAGGCTTGGCATCACTGACTTGATCTGCTATTTTCTGTATTTCGTTATCCTTTTCTATTCCGCTATTCTGTTACATTTATGTCATTCCGAGGTTTTGGCTACGCTTCATTTCGACTTTCGATGCGTGTTCGATCTGTTACTCCGTTATTAAGCTTGTATTTCAAACTAAGGTATTTCGTCAACATTTACCTCTTTAGAGAGAGAGAGAGAGAGAGAGACAGAGAACCAGCATTCGAGTCAGCATAAATAAATAGGTACTTAATAAACGTTTATTTTCATAATGGGTAGCATAGCACAATATTGGTCTCTCCTTGTGTAATGCAGGAACGTTAGCTTCATAATAGTTAGTATATAGTTGACCCCAAAAGTAGGGTAAAATGCAAATAATATTTGAAATAAAATTGACTGAAGACTGATGGATGAAAATAACACTATCCTGAATAAAGAAGTAGGTATAATTCCATCGACAAGTGAAAGAGTGGTGTATTGTAACAAAAACGACGGCAGAAAACGTGAAACAACGGAAAAGTGTACTGTTTCAACATTAAAAATAACGAGTTTCGCATAGTTAACAAAAATTAACAATGGGGTAAAAAAACAGTGGATTTTTTTCTATTAATCTTTCCAAGTTGCTATTTGTAGCAGATTAAAATAACAGCGACTTTTTTGTAACTAACGAAATGTAACATTACATGAAAGTAGCAATAACGCCCATCCCTATTGCATGAGAAATAACAAGAATCGAAATAGGCAGTAACTGATTAATATGTGTGTAGGGAGGTGTCATGGTAACGAAACGAGAGATAACTCGACCTAAACATTTTTTCTTGAGTAGAAACAGGCTTTTAAAACCGAAGCATTCAAAAAGTAGCACTGAGCTTGCACCGTCATCACTGAAGGAGGCGGTAGCTCTAGCCAATAAGCGCTCTCAGAATTTCACTGGTAGTCACCAGGTTTTTTTATTTTCAGATTTTACTTGGTTTAATAATTACAACAATTAAAAAAAAAAACATGTAAAAATAGCTCGTTCACTCAAGTGTGGATGGTAATGATTAGGAGCTAAATACCTTTTGAAGGGTGTCGCCAGGTGCCACCGCCACCGCCGCTGTTGTTTGGAGGGCCATTCTGTCTGAACCAAGGCCTCTGTTGCCGCGAGTCTGGGTTCATTGGTGGACCTCCAGGGCCCGGTCCTCCAGGTCCCACTGGGCCTGGGAACTGGGGTCCGGGGAACATCCCAGGGCCGGGTGGGCCTCCCATGTACCCACCCATGAAATCTGGTGGGCCACCACCCATGGGCGGGAACATGTCAGGGGGTCCCATCATTCCTGGTCCCATCATGCCCGGTCCCATTGGACCTGGGGGCATACCTGGACCCATTCCACCGCCCATCATCATGTCACCTCCCATCATCACGCCGCTCCCATCTCCATTGGGCTGTAACAAGCAAATAACTTTTCTTGAACAAAAACCAAATCGAGCTTAATTCACAAGCTAGAATTGTGTTAATCAGAATATTACTCGACAGTCAATAATTGGCACAAATTTTAATTCCAGGAGCACTTGGCTTATAGGAAGGTTAAACCACAAAGAACTGCATTCATCTCGCCATTTATTGCAATAATACATTAACCTTTAGGTCTGTTCGCAGTGACCAACTTATGGTTATCTGACTGTCAGAAAGGCGTTCGGCCATTCACAGTGATTCTTGGACTCTTTTCTGCCTGTATAGTATCCATGACAGGCTGTCTGGATCATGGACAGTTGCGTACGGTTTTCTAGAGTCAGCCAACCGGCAGAAAAAGCCAATGAGAACAAACCTATTTACACCAAGTATCAACAGTGTTGTTGAACTCTGTAATGCCATCAAAATCAGACCACCAAGATCCATCTCTAGGTGTAACCACATACACCTTGAGTGAATGCCAACAAAGTGGAATAGATGCTGTGCCATGACAGAAATGTACCAAGTATTTTCAAGTTTTGACCTCAAAATCGGACTGAGCACCCCTCAAAAACCTCGGGGAGCCAATTTGCTGTACCGAATTCCTTCAAGTGGAACTGTGGAAAGTGAAAACCCTATCAACACAGACCACTGCAGCAACGTTTTGGAAAGCTCTGGTAGCGATCTTTCATTTGGAGAAGTGTGACCATGTGCACACCCTGTTATAGAATTGAACTCTGAAGACTCCGCGCTTGTTCGCCTTCTCAGCTGCTATAGCTATGCCTTCAAGGAAACTCCTCGTACGAGTTTCGAGGAATTATAATCTACATGACTATGTACTAGGATCTAGTAGTTGTAGGTTGAGTTACTGTGTTTGGTTGCTAAGAAAAATGGTGCAACTCTGACCGTTTGAAACGATAAAGGAAGTAAACCAGATTATGAAACGATAAAGAAAGTAAACCAGATTACAATGCAGGTAACCTGTCATATCCGTTCTCCTCAATTTCGATACTATACCCAGTAGTATTCATCACTGAGCACATCATTTAAGTAAAATATGCATGTAATATTACCCAAGTGATGAAAGGGAATTACTTCAAGGCAGCAATGAGATTGAGTCAACTGTGGTTAAGGCTTAAATGCATAACAGCAGCAAGAATCGTTACGGGATCTCCACTAATAGCCCTGATATTCCATGGGGTACCGAACTAGAAGTAAACCAAAATATGGCTCAGGATCATCATGATGATTTATGAGGGACGTCCAGAAAGTCAAATTACAAGCGCTGTGTAGGACGCAGGGATTTTTTCCAAAGATGGCACCCCTGACGTGTTCCTAGCAGTCAAATAAGCCATCAAGCTCCTCGGTCTGTTGCGAAATGTCGTCTGAAGCAGCCAAACGCGTTTGTCCTCAATTTTTCCCACCTCTTGCAGGTGTGAGCTTCGCTCGGTCAACCAGTTCCTCACTCTGCGTAACGGATCACCAGCTTATGGAAACCAATGGATCCGAGGTAATGATACGTCAGCATACCAAGAGTGGTTTAGGTTATTTTAGGAAGGCCCTTTTGACACTCATGACGAAGCAAGAAGTGGGAGACAGTCTGTGATTTCAGAAGAGCTTGTGCAGCAGGTTGAAGAAGTCTGCAATGGTTGCTGTGACTACTGATACTCTTAAAGGAAGTTTCCCACATGTTTTATGCAGTTTTCTGGGTGAAATCGTATCAGAAGGACTTGGTTATAGGAAGTCTGGCACGTTGTGTGCCAAAAATGTTGGCTCTGGAATATCTCAAAAATCGCACTTTGGCTGCATGCAAATTTCTTTCGTACTACAGAGTGAAGGAGGAATTCCCCAGAATATTTAGCTGATTTTTTCCTTCAGCTTATGTCACAGTCCAAGCAGGAAGTAAATGGATGGTTAGTGAAAGCAATCCTCCTGCAGATCATGTGTGTTGGAATACTCCCTCTTTGGGTGACAGGAAAGAAAAAGATGAGGCTGTAATGCTTAGGCCCTTCAACAAGACTTACTTCCGAATTAAGTATAAATTAGTATCTTTAATCTATTCAGAAAAAAAACTGAGGAATAGTTAGGTAAATTAACCATGTAATAACTGACCATCCATTCAGGTCCGGGTCCAGGTCCCATCATGGCGTTAGGGCCCATGGGGAAGGGGCCAGGGTTGAAAGGTGCTCCCTGAGGTGGGAACCCTGGGGGTCCAGGAACCATCATGGAGTCTCCCATAGGCGGCATCATTTCCTGGGGCATCATCGGCATCATGTTGCCTTGTGGCACAGGAGGCATCTCATGTCCCCGCGCCTGCAGGGGGAGGTGGCCCGGCTCGTAGCCTTTGGGCTCAGGCCACGGTTTGTCTTTATAGGATATCACCGACTCGGCGTTGCCAGTCTGATCCTCGAGAGGTATGATCGTTGGCTCTGTTGCTGCATGTATCTCCAAGTCCGGCTCAGCTGGGCTATCAGGGATCCTGCAAAAAAGTAACCAAGTAAGAAAACTACAACAAGTGTAGGGACACTCCCTAGATCTATACTAGATTTCAAAAATTCAACAAGAAGTGATGATGCATCAGCTTCATCATCGTTTAACAGCAATAGGGGAAGTAGAACGTGTTATGATTTCAGCCAATCTCCTTTTCTGAAAGCTCTGCATAATCTCATGCACAGAACAGCTTCACTTCAGAAAATGACGCAATGTTTTTCATCCTGTCCTCCATACTAGTTTCACTGAAGCGTTGCAACTTTTCTTGACTGAGTGCAACTTGTGGAATAGTCAAGCATCTTAAGCCAATATGCTGTAAAGTGGTTTTTCAGATGGGAAAACCCTTATAAATTATAAGCTCGACAGATTTTTGGCTGAGGCAAAGACAAATTTTTGCAGCTGCTCAGCTGAGATTCAGGACATTTGGTTGCCCAAACATTCTATCTGATATATCAGAAAAATTAATTGAGTATCTTCAACATGATCAGAGTTTAATTCAGCCTGTAACAAGTGAGGTGATTCACCATGAGAGCCAAATTGGAAAGCACCATTATATCAGTCGAAATTACAGGACAAAATTACAGACGAATTCCTTCAATCATCACTTTTTGGACTATGCACTGGGAGTCTGTAACTATCAAAAATGTTTTAGAAAGCGAGGAATCAGACAGTAACATCAGTGGCATGATTTGGTGACAGGTAATCTCTCATTCTCTGTACAACAGCCATACGTTCAGGATGCTTAAATTTCATAATAAAATTCAACCAGCTCTTTTATAAAAATATATTATTGGAGAACATGGATCTCAAATAGTGATGACGTCATCAGAAGTGTTAAAAGAGCTATTTATCAAGGTAGGCAGGCAGGTACTTTGAACTGCCTGATAACTCATCAACGAATGAGGGACAAGGTGAGTATTGTAGAAAAAGATAAGCAGGCTAGAAACAACGGGGATTGAACGTGAAGAGGAGATTGAAGGCCTGCAGGTTAGCTGTAACGGCCATTTCCCTTTGAGGAATCCAGACTGCGCCAGAACGAACTGGTTCACCATCATCAGCTTGGATGGTTGTTTGAAAACTATTCAAAACTAACCCAGCTGCACTGATTTCAAAGCTCAACCCTACGAGGTTACCACGATTTTAAATTTTTCACTGCAAAACATTTTCGAGTTTGTCTGATCAACCTCTGCAATGATCAAGATGAGAACCCTATCCAAGTAATGTTTTCTGGAGATTTAGAACTGATGTCCTCACTGAACTAACACCAGATGAAGTTCTGAAAACTGTTTGGAACCAACCATGAGATGAACTTGAATTTAAATGGACTTTTTCAAGGGAAGGTTTCTAGCAATAGATTTCAGGCAAACGAGGGATTTCTCCATTTTTTTTAGTGACCCAAAGGAAAGTAGGTTCTCGATTGACTTGAAGTGTGACAGGATGGTGTCTGCTCTCAGATGAATCAGTCCATTGCTCGCTGTATTATGATGGTCCAATAACACGAAATCCCACTCTGGTAATTGTGACGTAATTTAAGTTTGATCTGCATAGCTCCGTTTTCCTCGAACCAAAATAGAAACTCGAATATGTATATCTTCACTCATTATTTACTCTTTTTTTAAATATATTAAACGATTAGTTTTTTGATATTTTTAAAAACGAGAGCCCAAATTTGAACAGTTCATACCCGGCCAAAACCATATTATTAAAATGTTGATCATTACATGAACCACCCTCCTGTTTGTAGAATTTATAACAATTTTCGAGAAAATATTTCTGCACGATTTTGAGAATAAATCCATGAAGCGCTCCTGCAACATTTTTCAACGAAAATAATCCAGCTGCTGGTACACAGATGTGCCTACATGGTAATCCCCTCCAACTAATATTTTTTCTGACAGACCTGTCAGTTAAAAATCCACAATCTTGCTTAAAGCCGATCATCGTGTCCCACTAACTTGAACTCGATAATAAAACGCTACGCAAATTAAAACTGTTTCCTGGCAGTTCCATGGAACACCTAAAAGTTTATTAACCTACCATTTCAGCAATAGATTTAGACAACCCGAGTTTTTAATTTTTTAATTTTTAAAGAATAATATTAACAATTTATTGTTGTAATGTCAATGCACGCCACCTTCAAGTTGACACGACAATTCTAGAATTTTGACATGCAGACTTTATGGTATTTCAAGTTACTTCCAAAAAACGAGTCGTCAATGCCACTGGCGTTCATCTAAATCCCTGAAGAGGTAGATATATACCCATCAACTTTAAATTATTACAAGGTACTTTCAGTCAGAACAAATTTTCCAATGTCGATCTGGTTATCAAGAGGCTTTTAAATGAATGAGGTTAATTTATTATTTAAATATTTAGGTCATTAAATAAATTTAAGCGATTCCAAAATGCCTTATTGGTCGACGGATTAGGTATCATGTGTCTAATAACCGTCGTCACTGGTAAATCAATTTGAATATATCGTTTGGATATAACAGTTTTCCTTTTTAGTTTTTACAGAGAATGTGCGTCAGTGGTAATTGTAGTTGCTCTCCTAACTATAGCTTATTATGCCGACTATATTTTTTTCCCGTTATTGGATTATGGTAGGCTGTACAAGGGAAATGTTAACTGGCAGCAGCACTAGGGCAGGGAAGGCCAAGGCTTGGAGCACAGCTGCCAGTGACCTTTCCCCACTACTACCTACCTACATTTCATTCCGCAAATTTGTATAATTATAAATCATTCATTTAGCTGAGATTTTCGCACATTCATTTTGAATGTTAACACGTGTATATGTTCAACACTAGTACGGAAACGCCCTAGAGCAAAACTACAATTCCCCTGTGTAGCAGCCGACATCTCCCACTAGATAAATAACCCATCACGATTTGACTGATACTAAAATCAAGGGGTATAATTACAATAAATCATGTACTCATATCTCAAAACTAATGCAACTCAGAAGAACCTGTCTACAAAACGGTTTTTTAATCGCATGGAATCTTATTATTGAACCACCATGAAGAAGAATTTCAAACAAGTTTGGCGTAAAAGGTACAGCAGTAAGTGCATTTCAGTTCATATCTTTTATTGAACAGCCTTATTACATCGGACAATAGGTCCATGACATGTTGTAAAAAAGATGAGAGCAAATGGTAAAATAAAGGTTGATAATGAGTGGCGTACATGTTTCTATTGAAGTAAATGGCTTGGAGGGTTGTCCTCTCCCTCGCATGCTGGATGTCCTTCTCGATACTGTTTTTACCAGGGATGACGAGCTCGTTTGGGAGGTCGATCGGAGGCGGCGTCCTCCAAGGTATCTGTGTCTCCATCCTGTCTTCCGATGCTGCGACATAATAACAACATGAATCAACAACTACGTCTACAACTACGTAGGACTCTGAGGGTCGAATGGTCATAAAAGATGTAGGCAGGTGAACTGTACCAGATGAAGTTGCAAATGGTGATGCAACAGGGAAGCCTACGAGAGCAGTAGACACGAAAAACCCTGGCAATACAACGGGGGGGGGGGGGGGGAGACAGCTCCTTTGGACAACCTATCATCACCACTGGCTGCCTAACCTCTGATGTGGGAGGGACCTGACTTCTGGAGTTTGGCCGCACCTGCTCTTTATCATCCCCTCCCTCACATTCTAGGTCATCAAGCTATGACAACGACAACTACAGCAAGGCTTGGTGTTCTGCCTATTTTTTCAGAGTAACTCCCCACTGTCAACGGTAACAAAACGGCTACTATTATTAACTTGTCCAGGAATGCAAGGGTGCAGTAACCTCCTCAGCCAGCCAGTGCAACACAGTTATCTCGGACCAATCAACACAGACTACACCACCTATTTCCATGCTTGTAACACGCGAAATGTCAAGTTATTCTAATGAACCCTTCAAATATATCTAATATCAGTCCATAAACGAGAAGTAAAATCAATCAGTTGCAACAATTTTAACTGTTAGAACTACATAAAAATGTTGTTAATGGAAATTTGAGATCAGCAGTTTAATAAAATCATATTCTAGAATTCCATACCCTAAGGTAGGTTTAACTAAACTACAAACTATCCAAATTACCCATCCAAATCGCCCATGATAAACCCACATCGATACAATATTACCCATAATATTGTGATTTTGAATCATGAAAGTTTAGTGGAATACTCTCCTCATTTTAGACTTCCGCTTAATACAGTGGAACCTGATTATAATGACCCTGTCCAGGAAAGAAATTTTTCGGGCTTTGCATTTCTACAGCAAACTGTAAAAGTACTTTCTTAGCCTCTAAATAAGAAACTTTCGTTTTACATCCTTTCTCTGACCACCAATTACGTTTGCATAAGAAAGCTGAATCATTGCTAGACGCCTACATGAGAAAGGCTTGACAAAAAACAACATTAAGTGGCTGATTTCATTCATCCTATAAATAGTCCGACTGAATTCTGTCAAAGAATTTTATTTATTTTTTACCGGCTCAATTCACGGCTTACACTGTTAAATCATTTAGCGGTGAAACTCGGTCCCAGAAAAACATCTACCAACGCCTATAAGAAATAATATAAAGTTTTCCTCATCAGGTTTCTTTTCGGCCATAATCCACTGTACGAAATGCTATCAGCAGGTTGGTTCCTTGTTTAAGTACCTAAGTGAACAGGTAGGACCAAAATCACAAGCAAGTCGTCAGCAACTACACATGAGCATTCAAATCGATTGAGCCATGGGAGTTGAGGAGCTAAGCTGGCCCAGTACCACCTGCGTTTCAGCTGGACACCATATTCAACTCAGATTCCTCTTTCCGCTTTATCATGCCCCTATATGTACCCACCTAAAATCGATTATCAACTGTGTAAAACTCGAAAATTCACTTTTCTTTTCATTGGAATCGACCAAACTGGTTTACAGAATCAAAGAAATCATGTAGTCAACTGTCGCCAATGACACCAGTTCCAGCTCTCCAGCTATGCAGCCATCGCTTTTGATTTTTAAGATTTTACTCAAGTTACCACATTTCATGAAAACTGCTAACACTTAACAGGAAGTACTTTATAAATCACCAAATATGACGGTTACTTCGTCGCTGCTATGACTACTTTAATTTAAAGAGTCGATAATTACCTAATTTTCTGATCATCATGCGTTCGTTGCACCTTTCCATTTGCTTCATGTCTGTAAAATTCTTTGTTACGTTCACTGAAAATAAAAAATAAGCACACATGAGACCGAGAAAACTAAACTATTTAAGATTTTGTCAGTTTGACGAGAAATCTTGTAGTTGAGGAATTAAGTGTTGAAAAATAGGTGAAAAGTATATAATTGACTGAACTTGATTGTGCCATCAAACTTTTTTTTAAATAGTTTGATGGCACAACCAAGATCGCTGGTTGCATACACTAATCTTGGAAGCTGTGAATGTTAATATTCATCTTTGATTGAAGGAGACGAACAGACAAGCACGCTAATAGTGTTAATCTCTCATTCAATTACCATAAAATGCTTTGATGGGCGTTTCACCCACAACAAGTACCTGTAGCCTATAGTTCGGTATCCAATGTTTCTACAACAAGGAAATAATACTAACACAACGTGTGAACTCTAAAAGAAACTCTTGACGTTACAATAATGTACAATTACAATTACGTGTAGGTAGCTACTTGTGAACGCCATTAGATGAGAAATAAACAGGTGACCAAAAAAAAGCCACCGTTTCACCAATTTCTTTTGGATGAGAGTATATATTTTTTTCAAAAAAATAGTTTAAATAGAAATAGTTTAGAGAAAACCCCACCTCATTTTTGATATAGAAATGAAATATAACTCCAAATTAGTCCCAGGTAGGTATTTAAAAAAGTAAGTTTTTCTCTTCGATTAACCGAACCCCGGAAAATCTCATTAAAACGTCGGTTTTCAGTAGTCAAAAGCTACCGTCGAATACACAAAAACGAATTTTTTTGTTCGCTTTCAACTTGAATTGTTACTGAAACCGGTGAAAAGCTTGGCATGAGTATGACAAGACGAAATTGAAGCTCCAATTCTGACCTATACAAATCCAAATGAAAACTGATAAATCATCGATACTTAGTGCCTGACTAACTTTCAAAGTAGTGATTAGGTTATAGGTGGGTTCCCTGCAGAAATAATTATAACTATGTCACTTGACTGGTTTCAATAACTGCTAGCTGTAGAGTAATATAATTTGGTTGACATCAAGATATAATCAGGACAGAAGGCAAGAGAAGAGTGGAAGAGGGCCCATACGGCACGAGTGTCCTCTTTTCACCAATTAGCTCGGTTACTAAGCTACAGTTACGAGGTAGTTTTGAACTACGGAGAGAGAAATGAGTCTTGACTATTTATTCATATGTGATAATTCATATGCGATTCATTCATAAGTTTACGAATTGAACTCCTACAGTTACTACCTGCTACATTTTTTCACTCACCAATAAGTATGAGCGCCAGGGCAAAACCATTACCTCAAACCTCAACCTAATGCCACCTTAACTAGTAAGAAAAAGCATCTACTTATACGTGGGAGTGTTTTCTTATAAGTTAATGGCCTACCTCTTTCAGTTTCATCGAGTTCGAAATATCTGACAGCTTCCAGCTCGCTGTCTATTTTCCATATCACGTTCTTCTTCAAGCCCTTCTTTTTCTTGACATAGACCAACACTCCCTTGGGTAATCTGTTCTTCTCTCTCTCCATATTTTTCTTATTCTCCTGTTTGAGAACTTCATCGATGGCCTCCTCTGCCTTGGCCACCTCGTCTTCCAGCTCCTCTTTCGTCAATGGACCTGTTGAACACAACAAGTCCGTGCCAGAAAAATTAAGACGTTACGTATAGTGTGAGATCGTGATCAGTCAAGCACCATACTACAGAAATATTTGGGCATTAAACATCGTATTGTATTGAAAAATTAACGACATTCAACCATTCATTTTAGTAGGTACTGAGAGAGAAGTTAGGCACATTGAGGCTGAGTTGAATAAACCCCTTCCAGCACCAATGGGACAGTCAAGAGGGTGAAATGAATGGTTCAGTTGGTTTTGGAAAGAAAGGGTTAAACATTTTCTGGTATGTAATAGATTAATTCAGCTACTACCTAGTTATTAGAATTAGACATTAGGTATCAGGTAATTAAGCTGGATTTAGACTTTGGGGATGGTCTGGGGGGGGGGGGGGGGGGTCTGAGGGAGGGATGGTTATAGGTCTGAGGGAATAGTGTTGGAAGACCTTGAGCCGCTACCCAGCTGAGGCCCCCACAGGCATAATCCATCTCACAGTCTTCACATACAAACTGCTTCATAACAGACCCTAACTTGCAGCTATGAAGCAAATCATGTTGCGACTTTATATTGTATACCTATGTATTCATATATCCTATATGAACACCCGGTGCCAATTCAACAAAACAGGTCTACCTGTTCAGGCCAGCCTATTTTTGAGTAGGTCTCGCCTCCAGGCCAGGGAACCATCTGTGGAACTGTAGACAACAGTGAAGATCCTTCTTCTTCCGTTTCGCGTGCCAACGACTGCATGTCACAGTACACGGCCACACAGTCTTTCTTCCATTCAAATTTAGCTAAACCTTGTGATACAGAAGCGTTCCAAGTGACTTTCGATGTTGTATCATACTGATACAAAGGCCTCCCACTGCAAACTAATTATGAATCATATCTATGTATGTACGTGGTCTCTTTGTAAACTTGATTTGTTTCAACTTGATACAATGACTGGGAGCCTTGCAACGGGTTGAGGTACTCCTCTCATTTACTTTGATCAGGCAGTAGATAAAGAAAAAGTGCTTAATAGGACCTAAGCACTTTTGCCAAATAAAACTGAACCTGACAATAGGTAGGTACATTCAAATAAATGGTAAATATGTATACCTACTGTTATTTTTCATTTCTTATGCCCACCCTTTTCCTACATCAATCACGACATGGACCCCTCTTCTTGAAGAAAATGTATACTCGTACGTATGGTGACTAAACGAAATAGGTACATTTGATCTGATGAAGTACCTACGTCATTTTATCAATGAACGTTTTGAAACAAACTCCACCCCTAGTTACAGAGTGCCAACCTTCTTACCTAAAATAAAAACCACTCGTGGCCAGATTTGTTAACAGCAATTATCGAAGAATGTGATGAAATGTGCGTAATGTGAAGCAAAAATCTGGCCCTCTCGATTCATATGATGAAGCCGTAAGTTTTGTCAATGTAATGAACTTCTTCCCGTTATTTCAATAAATTTATAATGGTACGAATAGAAATACTTGGTGGAATAATTTCAATGAATACTTGGTGTTGGTGTAGCTCAAGAACCACCAGGAGATAATTAATGCTCGTTATTCCTCAGCTTCTAATAAATCATGGGGAATTTTTAAAAAATGTTTCAGGACAACGTTTCTACTCGAACAGACAATTTTCGACGAAGAAATGGCTGTGTTCCCTACTGAGACAGTTCAGGTTACGAACAATTGATATCAAATTCAAGTTTACCTTCGTCCAATTCAGATTTGGTGTCCGAGTTGAATTCGTCAGGATGGGCTTCGGAATCACCATCCATTTTGTCTTTCTTGTCTTCGGACGTGACAAGAGTGTCTTGATAAAACTGTAACAAAAAAAATTAAAATATTCAATCTCTATCTTCAATGCCTACTCCGGAGTGACACTTGTCAACGCCAGAGAAGACAACACAACGACACCAATACGATTTCTTGAGGTAGAGATCGTAATATACGTAGGTAGAGTAGGTAGGCTGTACTTATCTACCTAATGAGAGGTAGGGGTTAAGTAAGTAGCTAATGAGATGCAAACTATTTTATGGGAAGTTTAACGACACTTCTAGCTTCAGAAAGAATGGAGGCATAAACCTATTACTTATAAAAGGTCTTGAGATAGAGTACTGAAGTCACTCACCAACAGAATGGATAAATAAATCCACAATATCAAAACCGTTAAGACCCTTATATAGGTTCATATCTATAAATACCAACTTATTCAACAGGCACAGCACCCAGATTCAAAGGAAGTTTTATAAATAACGCAAATGTTGGCTATAATTCGTCTAAACCGAATAGGACCGAAGGAGGCCAAATAAGGCAGTCAGGTTTTTCCTCTTTAAATTATATAGGTATTCACGTTGTGGGCTAGCGCTTTCAGGAATGCTTGCTCCCTTCCTCAGGCAAGATCACACAGTCGTCAGTGTTGAAGAATCACGAATTTCTTTTGATTCTTCAACACTTTGACGAATACAACAAATTTTTATGTTGTTTGGGAGAGGGAACAAGCATTCCTGAAAGCGCCAGCAAACAGCATGAATATATGAATTAAAGAAAATAACCCTGACTGCGTTGAGCCTCCTTTACAACGTCAACGTTTTTTGACGCGCTTTTTGTTCAAAAACACGATGAGCACGATGAACATGATTGGGCAAGGTCTATTATTTCGATAAGTTCAGCGCGGTTTTCCAATTTTAAGTCTTCGAGATATCAGTGGGCAGGGATATCATGTAAGAACACACTTTGTGGCCATTATTTCAATTGGAATCAACATCAACACAAGACTTTTCTATCTACCTTTGGTAGGAGGCGGCTCGAGGGGGCAGGCAAAGTAGGAAAGGTAGCTAGCTTATCTAAGCCTAATTGTTCTTGATGGACATAATAGTTATTAATTAAATATTTACTTCCAGAATAATTAATATGCCCTTTAATTAAATTATTACTTGCAGATGGGCTCGCTTAAGCACCAGAACAGATGATCAGCAGTTGAAATGAGGCAAGTTCATCAAGAATCAGTACGTTGTCTGACCTTGAGTTTTTAGGACACTTAGGTAGTAGTTTTTTTGAGTGCCTAATGAAAAATTCGTCCCCCCCCACCCACAAATTCGTTGCCTACACAGCAGTTATTTATCAGTTGCCTGGCAACTCCTACAGCTAGCTGTATGTATCTACCTACATTATTTTCTCATCTCTAACCTAAGTCATTATTAATCAATTAAGATTCATCCCCTTTTCTCATTGATCAGAAGTAGGTAGGCAAGTTGTAGTTGAAACATGCTGACCTTAAATACGGGCTTCACGTCATCAGCAGACTTGTTGGCCGGAGGAGTGGTGGCTGTATCTTTCTTGACGTCTGCCGAAGTGCTCGTCCGCCGCTTCTTCTTTTTGACCGGCTCCCGGACGGTGTTGGAAGCCATCAGAGCTGCTGCGAACACGTCAGTCTCCAGGAGCACGTCTGCAACATTCGACAGAGAATCCTAATTAAACGATATGTATATGTAGAGCTCAGGTACCTACCAACACATAAATGAACCATTTCAATATATTTCACAAAAAGAACAGCAATCCAGTCCATATAATGAAGCAGCGAGCATGAAAAAAAACACCTGCAACACAATACAAATTCTCCTAAACGTCGAGTGCCATTTTCTCAAGATTAAAATTACATAATTTACAGATACACCAGTATAAAATAGGTACATGCGGGTGTTCCGGGTAGAGGGTCCTAGTATGGAGATCATAGCCACTAGAAACAACATAGTAGGTAATAATTGGTTGAACTTTATTTATAGATAGGTGCAGTGCTGCCGGAGTCCCTTTCTCTGAATTTCTCGCTTTGCAGGCAGCAATACTTGCATTATGTTCCCCTAATGCTCCAGAAGAGCAACAAACAACGAATGCAAGAAGAATCACTCGATCCTTGACCATCAAAGGATGGACAGTAGGTACGCCCCCTGAATGGCAGAATATCGTAAGCGCCATTTTCCGAATTTTACAGAAGGAAAACTTCGGATCTCATTATTGCCTAACACGTTAACACTTGATATTTTAGCGTAAATCTGATAGTTTTCCGTCGATTTTTTTTATTTATTTATTGCAAATAAGTACCTAGCACTTTTTCGAGAAAAAGGCGCTTACGCCATTCTTGCTATTTCGAAGAACTGAGAGAATAGTTGTCGAACAGATACGGTACACATTTCGGCACTACGATATTCTTGATGTCTTGCTGGAAAAGAATTATTTTGAAAACTAGCGTGTCTCCACTCGCGAAGGCTTACGATAATTACTTTGCTCAAATTCGATTGGTGCGTACGATAAGCTGCTTCCTGGCGCTTACGATAGATGGCATATCATTAACATAGCCATTTTATCGCAAATTACAGTGGGAATCCTTACGCCAATGGACAATGTTTACCTCATATTTCCATTAGACTCGTGGCGCTTACGTTCTGAATGAATGGTGGATATTTTACCAAATTGTTGGTACCGATTCGAGAAGTATGAGGATCTTTTTGAACACCTTAAGAGACGTAGGTACTTCGCTTACAATAAGTAGCTAGATAGATGCGCCTTTTCAAGACGAATCCAACGGTTACAATAACTCGAAATCGCAAAAACACTGCGCTTACGACGTTCTGTCTTTCAAGGGACGAGTTCCTCCATCCCACTGTGGTGTAAAAGGAAAGTAGGCTGCAGACGTTCTGGCAAAGAGAGGAAGCGAGTTACCACCTACCGAGGAAGCAACCGCACATAGCCAGGCCACGACTGCAGACCAAAACAAAGTAACAGAAACCCTGGCTGAGCGATATAGAAGGGCTGAGAGAAAGCAATGGGGCCCACTGCTCACACAGCCTGTCCCAACCAACTCGCCTCGTCGAAACTTCGTTGCGAATATTCGCATGACGACGGGTCACGATTTTTGGCAGAGCCACTTACAGCGTATTGCCGTTGACTGCTACCCCGCAATGCCCGCTCTGCGACACTGAATGCTGAATCTATAATGGACGCAGGGCACCTTTTTTCACCTGTGCTCTAGGATAACTACAATTTCGACTTGACGATTCCGATTGGAAAAAAAGAAGTCACTTACTTATACTGGGCTGCTAGGAGGGATGACCAAAAAAAAAAAAAAAAAATCCCGCTCACACTCAAAATATCCTGTTTCCCCCCGATCTGACCAACATTATCCCTTTTTATCCCCGACCCTTTTTTTCTGCACGAAGTTCTAAAAAAAAGTCTGCCAATTCGAGTAGGCAGTACAGCTTCCTCACTTGAATAACATGAACGTACAGAATAGCTGGGCAAGATTCGTTTTGACACGGGACCCCTTTGCGATCCAACCCGCGTGAACCCTCGAAATTTCAGCTCTCTACGACTATTTTTCGCGTAGTTAGAAGCGTTACAAGGAAATGGTCAACATGTCACGTGCGCGCATGCGCAGACGAAAGGTACGGTACGACTCCAATGTATTTCATATGGAACTATCAAAGTATTATTCCTGATCAACCCTCCAAATCTGAACTCATTTCAACGATATTTAAGGTGATTATGGACGTTTCAAGTATTTCACGTTTGCGCATGCGCATGCGCAGACGAAACGATTTCCATGATCTTGAAACGGGAATATTTACGATCCAACCCGCGTGTACCCTCAAAATTTCAGCTCTCCACGACTATTTTTCGCGTACCTAGTTAGAAGCTTTACAAACAAATGGTGAACATTTCATGTACGCGCATGCGCAGATGAAAGTTACGATTCCAACGAAATTTATATGGATATATCAAAGTAATATTCCTTCACCCTCCAAATCTGAACTCATTTCAACGACATTTAAGGTAGTTAAATGTATTTCACGTTTGCGCATGCGCAGACGAAACGATTTCCATGATTTTGAAACGGGACCATCTGCGATCCAACCCGCGTGTAACCCTCAAATTTCAGCTCTTTTTTCGCGTAGTTAGAAGCGTTACAAGGAAATGGTCAACATGTCACGTGCGCGCATGCGCAGACGAAAGTTACAGTACGATTCCAATGAAAATCATTTGGAACAATCGAAGTATTATTCCTGATCGACCCTCCAACTTTGAACTCATTCCAACGATATTTAGGGTAGCTATGGGCGTTCCAAGT
Organism: Leptopterna dolabrata; assembly: GCA_954871275.1. Classification (NCBI taxonomy): domain Eukaryota; kingdom Metazoa; phylum Arthropoda; class Insecta; order Hemiptera; family Miridae; genus Leptopterna; species Leptopterna dolabrata. The sequence continues at coordinate 15,362,077 of OX940975.1, read as the reverse complement.
ATTTCACGTTTGCGCATGCGCAGACGAGTTTCGGTATTTCTTTAATGATTTTAGTATGGTACCATCTGTGACCCAACCCGCACCTACCCTCCAAATTTCGACCATTATTTCGGGTAGTTATAGGCGTTACAACCAAAAATGTTCCTCGATGTCTGAAACGCAAAATGGCAGTGGAAATTTTCATTTTGGAGTAGGTACATAAGTTTTCTTATTTACTCAGTCACGAATCATAAGGCTTCCCTACCGTCGGTAGTGTAGAAGCGAATCATTTTTATCACATTTCCCGTTGTTTTCATTTCACTCCGTCCTAATACAGGAGTTATGTTTAATTCAATAACTACTAGGCATTTCTCTTGAAGTCTTTATTTTGTATTTTCAGTCTTTACATAGGTACCTACTACCTACTTAACTGTTCCTTCAATACCATATAAATAGGGACTAGTTATTTCATTAAAAATGTTAAGAACATAACAATGAAATAAAGTGAGTAGGTACTTATCACTATCGTATCACTCATCAAATATAGGTAATTCATTTTATAGTAAAGTAATAGGTATTTATTGTTAATCATATTTTTTTAAATGCCTACCATCGTCAAGGAACGTTATATAACTAATTGCATAAAGCTAGTTTATGAATGACTTAATTAATATGAAACTGGGCTTTTACATTGACCAGGTAGGTAGGACACAATTACGAGTTACTTACTGCTAAGTAGGTATTACATCACACACACACTAGGCTGTACTAAAATTGGATAACTGGAGGAAGGAACTGGTAATCAGTCACTATAACTTCAAAATCACAAATACGTAACTGGTTTCTGTCTCGTTGGCAGAACCACATACCTTGACAGTCCCGATTTTTTCCCCTCTGAATTTTCTGCCATTGGGAACATTTCCCGCCAACTGGCAGCAATGGCCAGCTGTTCAGTAATAATAAAAAATGTCGTTCGGGGTTTTGCGCATATGCAGACTGTCCACGCGGTAGTAATGGGCCAAAGCGTTATTTTCTGATAACGCGTTATTCGCTAACAGTTATCGATCAGTAACCGGTTCCAATAGTCGGTTATTCTGATAACCGGTTACCAGTTTAGGGATGGGGTAGAGAGTAGTTAGTGATGGGCTAAAGCGTTATTTTCTGATAACGCGTTATTCGGTAACTATGGGTAGGTACCTACAGTTTAATGTGATATGTAGATAAAATCTTGAATTAATTATCGGCAATACGTTTTTGAACTTCGTACACCACAAAAACTGGAATGCGAAACATTATGGGACTAGTTTTTAACCCTTCAACATTTTTAACGTTATTACTCGATAACTTGAACTGAGGGAATGGGGAATAACCCTTAATTTTTTTAAGGGCACTGAGCTGAAGGATACCATCCCAAAATAGGTAGGTAACTGTTACGTATGGAGTGAAGGGTAAAGAGCGATTGCTATGGGTACGCTGTGTCCTATGGCGTACAATACCATCTCACGTCAAAGGGAAGCGAAAGGTCCTAAGCTGATGGATAACTGTCAGGAAGTTGGTAACCGGTTGCGAGGCAAAGCGTTATCGGCATCGGCGGCAGGTAGTTACTCAGTACCATCCCAACATCAAAGGGTGGGAGAGGGAGACAGTTACCTGTGTACGGATAGTGAAGGCAACCACCTCCCATGCTAGGAGATGCGAAGTAGTTATTCCAATAACGTAGGTTTTCTCGTAACCAGTTATCCCAATAACAGGTTCTTCGTCGATAACTGGTTATTCTAAGCAGTTCCGTTATTCAACGCCCACCACTAGTAGAGAGACAAACATGAATGTTCACATGAGAGGGATGACGAAAAGTTCGTCGTATGGTATCTACTAGAGGTGTGACGATACCGATCTTTATCGGAACCGTTCCCCGCTGTTCCAGCTCCACGACTGGAACAGTTCCAAATTACCGATCCTGTTCCGCTTACCGAGCCGGCGGGGGGGGGGGGGACTAGAACAAGGTATTCCACCCCTCTCCCCACCACATCAATCTCTTCTTGCTAACGCTCTTCTCCTGCTCCTGCCTAGGGTTCATTCGACTTAGGACTTTTCGGACTTCTTTCATTGGGTATTTCCAGGATTATTCGTAAATAAAGAAGTCCGAGAAGTCCAAAGTCGAATGAACCCTAAATCCTGAAAAGACGCTCGCTCAAATTCGGACTCGGTCAAAGGCTGAGGGAGAAAGAGGAGGCAGCTTGTCTTTTTTTTTCAGTTTGCTTTCTGGGTTCCTCAGTTTTATTTCTAATAATTTCTGATGTCTTTTACATTTTATGGAATCTGTTTACTAGTTTTGACCAATGAAGGAACCCAATAGGAAGGGATTTCAACCTGCTTAAAATACTTAAGGGGAAAAAGAGTATTAGGCATCACTTTCATAGTAAGAAGAAAAGGGAAGTCTGGTAAATTCAATCAAAATCCCTGGAGCCATTTAAGAGAAGGGTGTAAATATGTACCAAATTAATGCCAAACAAGCCGTTTTCGTTTTTACTTTTTAAAGGTAAGCACCTAGGTACATTATATTACTTACTTCATTAAAAATTTTGGTACCAAAATTTTTAATTGCGTTAAAGGTTAAGTACATGTCGCATGCATTCTCAAAAAATAAAGGTTGGATATAATAAATTATGTGAGGAATAATAATGAATTTAATTTAAATAATAATGGCAAGGGAAATGTTTTCGGAATATGATCGCTAAGGATCCACAAGGCGGTCGAGTCGGAAAGGGATCCAGTTCCAAGGACCAATAGGGCGGTATGGTTAGTTAGAGGATCGAGAACAATTTGAACGAGTCTGGATCGGGAAGGTGGAACTGGATCAAGAAGGTGGAGCACTGGAGCTGGCACCCTTCACCAGCCAGTCTTCGGATCGGTAGGACCGGTAAGTGAAGCGGCCTGGAACAGTTCCATCGTGAGACTAGGTTCCACATTCCCGATCCGGCGGTATCGGCACACCGCCGCTGCTTCATTTTGTGAATCTGTCACTTACACTAATATTAGAATTTACCTTACACGAATATTAGAATAGTAGATAAAATCTAGAATTAATTACCGGCAATACGTTCTTGAACTTCCTACATCACAAAAACTGGAATGCAAAACATTATGGGACTAGTTTTTAACCCTTCAACATTTTTAACGTTATTACTCGATAACTTGAACTGAGGGAATGGGGGATAACCCTTAAATTTTTTAAGGGCACTAAGCTGAAGGATACCATCCCAAAATAGGTAGGTAACTGTTACGTATGGAGTGAAGGTAAAGAGTGATCGCTATAGGTACGCTGTGTCCTATGGCGTACAATACCATCTCACGTCAAAGGGAAGCGAAAGGTCCTAAGCTGATGGATAACTGTCAGGAAGTTGGTAACAGGTTGCGAGGTGAAGCGTTATCGGCGGCAGGTAGTTACTCAGTACCATCCCATCATCAAAGGGCGCGAGAGGGAGACGGTTACCTGTGTGCGGATAGTGAAGGCAACCACCTCCCTTGCTAGGAGATGCGAAGTAGTTATTCCAATAAAGTAGGTTTTCTCGTAACGGGTTATCGCAATAACCGGTTCTTGGTCGATAACCGGTTATTCTAAGCAGTTCCGTTATTGAACGGCCATCACTGCCACGGGCTAAGAAAATGAATTCTGATCTCAATACTAACACCAGAGTTGACAGTGTAATGTCACGGTTGAGCACACATACAAAATTGTAATGTAAACCTATACAATTAGGTTGTTTAATCGACATTGAACTTCTTGACCACTCACAAGCACCTGAAATTCACAATACAGCCACCTTGTGTTCAAACGAGGATTTACTACTCATTCTATTTCCTAAATCATTAATTTTTTTCGATCGATCATATGTTTACCCGTTTTGTGATTACGCACTTCAACCAGTAAAAACCTAGGAATGTGGAAAAGCTAATTTACAGCTGCCTGACTGAGCATGAAACATTTCATCATTCAGACTGACAATGCATGTCACTATGTCAATAAAGACCCTATAGAAACGAATACATACCAAATATCGTCAGTTGGAGGGGAGGGCGATTCGATAATGTTCAAAATCTCGATACTAGTACTCGCATATCGACCACTCGATAGTATAATATTGGTACTACTCAGTATCGGAAATGGGTATTATCTATTAATTCTGGTTGAAAAACAGCAGAATTACGTTTTTATTTGAAATGCAAGGCTGTGCACAATACAAACTATTTCAGTTTTTTTAAACTTTTCTGAAGTACGAGTAGGTATCAGGTACCTACATATTTTCTAATAAAATGGTTACTTTTATTTTCAACAGGAAAGTAGGTAATATTTTAAAAATTCGTAGGAACTTCAATGAAAAATACATACATTTTAATGCAAACCAAGTGAAGGACATACCCGGACACAAAATTGAGAAGAACACTGTTGGTTTTCTTCTCTCTTCTGCGGACGTGAACACGACGTTTGAGATTTCGATGTAGGTAGCATCACGGATTTGAGAAAAATTAAGCGACAAATAACAGAATTTACCGACTGGTAACGGATTTCGATACCACAGCCGAAGATAGATTCTCCGATATCGATTAGACTATCGATACCCAATAGCATCAGTGTCGACTATCCTTATCAGTTGACAATCCTGCACAAAGGCAATTGGTTTGTGTACCTTCCTGATCGAACCATACCAAAATCATTAAAAAAGTACCGCAATTTTCGTCTACACATGCGCAAACGTGTAATACTTGGAACGCTCATAACTACCCTAAATATCGTTAAGATGAGGGTCGAGCTGTATCATACTTCGATAGTTCCAAATGAATTTCATTCGAATAGTAACTTTCATCTGCGCATGCGCGAACATCTCCTTGTAACGCTTCTAGCTACGCGAAAAATAGTCACAGAGAGCTGAAATGTGGAGGGTACACCAGGTTGCATCGCAGATGGTCCTGTATCAAAACGAACCTACCCAACTATTCTACACGTTCTTGTTAGTGATGGGCGTTGAATAACGGAACTGCTTAGAATAGCCGGTTATCGACCAAGAACCGGTTACGAGAAAACCTACGTTATTGGAATAACTACTTCGCTTCTCCTAGCAAGGGAGATGTACCTTCACTATCCGCACACAGGTAACCTTCTCCCTCTCCCACCCTTTGATGTTGGGATGGTACTGAGTAACTACCTGCCGCCGATGCCGATAACGCTTTGCCTCGCAACCGGTTACCAACTTCCTGACAGTTATCCATCAGCTTAGGACCTTTCGCTTCCCTTTGACGTGAGATGGTATTGTACCCTATAGGACACAGCGTACCTATAGCGATCGCTCTTTACCCTTCACTCCATACGTAACAGTTACCTACCTATTTTGGGATGGTATCCTTCAGCTTAGTGCCCTTAAAAAAATTAAGGGTTATTCCTCATTCCCTCAGTTCAAGTTATCGAGTAATAACGTTAAAAATGTCGAAGGGTTAAAAACTAGTCCCATAATGTTTCGCATTCCAGTTTTTGTGGTGTACGAAGTTCAAAAACGTATTGCCGATAATTAATTCAAGATTTTATCTACATATCACATTAAACTGTAGGTACCTACCCATAGTTACCGACCTACTAAACTCAATTTTATGGGATCCCAGGGAGGACAGACGGATTTTTTTTTGAGATTAGGAAATGCTAATATTTTTATTCCTCTATCAACAATTTATTTCTATTACATTTATGGTCAGCATTTGTATGTAAGCCGCATTAGTGCAAGTGGCAGATTCACAAAATGAAGCAATAGGTAGGCATCACTTTTCGTCATCCCTCTCATGTGAACATTCATGTTTGTCTCTCTACCCCATCTCTAAACTGGTAACCGGTTGACAGAATAACCGGTTAGTGGAACCGGTTACTGACCGATAACTGTTAGCGTATAACGCTTTAGCCCATCACTAGTTCATGTGATTCGGAAGCTATACTGCCTACATGAATTGGCAGACTTTTTTTGTTCCGAGACTGTACTAGTCCCACACTTCGCCCGGTAAACGAGAATCAGCTTCCGGATAGTTTTCCTTATCTGCTGCTGCACTGGTAAACAAGAATCAGCTTCCAGAAGTCCTTATCTGCTGCGCTAAGGTTCGGGGAAAAAGTCGCGAATAAAATTTGCTTTTTATTCTCTACGCATACGAGTTTTTAAATTATTATTAGATCAACATGACATTGTACCAGTGGCCTGGTTGGGCAGAGGGGGGGTTCAATTGGCTCGAAATCAAATACGTCATAAAATTAAATTTTCAAGAATGATTATCACAAAATTAACAGAAACAAATTCAAAAACAACAGATCAAACGGTAAATCAAACATGAATAAATAGTTAAAATATTACTTTGATTATAAACGACCAACAGTTCGCCTTTTGTGTTTTGGGGGCAAGTAGGGGAGGTGGGTTGTACGTGTTGCGTAGGTTCTCCGACAGAGGTCGTTTCACAGGAGACCGCCCCGTCACCGTCACGAGATTCCAGTGAGGCTAGCTTCACACTTGCGAGGTTTCAACCGGCGCGGTGCGGATTCGGTGAGGTTTCGGCAGCCGCCTCGAAAACCTAGTTCCCGTTCACACTTCCGAGGTTCATAAGAGGTTTACAGTCGGTAGAATCAACCAGTTACCTACAGTTTCACCATGGACAGAAGACGTGCTATTGCGATGCTGTTCCTCTACAGACGGATAAAAAAAAACGCTGCAAAGTCCTTGTCACATGGGTTTATTATTCGTTTGGACTTTTGGACATACCTACAGAAATTTTGACTGTTCATTTATTGTTTCTTTCATGCGCAATAATCGAAATAGCTATTTCTGATAGTTTCCATTAATTTTGGCCCCTAAAACACAAATTAGGTATGCTTCTTTTTTTTAACTATCTTTGATCATTGGTAGTGCCAGTTAATCGCCTTGATCCACGTGTTGACACTTTTTCCAGTGTTATTATACAAACTGATGGTGATTCCAGACGATTTCCCAGGTTTTTCACTCATAAAAAATCAATTTCTGGAGCTGAACATTTGGTAGAAGTCAATTTTCCACTCTGGTCAAAATCGACTTCATATTCGGTATTCTCGTCCACAAAAACATGGAAAACGATACCTCAAAAGCTCATTTTACTAACATGTTGCTAAAACGCAAAAGTACCTATTTTTACACACATGTTCACTCATAACACCCCTGGGTATATTCCAATCGGGCTGAAAAGACTTTTTTATTTAGATCTACGACTTTTTTAGATCTAAAATGAAGCCTGTACACGTGATACGGCGTACGGGCATTGCATTTTTGGAATCTACGCACCTTGAAACGGAAAAGAAAAAAGTTTGAGGGGGTGTTATAAAAAATTTTTGCTGAGCGAATACATAGGTGTATTATTCACAGAATAATAAACCAAAAGGTTGACTAGGGCCCACTGGGTCCATCCTATTTTGATAAGAAGACGGAAGTGTGGTGCATTTTATACACTGTTCGAGGAGTTGAGAGAGAATGAAGACAAATGCAGGGAGACGAAGCACCAACCGACCATCGAATGAACCGAAACTGAACCTCGCAAGTGTGGACGCTAGCTTGACTATGTGGACCCTCGACCCGTGTAGGAGCCTTCTAACCCAGTGTCCTACGTGGATCCACCGCGCGCGTCGGAGCGTTCGGGCGTTGGCGCGTTGAAGACGCAGACCAATGAAAACCATGGAAATTGTCACGTGATTCGGACGGCGCGTTGTCGCGACAGCGTTGAACGCTTCGGTTTGATTTCCAAACTAGTTTGATTTTTACCGTCACCGCCTCGCGTCAAACGCCGCGTTTGATTTGTTTATCTCGTTTGTTCTGTTAATTGCTGTGTAGAAGACCGTGTTTTTGTGTATTTTGTGTGATGGAAATGTTAACTGCAGAAGTCCAAAAGCGGCCGTGTCTTTGGAATAACCGGTACACCGAAGAGCACAAGTTCTTCCGAACTTATTCTTTGGTGGGCAATTTCTCTAATTAAAATGTCTCCCAAATTCGGCTTTTTTTAGTATTTTTAATTATTTTGTATATTTATCTCCATTATGTACTTATTTATGATATATTGCCAATAAATGAAAAAATAAATAAATAACACTATAAAAACCGTGATTTGGTGCAAACTGCTTGGGGCGAAGTATCGCAACAATCTAGGATGGCAAGCAAGTACCCCCCCTATGTACCTACGTTTAATGAGATGTTTATAAAATAACAATACGTGATTTTTAGAAACAAACTGTATTTGGTACTCTTATTTTTTTTAAGTCTCCTAGAATTATTATACAATATCAACTAGTATTAGTAGGACAACTTAGGCTCAGAAAATATTGCATAAATGTCTGCCTGATACTTGAACGTAATCAAAAATAAAGCAGTAAAAATAAAAGAACAGGTGACAATACTTGACAGTCGGCGTCCACTGAAATACGAAGCGTCTCGCGTTTTCACGTAGGACACCTTTTTTTTCGCCGCGCGGCATGACGACGCGATTTGTGTGAACGCCCGAAAGCTCCGACGCGTTGACGCGCGCGGCAGATCCACGTAGGACACGGCGTAAGAACCTCTTCATGCCGCCGCGGCTCGGGGGGGCGAGCGGCGCCTCTTCGGTTCGCACACGGGAGAGGTTCGGCGAGGTTTCTCGGTTCACACATATCAGGCGACCGCGCTAAGGCCGCACCTACATTGGATCCGTATTTCTCCCGATCCGATCAGATCCGACGACTCCCGACCATCGGAGCCCGATGACGTCCGACTGAGTGCCTACACTGGTTCCGATCCGATCCAAACTTTTGGGGAATCAAGGCTCGTTGTAGTGAGCACTGGGAGAGCGCACGTTGTAGGTACCTACATAAATATATTATAGTTCTCTGTTGTGTGGTGGTGAGTTCGACATGTGTGATTCTGACGATGACGTTTTGTGTTGGTTTTTGCTGGAAAACAACCTTCTCCTAAAGAGACGTGCAACAAGGTCATGGGTGCATCAATTCAATGTGGACCGATCGGGAGGAGAATTTTATACTACGTGTATACCTATGCGGAATCACCCTGACAAGTTCAAGGATTATCACCGAATGACCCTGTAAACCTTCGACAACATTCTCGAAGGAATTAGGCAAGACATAACTGGCCACTTAATGTCCCGATTGTGGTAAGCTGCTTCCCGTTGATCCCATAGGCGAGGCTCATTCTGAACAAGCAGAATTAACAATTCTTTGTCAATTTTTGTACTCATTTTACGGCGCGTCGAGCTCCGATTACGGACTGGAAACAAACATGTTTGATCGGGCGACGGATCGGGAGTTCCGCTTCCAATGTAGGCACCTGCATTACACTCTAGGTGTTTGTTTTTCTTCCGACGACGTCCGATGGTCGGGAGTCGTTGGATCTGATCGGATCGGGAGAAATACGGATCCAATGTAGGTGCGGCCTAAACCGACCGAATCTGAACCGCGCCGCGTGAAACCTCGCAAGTGTGAAGCTAGCCTGCCAGAGATCGGTCGGTGAAGGTCCGTGATTCCTTTTCATATCGGACCCAGTTTCATCCGCCGAAGAACAGAGCAATGCATCAGTCGTTTGGGAAGTGAGAACTCGGCAAAGAATAACGTAACATCTAATATAAAAATATGGTATACCTACCTAATATAAAATCTCTTACCAGTTGTTTGACATTCCAGTTTTACTCCAAATGATGCTCTTGAAATCAGTGTCCATGTATTTGGATTGGAGAGATCGAGAGCGGGGATATGTCCGCATTAACTCAATCAGTTTTTCGGCACCCATGAACGGTAGGTAACAACACCCTCACAACTAAGAGCGAACATCAAAACCTCGCGGAAATTCATAACGACGGCCGTCAAAACCAGGTGGGGATTAACCGATTTTTAACCCTTATGTCAAATTTGGTCGACTCTTTTCTTGAGAAAAATAATTTCATCATAGAAATAGTCCCTCTTCTTGTCGTGAATCACCATCCCACTCAAGTCAGTGAACCGAAATTGTATTTTTCCGCCTTTACTGACCCTTCCATTCTACTTAGAATTTTTGAAAATTGCTAATCTTAGAATTTTTGAAAATGGCTAATCTTAGAACTTTTGAAAATGGCTAATCTTAGAATTTTTGAAAATTGCTAATCTTAGAATTTTTGAAAATTGCTAATCTTAGAATTTTTGAAAATTGCTAATCTTCGATCTCATCCTTTTGTTTGGCAATATGAACATTTTGGCGAGATTTGGAATTTTCACCATGTACCTACTCAAGGTCAGATATCGTCTGGAATGACGATAATATATATATTTTAAAAAAATTAAAATCGAGATGAAATCAGGATGGTCTGAAATGGAATTGCCTATAAAAAATAAAAGTAGATATATTGCAAGCTTCTTTTTTAAATTCGTAACACTTGCTGCCAAATAAGTTTCTTCATCAGTTTATCTTAACGTTACCTGTGACACTGTTAAATTTACATTCAGCTTTGTAAAGTCAAACTTAAGGTTTTTATATTTCCGATAACCAACAATCAACAACCTTGGCTACGCCGCTGCATAACTAGAGAATGATGAAACGAATTCGGTCCTCCGTAGGACGCGAATGAATGTAATGTCTGACAATGGCAAACCTCCCTTCGGTGGGCGAGAAGAAAAAAGAAAACCAAGTAACGATAAGTACAATAATTCAGTTATAGGTGCCAAAATGGGCGCTGTAAAGTGTTACGATTGTGATTTCTCTACCCGCCCCTGCCTGGAATTATTACTGTCCGGAATTATTGCAGGAACGCAGGATTGCAAGTCTTCGTTATGTTTTCTCGAAGACTCTAAGAAATTACATTCAAAGCAAGAAAAACCCTCACGTGTATGCCTTCTTGTTGGACACTGGACAACCTGATACCCACATCCTATGGAATTCCCGAGTTACAGTCTGGGCAATGAAAGAAACATTAACGGGGTAAATCTATGCTTACCTATATTATTTTCTCTGTAATCATCAACAGGCCCCTCGCCTGAACCCCCCTGGAGTTTTCAATTTTTGCTTTTCTACAATTTCGAAAGGAAAAAGATATCTAAATCTAGTTGTTTTTTTTAGGTCCCATGTGAATGCTAGGTGGGTTGGGTGTGCCACTGTGAAAACTGAGTGAAACTTCAAAGTAGTTATCCAAATACCCGTTATCATGCAGGTAACGGCTAAATGGAAACAATGTACCACACCTAGGTTGGTATTTCTTTTCACACATTAAAGGTAGTTGCAGAACGTGAGAAGGAATAAGGAAGACCTTTTAAGGGTTGAAGCAAATTGTCCAGCTCTTCTTGCTTCGATCATTCTATGGAATCTTGGCCGCTGTAGTTTATTCTTTGACCTTGTCACAAGATCCCTGGATTTCGGAAAGCAACATGAACCCACAGAGATGTACAGTTGGTTTCACCCTAGGTTTACCAACTAAATCGAAGAAACCCAATGACGATGTTGGGTTTCACAGATTAGATTTAGATCAACGATCGAAACTAACCAAGTTCGGCTGGTCTGCGTCCTAAATCAATGTGTCACCACTACAAGCCACCCGCTTTATTGTTTTCTATATTTATGCAAGGAATTTTCCGACTTATTTTTTCTATGTAATCTTAAATGAGCCGCAGGGGATTAGTTAGGACACATTTCGTTTGGGGTGGACAACGAAATCGCCTTAGAAAATGAGGACTTTTACAATCGCCGCAGAGCGCAGTGGCTAGATCGCTAGATCATCATCTGAATGTGATGAAGTACACTCAGGTTGATGATCCGGGCCCCGTTCCGCATAATCCCTTCAGGCTTCACCAAACTCGGATTTCAGTTGAGGGTATAACGTGTTGCAAAGATTTGCGGACAGACAAACACGGAACCAAATTTATTCGGGCGGGGGGCATGCATGATTACCACTGCAGCCCATAGTTACCAGTTGATACCGTTACCTCTAAACCAACTTTGATTAGGGACAGAAGTGAAGAGTCGACTGGGACTAGTGAAACCCGTTTTTTGTCTTTAAAAATTCAGACCTTCGATTCGGTAAAACGATGTAACCATTGCTAGAGGTTTTGGTGCAACTGTCTCCAAAATTCCATCCCTCGAACCCTGACCGCAACAGTGCAACACCGATAGTTGCCATTATAACCTGAAGCTAATTCAGCTATGAAATTTTAAAGCTACCTACCTCTAGTGATGGGGAATGATCGATACCTAGTTTTTTACGATACTAACGCAGTCAAAACCAACAAAAAAGTAATTAAAAAACCCAAGATAGAAATCCGTCAGAATTTCCCAAACGATTGTTGAAAACAAGAGTAAATTAATATTTAAATAATATGTACCCTACCTCCTATAATTTTTATTTTAGGAGTAGGTTTTAGGCTTCACTTGATCTTTCACTGCATCAGTGGCGTAGAACTAAGCTACCAGGACATCGAAGTCCTGGCCTCGGCAGGGATCTTATCTCTCACGAGATAAGGAATCTCGGCCGCCCCTGTCCCTTTTTTCTTCAAAACCCGTGTGTCCAGGTAAAACGTATTGCACGAAAAAAAACCAACAGTACAAATGAGTCATTTTTGAAGAAGCATTCAACAAATTTCTGAAGGTAAGTACCAATATCCTTAAAAAAGGACAAGCTACCACACATTTTACAGAATAAATTATAGGAACCATTTCAAAAGATACCAAGTAACAAAATTACGCCAAGTATAACAATTTTCACAAAAGAAAGGGAAAAAGTATTAGCACAATCAGGAATGATGCCAGTTTTCAAAATGCACATAACGCAACTGTTAATCGAATGGACCTATTTTCCCGTCCTCCAATTGTTAGCTATTGGATAGTCCAAAACTTCTGACGTATAAACAATAACTATTCGATTAAAGTACACAAGAGCTATGTAATTAAGGCTAAATGTAACGCTTTTAGTTGCAAAACCTGCCACCACGTGGCAGCACCAAAATGAAGGAAATTTCCTTGACTCCTCACAGGAGAACGAATCAAGATATTTTGAATCTGAAAACGGATTTGATAAGATATCAACCCATAGTTTGGACGAAATTGGTTTAAAAAATTTGCACAATTTTTTTGCGCACTGTTCAAAAAAAATTTTGATTAAATTGAAACTTTTTCAAAAATGTGGCCTTATGCAGCAGTGTGCCCATGCATACAGTGTACAAATCCGTTTTCAGAATTTCGATCGGTCAAAAATTACGATCGTAATCCTTAAGATTGGTGAAACAATAGTAGGGCTGAAGGGGTGGAGGAGTGCGCTCGATCGAGGGGGGCATTTTAGTGAGGTGGGGCCCGCCGCCTCGACCCCTCGGCCGCTTGGACCCCTCGCATGAACATCTCGGAATCGAGTCTTCCTGATGTTGGTTGGAAAAGAAGTTTTGTCTGTGAGCAGGATTGGGTCATAGCCAAGTCAAATTGGACTTGTGCTTGCTGCCTAATAAATGTGCACAAGCTGGAAATGATTTTAATCGAATTTGGGCATAATACGAGTAATGTGAGTTTGCGAAGGACTCTGGCTTGTGCTAAACTTTTGAGAGCCAAAAAACTGCGAAATTTTCGGACCTTTTTCAGCTTTTTCGCTTCTCGAAAACTATTTTCACTATAATTATGCTAGAATAAGGAGCATAAAATTGCGCGTCGACTGGAGTTTAGTACGTCAAAATCGCTTCAGCCATTTAGCTAAAATCGCCAAAAATAAGTCTTATTTCGATTTTTCCCAAATTTGTCGATACGTCCCTAAAATTTTGATACGTGATTCCTAAAAGCACATATTTTTCAAAATAGGCTCAAATTTCACATTTTTAGACACTTTTTCCCAAAATTGGTATTTTCGGAAACTGGCTTAGGTGCGGTATCCTAGAGTGTGATTGTCTATTAGAAGATGAATAAATCGTTTTGGTTTATTATTCTGTGAATAATACACCTATGTAGTCGTTCAGCAAGAATTTTTTGGAACACCCCCTCAAAATTTTTTCTTACACGTTTCAAGGTGTCTAGATTCAAAAAATGCAATGTCCGTCGCCGTCCGCCGTGTCACGCATAACTGCCTCAAAATTGGTCCAATTGAGTCGAAATTTGCACCAAATACTCATCTAGGGCAGACATGGTGCCCGCAAGCTTTTCAGCTCGATCGGACCAACGGTTTGGATTTTATGGACAAAAAACTGGCAAAAATGAGGCGTTTTTTTTAGGAGTTTTGAAGTGAAAACCGTTGAACGGGAAGTAACGCCCATAATTACCGTAAAAATGGTCGAATGTGATTCAAATTTGGAGGGTAGGTGGGGGTTGGTCCAAAGATGGTATCTATATTAGGGATGTTTGTTACCTAAAAGTATCGGAACATTGTTTATAAATGGTGAAAAAATTGTTTGACATTTTGATATTGATGGAGTACAGTTCTATATGTCCGCAAGAATAATAAACCCATGTGACAAGTACTATGCAGCGATCTACACTACGAGATAATACAAAGGGATCGCTCATTCTGGGAGGACAAAATGATAACAAAGTTGAAATATTGTTATGAAAATGTTCTGCTCCCAGAAATTATTGATCCAAGGATACCACGTTCGCTGGAAATACGGGAGCCTACCCAGGACTTGGGATAAAAATTCCTCAAAGTATAATATTTTATTTTGAAAGCAAATATAGTATATTCAACAGCAGAAATGTTTCAAGTGTTTGATGATCTGTACCTATATGTCCCCTAATTTCGATACTGCTCAGATTTGAAATACCCAGTTTAATTTTTCAAGTCTAGATTCATTATCGACTTGTATTTTTTGAAACATCTATATGCATGTAGGCACGCTGTTGTAGGTACCTGCCAATCTTTGTGAACTACAAAATTGTTGCAGTGCGCAAAAGTAACAAAATTATTTTGAAAGTGTGTATGTAGTCTGTATGTATGTATTTAGGGACAGAACTTGCAATACAATCTAAAATTATTTTGTTTTGAAATACTTCTCTACTAAATTCCGGATGTGACAATACGTTTTGGAGATATAGCGAAAAATACGAGAAAAAAAATTGGATTTCACAACGCGGTTTTGAGAGTGGTGGTAGGTATGGTATTTTAGCTGTATCTCCGAAACTATTGAGTCTACCGAGCCTATTCTAGTATTCTAGCAAATCTAATTCAGTTTCAAAATGTACACTTTTGTCAAAAACACGCTCTATCATGGCCAAAATGGGGGAAAAACAAAAAAAGGGCGAAAATTTTGAGGTTTCTCGCATTTTGACCAAAGTTTTGGGGGCCACCGTTGTCAAAAACATGGATTTTGCGTATCAGTCACATCCCCTACAAGAAAAAAACGAAATCTACTACCCCCAACTTAGGCCCCCCTTTTCTCGTAGTCCACAAACGTGAGACAAGGCTTGACCCAATCCTGTTCACAGACAAAACTTCTTTTCCAACCAACATCAGGAAGACTCGATTTTGATGCCGACCTTGAGTAGGAGAATTCGGAGAACGTTCATACAAGGGGTCCAGGCGGCCGGCACCACCTCACCAAACTGCCCCCCTCGATCGAGCGCACTCCTCCACCCCTACTATTGTTTCACCAATCTTAAGGATTACGATCGTAATTTTTGACCAATCTCAATTCTGAAAACGGATTTGTACACTGTATGCAGGGGCACACTGCTGTATAAGGCGACATTTTTGAAAAAGTCTCAATTTAATCAAAAAATTTTTTGAACAGTGCGCAAAAAAATTTTGCAAATTTTTTAAACCGATTTCGTCCAAACTATGGGTTGATATATTATCAAATCCGTTTTCAGATTCAAAATATCTTGATTCGTTCTCCTGTGAGGAGTCAAGGAAATTTGCCCCCGATAGTGCTGCCATCTCTTATCTGAGAATCTCACTAACTTGTCGTTACATTTAGCCTTAAGTCTGAGGCGAAGTGGCACTATATTGTCTCCAGACTGTAGGCAGGAAGAAGCATAAAACAATCACTGACTGTCAAGGATGATAGGCGTCATTGTCTGAACCATCAATAATTCCACGTCACTAGCTAACGCTGTTTACACCTGGTTCACAAGCGATTATTTCAACATAAATTAGCTGTAGCCGAACATTCAAAGCTTACCTAAATTTGAGAAAAGAAAGTTCAATGTTTCTCAGCTTAGTTATTTAGCTGTAGTGTTGAACAAAAATCCAAGTCATTTATCTTCTACACTGAATCTGTCACACTAAACTTGGCCCCGTACCTGACAAATTTTCTTAAATTCTTAATTTTTATAAATACTAATCTTAATAATGGTAACAGTTGATGATATCGTGCCCTGTAGGAAGAAGGACGAATGCAGCAATATCCAAATGGTGGGAAATTGCATTTTTATAGCGAATTAGAGATTTGTACCAGACAACTTGGCATGGTAATTCCTTTTACTGAATCTTCCATATTTTTGGACTAGTAATATTAATGAAAGTATAATTATGCTTGAAACTTCACTTCACTGTAATATTTTTTGCCACTCTGCAGTTGAGTGGCAAAAAAAAGTGAAGTGCAGACTATTTCAATCTACTCGTTACCAGTTGATGGAAATCGTCTACCTACAACATTTTTGCTCAATAACCAGTCCTTCCGATCTCCTAAGCCTCCTTCTTTTGCCACTTTTTCAGCATGTTGTGGATTAGTTTTGTCCACAAGTCCACTGGTTTGTTTGAATAAACACGTTTCTCAGGCTACGTCGCAGGGCGTGAAACCCTGATTTCAGTTACCTTCGCCGCTTTGCCTGCTTCATTCGCCCCAAACGTACATTAACCCACCTCTTTTCCACTGAATATCTCCCCACTGACTGGCTAGATTCTCGCGGTCTTTCTACATTCAACAGAAGAGAAAAAACCACAGTCATGCAGCATGGCTATAAGAGCGAATTTTCAAAGAAATAACTGATTTTATGTAAAACTGTTTTATCTCAAGAAATAACCACGTTCATTCATCTTCAAAGTGCTCCAGTTTGAGAACGGAATGAGATATCGCAATTCTGATTTCACCATCGTGTTCAGCGTAGAAAAACCTTTAAAATGAGGTGTCACTTGTGTCAGACTGTTTCATTTTGGGAATTTATGGGTAATTTTCCCCCCCTAAAACTCCCCAAAACTCCCCCTTAGAGTGACCCGATTCTGCCCATCTACGAACTTAGCCTGTCGATTGCCAAGACAGATTTTTCGTGCAAATTTGAACTTTTTATCTCAATTCTGTCGAGAGTTATCGTCTGGAATGACATACATATATAAATATATAAATATATATACATATAATTTTTGGTGTCATTCGGCAGTGAATTCAGGATGGTCTGAAACGGATTTTGGTATAAAAATCTTTCGGAAATTCGAGTTTTAAAAATTTTGGACCGAGAACAATAGCTTCCTTTTCTTCGAAAATTCGCTAAATGCCCGAATATTGACGTCCTAATTCCATACCACCAAAATTGTCGTATTCGCCCTCCTGCCTGCGATCGCACGATATATAATGAAACTAGTGGGTACCTAAAAAAGTAAAATTTGAAGTTTGAACCAACAATTTCTAGTGTTCGACATCCAATATTGAACAATACTGATGCCCATCAATCCAAGGGCATCAGTAATTACAACAGTTTTTCCAGTTTACGAAGGAAACGGTTCACTTTTCGAATGAGACATGAAATATTCCTCCCAGGTTCCTCACGTTTGGATTATAACACGCGTTTTTCCGTTTTAGGGGAAATTAGTACCTACGCGACTACATAACCATCATTTGCCTTTTTTTCTTCTCGCTTCCAAGCAAAAAGGTCCACAATAAATTACGGAGATTTTTTAACATTAGGTAATGATCTTGCGAAATGTCGAAAAAAATGAGGGAAGTGATAGTGTCGTTGTCATCCATTCGCGACCCGAGACGTCTGTTCAGCAACACAATACCAAAAGGCTGATAGAGGAAATCGGGCCTTGAAACGCCATGATTCGGTGTAACCTCGAATTTGTTGACCTCATCAAGGTAAAATCTATGTCATCTTGGAAAGTTTAGTTTATCAGTGAACTTCAAATCACTACTCAAGCTTCCTGCCATAAGACATAGCTATGTATGTAATTCATAGCAACTAGATGACTTCTGGTTTAAACTACACCTAAAGCTAATACTTGGACGCTTTTTTTTCAACTAATAGCTTCAGCTTACGATTTCTCAATAAAAGCAGATGGAACAGCTAGCCAGCTGTTAAGAAAATTCAGCAAGCAGCTAAGAAAATTAGCTGCAGCAATAACAACAGAAATTAGCTTCTGTAACTCCTTGTTATATTTTAGGGATGGAACCATCGATGTCAACGATTTCTCAATATCGATGTTTTTTCCATCTCCAATGGTTGGGAAAACATCGACTGGGATAACATGGGTACCTACATCTCTGATGTTTTGGACCTAACGTTGGATATTACGAATTTCATACCGAAATACTGAGTTCATTTGAATGAATTTTTCCTAGCATCTTTGATTGGGTACCGACGGTGACATCGACGTTCAATCCTTAATTTACTCATCAAAGAAGGAAACTGTTTTACTTTCCGTGATCAACAGCTCAGAAGATCTCAGCTGACCTTAAGGTTAGTGACCCCCGTGGTTCACCAGCGCTGGCCTCAAGGTCGCTGTCTCCGAGTGGGACGAGCGCAGATAATTCAGACAGATTGAACTCAGATCAAGCTGTTGGATGTCCAGCGATTTACGAGGATTTGATGGATCTCACGTTGTAGTTCGGCGTAATTAGCTGACACGTTTATTAGACGAGGATAGAAAAAATTAGGTGTCAGATTATGATCATGGGTAGAAATACGTTCAGCCAGGTAAGCCAGCCCTAGATGAATGCGAAGAACACCCATGAGTCTGTTTAGAGCATTCAAACAAAGCTTTGTACAGCGGGTCCCGGTCCCAAGCGCGCTATAACGAATTTCGGATGAAGGTACATATTTAACGAACATTTTGTCAGGAAGCTCGATCAAGATTTCACGAATTGGACGAAGTACCGCGTATAACGATCTGTGAGAGAATGTGGAGGGAGTTGCCATCCGGTCAGGATTCGTAAAACTCGAAGAAAATTCTCAACATTCTACGAAGAATCACGTTGTCCGTTCAGTTCAGTTGCGTTCAACAACGCGTAATGGCTCCAAAATTCTATTCAAACCTCGATTTAACGAATTTCTCGGTCACCGACCTTGAATGAACTAATTTACAGACAATAACGAAAACTTGGCAGAGAACCCCACGAGTTCGCTAAATCTTGGTCCTACCGTATTTGTAAGTGGCCATCATCCATCACCTGACCAGTAAATTAGTTTAGCGGTAGCAACCGCTTCAGATCCATTGACTGCAGGTGTCTTAAGCTCAACAAGATTGATCAAGTAGACGTTTGGTCTACTTGATTCTCAGTGCGAATGGTGCAGGTGCAATGGTCTGTTCGACACGTCGCCCGACAGGGTTGGTTCACTTACTAACACCGAAGGATTACGTTCCCACAATTCATGCAGATCCTCTAAATAGCCCCCTATCACATTACACGATGATCCATCTGTACCTGCGGTTGGCTCTCCTGTAGCTGTTCAGGGTTGGCAAAACCCGTCTGCGTTCATACAATTGATACCTACAGACGTCACAGCTTCATCCTCGGCCGATGGGTGATCGGACATTAATCACTGTTCCTAGTAGGACAGTTAATTATTTCTTTACAACACTAATTATCATAATCTTCCAAATTATGGTACAAAATAGGAGTCAATTTCCTTTTCAAGTGGTTCTTCAACCTTTTCAAGTGCTTGCCTACATTATTAGCGACGTAAACCTCTGCACTGATTTGAGGTCCCGAAGGCTGGGCAGTGCTGACAGGCGCACGCTGATCCTTCTTCAAATTATTTCAAATTCATTTTTCGTTGCTACGGTTCGTCCAACACAGCGTTGATGCGGTGTAATCTTCCTGTATTTACATAGCATAATCGTGCGGTTAAAGTAGGTATCCCAGTCAAAAAAGTAAATAGTGGGGAAATAAACTTTAACTTATGGATTTGTCGAAAAATCCGTGAATAAAGAAAACAAAATTTGTAGGTCAAGATAAAAGATAATCATGATAATTTCAAAGATGATTTCAATGCCCCATACTAACAATAAATCAATATTTCTACACGCTGAAGCCATCAAGTAAGTGAATGTAAGTATAGACAGGTACTGGTACATTATGTATATAATCTACCTGTACGACCCCCCAACAAAATCCCCGGGGGTGGGAGTCCTGGCCTGGGGTTCTGCACCACCTCACTATCTCAAAGTGGAATGAGGAACTTGCACACAGAAGTGTACTCATTGCAAGGAACTGTAACGATTACTTGCACAAAGTATGATGAGGGACTTGCACACTTTATTTTTTATTGCGACAACAGGAAGTGGATTGAATTTGAAGATGAATGGTGATAGAAAAAATTGTTTCAGACGCGCCAGTGATATCATAAAAATGAATAAAATTTGAATTTCTGAGAGCCCGCCAAAACGCCCACTTCAGCTGATTCCACCCACTCCCGAGACGTCACACTTCTCTGTTTCCTGTCTTGGTCCACCACACACTTCCTCTGTGCACTTCACTTTACAGAATCGTTGGTTGTGTTCCGCGACTTTCAGGTGATGTTCAACTTTTCGTGCTGTACTCAATATGGATGCAATAATAATTCGCAATAATGGACAAAATAACTAAATAAAGTGAACGATGGGTATGAGGCGTCGTCTTCCAACGTACCGCCTCTCAGTTCATTTGGCCTGTGCGAGTTCGTGTCCAAAACAAAATTTGGGAATTTCGACATTAAAGGAGTGAAGATGATGAGGTAAGCCGCTATTGTGTGAATCAACTACTACAAGCAGCTAATGTTATTGTCTTTAAAATTATGTATCCAACTTGCCAGCAAGAGGAACTGATTCATAGGTGGTATGGGCGCAAAACGCACGAGTAACTTTTTCCCCAGTGGTGTTATATTAATATACCCTACCTGAATTATTATACCCCAAACGTATTCCACCTTCCTATCAGTTCACTACAACACCTAGGCTAGCCTAATTTTAATAGTTACATATTTCCGAACTATTCCTTATCTAAGTTAGTAAAACAAGGAAAGGTAAGGGGGGGGATCTTCAGTACGCAACAGTAGATAGTTACGTTTCACCTACATGCTGATATACTATGTACTTTCTATAAAATGCATTAGGTGTATTGCATCGAAGTCAACCGTTCATTCTATTACTTGCGATTCAGAGTTAGTTGGGGATGGTCACACAAAATTTGATGGCAATCAAATGCATGGTACCCTTTTGCTCATTCAAAAACTTCCAAGTCCTGCGAAATGCAATATGCTTATAGGTGGGAAAAGCTTTGCTAATAAAACTAAATACCTACAATAAACCTGAAGGATGTTTAGTTGGTGGTTTTGGAGGATACAATTTTGGTTTATTATTGTCAATAATGAACCTTTGGATTCGAGCATGAAAAAATATTCCAACCCCCCCCCCCCCCCCCCCCACCCTCAAAATTTGATGGTTTACGTTTCAAGGTATGTAGAATCCGAAAATGCAATAAAAAAGTCTGTCCGCCGTACGCCGTACTTTTCTTAGTTACCGTGATTTTGACTTTTTCCATACACAGCTTTTTCACCTTCGGTAGGTATGTGGTAATGAAATAGAACTGAAGATCAATTTAATCCTCCCCGAAGTTATCTATCAAAAGGAAAATCAAGCTATGACGGAGATATGCTCACCGTCTGGTACACTACCTACATTAATAAAGTGAGGATTAATTTAATCCTCCCCGAAATATATCTGCCTTACCTATATTAGTAAACCTTACCGTACCTATATTAGTACCTTACCTATATTGTAAAACTTGAAACTAATTTATTAATTATTAGATTAGTTATTAATACATTAGTAAAGATTAATTATTATTACCAAATATTACTTATTAATATATTAGTAAAACTGAAGATAATTAATTAATTAAAGGTATGACGGTGACCAAATCTCCGTCTGGTGCCTTACCTATATTAGTAAATATTCATACCTACTTATATTAAGATGAGTAAATCTATACATCTCTATTTATAGTAAATCTATACATAGAGGTGAGTGATAGAGCCTTTTCTCTTAATCAGGTCGAACCACTTTTCTCGAGCTTGTTGGCCAGTTGGCACAACAATCCACCGCCAACCAATGAACCATTTTTCCGGCGATTTAGCAGCTGAGCTGGCAGTTTGGCACAATATGTGTACGACTTTTTTCGGAATAACAACAAAATATGAAGGAATAGCACCGCGAACTTCTGCACCCACAATCCGCCCAACGCTGTGTTTTTGTTTGGTTGTTGGTCCCGTTCTTCTTCCTCGAGGCATTTTCTTTTAGTTATACAGTGTGGTAATGCGATGTTGTCACGTCAGATGTGTAAAGATGTCAGCATAGCGGAAAATAAAGAAAAGGAAACATGAACGTAGTTGCTGGTTCATGAAAAGCATGGAAACCGCCTTGCTCCCCCCCCCCCCCTCCCCCCCCCCCACCGCCACAGAGCGTTTCGCGCACCTTCCCCTTCTCCCGATTTTCAAATTAAATTTTGATTATTACATTTTAATCCATACCTGATCACATCTTCGTGAACCGTAGGTGGTATAGGGTAGAGTAAAAAAGGTTTCATAGAGAATTTAGGATGGGTGCAAGTTCCTCATTCTTCCCTGAAAACGTCAACAGCTGACCTTAGGTTCGTTCGGACAGACAGTCCTGTACCGCTCTATCCAAACCACACTCCCTTTTGTGCGTGGAACAGCACCAGAACTGGTCCTGGACCGAGAGCTGCCTGTTCGGACACAGTCGGGAGGAGTTCTAGCAGTCCGTCAGGAATGCTGATCCTGCACACGAGCACTCGATGCTTCCAACTGCAGCTTATGCGGAAGGTTATAATGCTTCAGGATATCTGTCGGACAGCAACAGAACTGGTCCTGTATCGAGAGCTGGCTGTTCAGACAGACAGTCGGGAGGAGTTCTAGCAGTCCGCCAGGAATGTTGATCCTGCACATGCGCACTCAATGCTTCTAACTTCAGCTTATGCGGAAGGTTACAATGCTTCAGGTTATCCGTTCAGAATCATCAGCGCACGTTCGGACAGTTCTGGACATCCCCTCTTTTTCAGGGGGAAAAAAAAGGTCCAGGAATGTCTGCCCGAACTCTATCTTCATGCCTATGAATGAAATCCAGTTCAGGACTCTCTGTCATATGAAATTTATTGATCATAATACTCGTAATAAGGAAGGAATCTAAAAAGATGAACACCTATTCACCTCATGCAAGAGGGGAATTTTTCCTGTAAATTAATAGGTTCTATCTTGGGCGTTAGCCACCTTAACATGATTAAGGGACAACTTGAAGGGGCTGCAAAAACTACCTACCAATGTTCACTCGTCCATAATACAAAATAGAAGTACCTAATACCCCTTTAGTTCATAACTTTGGAAACCACTGTTGTATTCAAGCATAATAGGTACTAGGTATACCTACAATTATTTCAATCTTGAATTTAAATACATATATGACGTAGAACCCAAGTCCAGCCCAAAAGTGGGAACTTATATATAATATATTCTTTCAACCCCAGCATCAAGCAAACTAATTTTTTACAGTTCCGTATCAATTCATCATCTTACATACCTAACAAATTTTCTACCCAGTATGGACAGATAGGTAATTATAGCTAAACATGCAAACAGTTCTATCCAAGCCACGTCCCTTTTTGTGCGTTCGACAGCACCAGAACTGGTCCTGGATCGAGTTGGCTGTTCGGACAGACAGTCCAGGACTAGTTCTGGCAGTCCTGAATTTTTTTCGAGGACTGCTGATCCTGCACATGCACAATCGATGCTCCTACCTTCAGCTTATGTGGAAGGTTATACAATGCTTCAGGTTCTCCGTTCGGAATTAACAACGCGCGTTCAGACAGACACAGTTCTGGGCTCAATCCTGACGGTTCTACACCCTCATTTTCAGAACGCAGTTCCATTCTGGAGTGGTCCAGGACTGCTGTCCGAACAAACCGTAAGTCGATTATTTTATCCTTTTTTTTACAAGTTAGGTTAGGTTTTAATCAATTTAACTTAGGCTCCCAACATATACCAAGGTAGAAGAATTGGTATATATCTCTTTATGAATGGGCAGACGCATAACTCAGGGAATTGGGTTACCTTGAGATGGTAGTGTAATATAATGGATGGATTCTGTAGAGCAGTCCTCTTCCTCCAATGATATTACTTTCCCATTTTCAAATGAAAGTAGATTCCATTCTAATAATGCTGAGACCAACTGCACTCCTACGATGAAGTTCTTTTTCTATGAGCTTTCAAAGTTTTGGCAAAAAGTGACTTCGACTCACCCCTCCTGCCAGTAGTGGTGGAATTCTGCAACTCGGTATGGCGTCGTAACGACGATGAAATAACGTCAGCATAACGAAAAGCATCAGTCACTAAATACCGATGACTGGCATTACGTCAGCGCTCAATAGCGCCATTTGTTGCTAGTTATGGGGTCATCATTCTGACTGCTCTATACCCCCCTCATCTAGTTAACCGTGGCGAAAACTCGTTACACCCGAAAAACATGGCGCGCAATCTTTAACTTCCGCACACTATTTATTTCTGTGCTTTTATTTTACAAATTTAATATACATATTATTGTTCGGTTATTTGTTTGCGGCTCGTTTTTTACTGTTTGTTCATTGAAAATCTGTTTTAAAACTCAAAGTTCAACGATAAGTGTTACTTTTCCACGATTTTTCTTTTTAATTTAACGTTTTATATACGTACTTAACATATAAGTAGGTAGGTAAAGCAGTAATTGTAACGTTTACAAAAAAAGAATTTTCAAAGAAATATCTGTGCTACTGTGTACCTAGTAAGATGAAAGCGAGAAACCATACTACGTTTCGTCAAATTATATAATTTTGCTTCCTCACTAACGGAAGGTAGGGAAGCCTTGTATTAGTGAGTTGAGGTTTAAAAAAAGTATGTCCTCCAAAAATGAATTTCACTACCATTTTGCGTTTCAGACATCAACGAACATTTCTAGTTCCATGTCTGTCTGTGGGCAATTCCTTGTAACGCCCATAACTACCCGAAATAATGGTAGAAATGGGCTGAAATTTGGAGGGTAGGTGCAGGTTGGGGATGGTGCCATACCAAAATAATTGAAAAATGACTCAACTTTCGTCAGCGCATTCCCAAACGTGAAATACTTGAAACGCCCACAACTACCTTCAATATCGTTGAAATGAGTTCAAACATGGAGGGTCGATCAGGAATAATACTTTGATAGTTCCACATGAATTCCACTGGAATCGTACAGTAACGTTCGCCTGCGCATGCGCCCACATGAAATGCCGACCATCTCCTTGTAACGCTTCCAAGCGAAAAATAGTCGTAGAGCTGCAATTTTGAGAATACACGCGGGTTGGATCGCAGATGATCCCTTATCGAAATCACTGAAATTGCACGGTAACTTTCGTCTGCGCATGCGCCAACTTGAAACGCCCATAATTACCTTAAATACAATTGAAATGAGTACAAACTTGGATGGTCTCTCAGGAATTCTTCTATTATCTTCATGTGATTCAAGTGAGGAAGCTATACTGCCTACTCGAATTGGCAGACGATTTTTCGTGATTTTAGCCATTTTTACCAACTTTTGGCCCTTATAAAGCCAAATTTGACCAATTCTTTTTGGGGAAAAAATAGTTTCAATAAAATATAATAAATTCTCTTTGTCGTGAATCACCATCCACACAACGTCAGGAGAATTAATATTAACTTAGCCCTTAATACCAGTTTTTGACCCAAAAATGCAAACTTAACCTCTATTCTGTTTGAAAAACAACTGAAATCGTCAATTTATGTCTTTACTCACCCTTAAATATCACTTTCAGTGATTTTTATATAAATGACTCGCAATTTTTACAGATTTTTGACCTTAGAAACTCAAATTTGACACCCTCAGAATTTTTGAAAATTGCTTATCTTCGAACCGCACACACACACGCTTCACTCTTATCTCCATGGAAACGGTGATGACGGACAGAGTTCCAGTCGACTGCTCGCCCTAGACTCAGACTTCGAGAGACAAGCTGACGATCTCATTCTGTAACGCTTTTCAAGTTCATGAATACCAATTTCGCTATCCGGGTGTCGAAACACGAGAGGGATAACGAGACCCACAAAAAGGTAACGAGTTGCAGAATCGCACTGCACGGCCAGACAGTTTGTGACGTCATCGGAGAGTGCGGTTGATCTCGAAATTCTTGTAACCTAATTCCATTCAAAAATATAAACGGAAGTCATGGGTACTCTTCTTTAATTCATTCTCAACTTTCCACTCCAAAGCTAAGGGAGAATTACCTACCAAACCAGTCGAACTTAGCTTGTAGACTTCCAGCTCAGGGGTTCGCCATCCGAAATAATGCTACATCGAAGGTTATAATTTGCTATACTGAATGAATGGAGAAGACACATACCTGATGATGATATATACGGCGATGACATCCAACGTTTCATAAGCAGCCTGTCCTCAGTTCTTGGCACCTGAATAGGGGTTATTGAAGGGGTTGAGGGAGGGGGGGGGTAAAGGGATGTTTTCGCTCGATTGTTGACTGGGGTATTTTGGTTTCTAGGTGGCCATTTACAATTCAGTTAACAGAATCTACCAAAATTAGCTAAGAGTAAGGTCAGAATCTACCAAAATTCGTGAGCAATGTTAGGTGGTTACGTTCCAACCTACCCATCTGGTGCAGGTTATGTTCCAACCAACCCATCTGGTGCAGACTACTTCAGTTCGTGAGCTGAGGCGATTGAAGGTATCAAATTCTAGGAAGCGGGACGAGTAACTAGGTACTCGAACTGATACGCCAGACAACCACACAGTTCAAGTTTCCAAGCACAGTTGTTATATTGGTGGTATTTATTTATGGAGTGATCACGTCATGAACTCACCAAAAGCGGTTCAGGAACCCGACTTAGGTTATGACAGTTTTAAGTAGAGTTCACATGAACTCAATTTAGTTCACTGTGAACACCGAACTGGAGCGTAATGGATTCTACGAAAAGTGCGTGAACAGACGGTGGTTGGAACATACATAGCAGCAGTTTCTAGTGTGGTAAACTGTGTGGGCGACGTCTCCTGAACGGGATAACAGTGTTCTAATAAGGTTTCAAGTGGAAATGTAGGTACTTATTTTAACGATGTTTCCAAATCAACAACAATAGTACCATCATAATTTCACAGTGACGTACATCGATAACAAGCCATTCACAGTCATTTTTCTTTCTTAATTCAGAACTTCGTGTATCTACTTATTCTGCATCAACTAAATACTCTGATGTATCGCCCTTCGTCTTTGAACAATAGCCACAGGAAGGACAATAGATAATACGATAGTTTTGATGATAAGACTGATGAAGATAGCTCAGGTTCTCTCTTGTTGGCCTAAAGTTGAGTAGGTACGGACAGTTTTTCGGGTTGGATTTTTGGAATCCACGTAGGTACACTGACGCGCGAAATGCTTACTTTGAGACAGCTTAACATTCTGTACGAATATTTATCAAGAATAATTAGTTTTCTCGCTCATATTCAAGTAACCTAGCGACCATCGATTGTCATAATACGAGAACTTAAAATTCATGTAAAATATTTTTCCAATAAAATTATATTATTCGTGGGAGTAATGTTGCTCACTTCTATCTTTGATGAATGATTTTGACAATCAAGATGTGTAGGTTCCTGCCCAATTCAGTCATCAAGCCAATTTTTCGTTTTCGACAGCAGCCTAGGTAGGTAGGTACACTACTTAATGTGTGGGCATAATCGGATGGACATTCCAAAATTATAGTTACTGCTCATATCCAACAAATTTCTAGTGAATAGCTTGATTATTCGTGTTTCAAACGGTTTATTAGGTAAGAATTGAAACAATTTTGATTAATAGGGAAGTTTCTTATAAGAAATTTCAGGTCTTGGCTATCCCTTGGCACCGCCTTCATTTTTCTTTACTTTCAAGTTCAAAGGGGTTTCAAAAAAGTCTAACATCTGCACTTAATGGGAATTGATGCCGCTGCCCTTGCTGTAGTATCAAGCGATGCGAGTCAGTCCGGTGAGCCAAATCTATTCCCGTCCGGCCCAGCTTGTTCCAAACGTCCATGGAAAGCTTTCATTCACAACACAATACCCCCAATGAAATAATTTGTGTACCAACCAATACAGCCGGGAAGAACTGCAGGGAAACGTTTAAGCAACGTTACAGCTTGACAAACTGAAGCCAAGAGGCGATTCCTGTTCGTGTTTCTGACTCAAGGACGCATTATTCGTTAGTAACTACATTATTTATCGTTGTTTTCAACGAAAATGCGACAGCCAATCCGACCGGAGGTACCCACTCACTCATTAGAGAATAGTAGTAAAGAGGGTACCGAGAGAATATTCGAAAAATCACGATATACATTTCGGTAAGAAAACCTCAAGATCTACAAGTCCTTACTTTTTGGAAAAAAGTAATCCAATATGTGCACAATTTTGG
The DNA here is from genome assembly GCA_954871275.1 of Leptopterna dolabrata. Lineage (NCBI taxonomy): Eukaryota > Metazoa > Arthropoda > Insecta > Hemiptera > Miridae > Leptopterna > Leptopterna dolabrata. The sequence continues at coordinate 15,333,447 of OX940975.1, read as the reverse complement.
GCAGAAAACAATCTTAGGCGTTGCAATTTCTCCCATATTTCCTACCCCAACTGACAATAACACGAGAAAACTAGTTTTGACTCGACTAGTAACTAGTTCCATTTTTAATCACTAAGCAATTAACATGTCCGAACCCGATGAAGTAGTTCCTTCAGTCGAGGCAAGCCATTTCACCATCTTGCCGTGGTGCAGTGTTGCGGAAATGGAAAAACTTGCTACGCTGCCTGCTAACAAGAAATTTCACGCTGATTCTGAACATGACCTTGATTTATAGGAATGCAGTTCATATTCAGAATCCTATACCTAAAACACCTCAACAACTCCCTACTCTTACCTGGCTTTCACAAGTTCGCTACGCTGGCAGGGTAGTCGGACGTAAGCCCACGCCTCGAACGACGTTCTTTACTTTTTACCTCGTTTTCACGAGGAAGTTTTTTACCATGACAAAGACGATCAAGTTCTGCATCGATCGAGACCAACCCGAGTTCTCGAGCCACGATGTTTGGCTATTTTTCATCAACGTTTTCGTATGTACAGGACTTTAGCCAAGAACGCAAATTTTGAAAAATCGCTCAAAATCTACTACATAGCTTGGTAACCCCGAGTTTTGATCTCGAGTGATGCAGAATTTAATCGTCTATATCTTTTCGTACAGGCAAAAATCAGTTTGGTTGAAGCTGATCTGTTACAAAAATAAATATGATTTCTGGAGCTTAAGCTATTTTAGGTATAGGAGCTAGGGTATATTCAGAATCAGAGCATTTTTTCCAATACATGCAGCGAAGCATAGTAGTTTTCATAAAACCCTTCTTGCAACCTGTGGCGTGGGTTCTTGGTACCGCGAAAAATATTACTCCCCAATTACTTTCCTCCTTACTGAACTGGACTGGATGAATTCGAAACCAGTTAGAGATTGAGCCAAAAATCTAGGGGGATGGGAACCGATCTGAATAATCAGATCCAACATGCCGGTACACAAGCTTCCGACATACTCTCAATTCGGAATCGAGTTTTTATAGGACAAGATATAAATGAAGATGATTTACGTAGAGTTAGGAAGTGTGAGGATGGGCGAGTAAAAAATAATAATCGAAGCGAACGATTTTGTTAGTTTTTGCGATACTTAACCAATAAAGGACGAGTTAATTAGTTTAGCGACAATACCACAGAGGCGGCTGGTGTGGGCAGACAAGATAGACACCGCCGACCAACTAATGTAAACCGACTGTTTGGAAATAATTGAGAATGGGGAATTTTCGTTAGGAAAAAAATATTCAGAACTCTTGGAAAACGCTGCAAATTATTACACAACGGTTTATTATTTACCTGTATAGATGCCCCTTCTGCGTATATCACTGTTTTCTGTGGTCAGTACCCTCGAGCTCCCTCCAGGAAAGCCCTAAATGGAGTACTGGAGCTGGCCCGGGAATTGAAGTTTCATACAAACGCGCGGGATTCAGTAATGACATCATTAAATTATTTGCAGTGTAATTATGTGCTGTTGTGTAATAATTTACCCAATAATACTTCCAACGTTTGTGCAAGTTGCAAAAGTTGCAACTCGACTTCCATCTTCCAAATTTCATCGATTTTGGTTCATGGTAACTAAGGAAAGTGCGAAGTAAGGTGGACAGACAGAATTTTTTTTATTGCATTTTCGAATTCTACATACTTGAAACGGAAACCATCAAATTCTGAGGGGGGTAAATACAATTTTTTTTTTTTCATGCTCGATTCCAAAGGTTCATTATTGAAAATAATAAACCAAAATGGTATAAGTAAGTGATTTGGCGATTTAACTAATTTCTAGTGGGAACTCGGAAATTCAAATTTCACACTCGTTTCCTGCCTACACATTCCGAAATAAGCACCTCATTATGTGGTTAATTTCCGTTACTGAACAGAATTTGGCCAACTAAGGAGAATTTGTAACCCACGAAAACTGCTGTTTATAATGTTTTCTTGATAAACATTATAAACAGCTCTTTAAATGAATTATTACTTTAAAAATTCACTAGTTCATCCTTTGTTCAACTAAACTGTGGTAAGTTCATTCGAAAAACAATGTAGCTGTCTGCCCTAATTTTTGGGACACTCAGTAATATTGTATGAGATACCTACAGAGACCCCACAACCCCCCTCACCAGTAGACAAAGTTTTGGTTGCCGGTTGCCTACTCACCACTACACTACCATCTATTTTCCAGTCCACAGTTTATACGGGGAATGTTCTCTCTCAACTGGGAAAAATGAGAACATCAACACTTCACCTAATAATTTTGAGATTCGCTTTCAATGCAAGCATTTCGCCGTTTTCTGCACGCCACAATGAATCTATCTACAACATACTCGTATTATATCCGTACCTACTCGTATTATGTACAAGTACCTAGTTCGCATTAGCCTCTGTGCTTCTCAATTCCATATAATTTGTATTACCATAGAACAACTGAACTTCCTGCTACGCTTCGAAGAATAAGATCTACATGTAGCATGTAGGTATTTCCCTTTTTGTTAGAACAATATTATATACAGCTGTGAGAGTAAAAAACAGCTAGTCTTATTATTGTGATACCTACATCTTGTGAGACAAAGAATACCGAGATCACCTCTATGTCACATAGATTGCCTTTCAAATCCTTAGCCGATCACGAGTTCTGGGACTAGAATATTTCAATATATTTATGGTTTGAAAAGTTAATTCCAATTTATAGAACGACTGGAGATACATCCGAGATCCCGTCTGTTACTCCAAGCTCATTCTTCGTTTTTCAACATAATAATTAAAAATGAATGTGTAATTACGAAGACCTTACCTTGTTGTAGAGACGCAGGTCATTGGCAGACTTACAACTGCAGGCGTAGGATGGTGCAGTTGACGACTAGAAAACCTGTATGTTACGAAAAACAATTTGCATGGCCCGGATGAGCTATGCATACAATGACAATAATAACTAATAACTAAACAGAGAAAATGGCACTCGCAATATGAAAATATAGAGGAACGTGAAACAATCGCCAAGATCGCTTGACGTTCTCTCAAAAAAACAGCAGTTTTCTGAAAACAACAGAAAGATTAGTTATGCTCTAGGAATGATCATAAATTTAAAAAATAAAATAAATAAATAACAATGACCTTCCACGTAATGAGAAGCCCCCCCCCCCCCCCCACATCAAAATGTTCGGATTTTGAAACTGATAAATGCAACGCGTGCAGTGAGACATGTGCCGGATCTCAACTCAATAACAGAAGTGAATCCCTACTGCAGTCATATTAAAAATGGAACTAAAGTTCAATCCACCAGATGAAACATGACTAATTTCAAGCCGTCATATTAAAAATGAAACTAAGGTTCAATCTACCAGTTGAAACATGACTAATTTCGAATGCAGTCATATTAAAAATGAAACTAAGGTTCAATCCACCAGGTGAAACATGACTAATTTCAAACCGTCATATTAATAATGAAACTTAGGTTTGGCCTACCAGCTCTCAAACATAACTAATTTCAAAGTTTTGATAATATGTAAACCCTCAATCGCTAAACTTTTGATATTGATATTACGAGATTTAACACAGGGCAATGAGCATGCATAGTGACACTCACGTTTCTTTGCAGGCGGAGAAGATGCGGATTTTTCTGCCTTCTCAGCTTTCTCAGGCTTCTTTGCCTCTTTATCTGTCGGGCTAGTTGATGGGACAGGTTCCTCTTTCTTCTCTTTCTTCTTTTCAGTCGTCATACTGTGTGATGATGACCCGCCATGTGATGGCGATTCTTTAGAATGCGGCGGCGAAGGCGATGGCAAGGAAATAGGAGAAGATTTGACGGATTCCTCTTTTCTCATCGGCGAGCTTCCACCAAACTTCTTGATCTTTCTCTCACCATTCGCACTGTCCTTTCCATGATGAACATCCTCTAACTTGCTGCGGTCTCCAGCCTTCTTTTTGGGGGGTGGTGGCGGTTCTTCGAGTCCAGTCGACCTGAATCTGGAATTGAACGTCTTTACAGTCTTGGGACGAGGATCATCAGGTCCCTTTCTAGTCTCAATTGAAATGTTATATTTCTTAATATCTTTAGAGACTGGTGGTGGCTTCTTGATACCAGCTTGACTGGAGCCATCTTCTTTGCTTTCACCAACAGTTTTCGACTTCTTGGGAATTTTCCCTACTCTAGCAATGGAAGGAGTGATGAGTTTGTTGAGGGTTACATTATCCCTTTCCTCTTGCTCAGTTCTTTCCTTGGGAGCCTTTTCTTTCAATTTCTTGAAGCTATCTTCTTTTTCGGCTTCCTTCTTTTTCCGACCCATTTCTTCTCTTCTCTTAGATTCAAGTTTGGCCTTCTTCTCAGGAGATATGCCTTCCGCATCGCCAGCTGCTCTTCGTTTATCCTTGTTCTTACCTTCACCTGAGGTGGGTCTTTTGATTGTCTTTTTGTGAGAAACCTTCTTTTCTACCTTCTTTGTAGGCGGTGGAGGTGGCTCATAGTCATCGTCTGAGTCCTTGGGAGCAGGACGCTTCCTCCTTGAAGGCACATCGTCATCACTATCTGAGTCGATCCCCTGAATGATGTCCGCAGATGGCCCGTCGCTATTACTACTATCAACTGCGTCAGATTCCATAACGTCATCTTTGTAGCTTTTATCTGACGTCACTTCAGCAAGGACGTCGTTACCATCGCGAATCGTGATTTTGTAAACTTGCGAGCTGGATGGCTCAGGAACAGCGGGTGTGTGTCTTTTAGGTGGATCGACTTTGAGAGTAACAGCCGGAGACGATTCGAAAGTTTGAGTGAGCGAGGCTTGGTGATCTTTCAACTCCGCGGTGGAAGTGGAAGGAACGGGTGCATTAGGAACTGTATCAGTGCAGGCACCCTTCACAACAGCCAGCCATTGATCAACCACGTTACACGCCAAAGCCCGAACTTCTATAAACGAATAACACGATACATTAACATCAACTCTAAAGATACACAAAGGGATAGAGAGGACAATCAAGGTATGAAATGTTATGCTTACCTTCAGTAGCATTTTGGTCTTTGGACAGCATTTTGATGAGTTTGGGGCAATTATTGCCCTTCAATCTTTCTATGTCCACTGGACATAGAAGCAATAGCTCGACCATTTCGACGACCAATGGCCAGTTACGCATCTGAATGCCGTCGGAGAGCCAGTTGAATGTGAGATCCCACCCGCCAGCAGACATAAACCTGAGAAAAGCAATGACAAAACAAATAGCGGTAACTAAAATTCACATCTGACTCTCTAACAAGTCAATGATGAATGATGTTGCGAATGCGGTAGTTTTGAGTTAGTAGGTTCGACAGTTTCTCAAGCACAGGTAACTGTGTTTAAAAAGGGTTACGTAGCTGGAGGTTGGTCAAGCTAGAACCGAAAATTGTTCTTGGATTGTTAACGTCTAGTGTGCAATTTTCTCTAAATTTTTGTTAATTTCAAGCGGCATTTTAGGCACAAAATCTCATGAATGAACACACAGCATTTCTAATGTAACTTTCACCTGCGCATACGTGAAATCATAGCCGTGCGCCAACCACTGATCACCACCTCAAACCGTTATACCTAGCCCTGTGAAGTAAGCAAGCGGCATCTTTGAATCGCCTTTGGTTTATTATTCTGTGAATAATACACCTATGTATTCGCTCAGCAAAAAAATTGTATAACACCCCCTCAAAATTTTTTCTTTTCCGTTTCAAGGTGCGTGGATTCCAAAAATGCAATGTCCGTCCGCCGTATGCCGTATCACGTGCACAGGCTTCATTTTCGGCCTAAAAAATTCGTTCTTTCGCACACATGCTTCATTTGGGCCCTAGTTGTGTCCCGAAACTTTTCAGCCCGATCGGAATATACCCAGGGGTGAAAATGTGTATAAAAATAGGTACTTTTTGTGTTTTAGTAACATGTTAGTAAAATGAGCTCTTGAGGTATCGTTTTTCATGTTTTTGGGGACGAGAAGACCGAATATGAAGTCGATTTTGACCAAAGAGTGGAAAATTGAGGTTGTATCAGATGTTCAGCTCCCAAAATTGATTTTTTATGAGTCAAAAACCTGGGAAACCGTCTGAAATCACCATCAATTTGTAGAATAATACTAGAAAAAGTACCAAGAGGTGGATCAAGACGATTAAATGGTACTATCAATGATCAAAGAAAGATGATTTGATAAAAAAAAAAAGGAGCGTACTACCTAATTCGTGTTTTGGGGGCCAAAATTCACCAGAAATAGCTATTTCAATTATTTTATATGAAAGAAACAATAAATAAACAGCCAACATTTCTGTAGGTATGTCCAATAGAATAATAAACTCATGTGACAAGGACTTTGCAGCCTTTTTCTTTTACGCGTTTTTCTTCATCCATAAAGTAACTTTTCCAAATGCGTAGAGTACCGAAAGTGTTCTTTGTGGATAAATGATAATTACCCATTTGACATTACAACTACCTTCTCAAAGGTATCTACCGACTGCGATGCAATAACCATCAAAGGGGATGGGGGGGGGGGGGGGGGGGGGGTCCGAAACCCGATGATACGAACTAAATCACTCGTGAAGAAATCGTGGAAACCCATTTCAAAGAAAAACAGCGATAGTACGGGGGGGAGGGGGACCAAGCTGTTACAGAAATGAACGCAATAATGTCACTCTTATAATATCACTCTTAATAATTTTGAATTTTTCAAGTAGGTACATCCAACATGCTCCCTTTTGGGTAGAAATGAAGATACTCAACAAACTGTCTGTCTGGAAGACCAAAATTGAAGCCATGACTGGATTCATTCAAGTGACGTACAAAGGCCGAATCACCCTTATTATCCCTGAAATATTTTTCATGTTCCTTTATTCTTTCTCTAAACTTCCTACCAGTTTGACCACAATAGTTAAGTCCACAAGAACACTAATTGATAAACACCACTTTTATCTTGAACATTAATTTTATCTTTAACTGAACTTGAAGACCTGAGATTATTTTGGTTTATTATTCTGTGAATAATACACCTATGATTCGCTCAGCAAAAAATTTTTATAACACCCCCTCAAAATTTTTTTCTTTTCCGTTTCACGGTGCGTAGATTCCAAAAATGCAATGTCCGTCCGCCGTACGCCGTCCGCCGTATCACGTGTACAGGCTTCATTTTCGGTCTAAAAAAACCGTTCTTTCGCACACATGCTCCATTTGGGCCCTAGTTGTGTCCCGAAACTTTTCAGCCCGATCGGAATATATCCAGGGGAGTTATGAGTGAAAATGTGTATAAAAATAGGTACTTTTTGTGTTTTAGTAACATAGTAGTAAAATGAGCTTTTGAGGTATCGTTTTCCATGTTTTTGGGGACGAGAAGACCGAATATGAAGTCGATTTTGACCAAGGAGTGGAAAAAAATTGAGGTTGTACCAGATGTTCAGCTCCCAAAACTAATTTTTTATGAGTCAAAAACCTGCGAAATCAGTTTGTATAATAACACTGGAAAAAGTGTCAACACGTGGATCAAGACGATTAAATGGTACAATCAATGATCAAAGGTAATTTGAAAAAAAAGGAGCGTATCTAATTTGTGTTTTAGGGGCCAAAATTAATGGAAACCATCAGAAATAGCTATTTCTATTATTACGCATAAAAGAAACAATAAATGAACAGCCAACAATTCTGAAGGTATGTCCAGGAGAATAATAAAACCATGTGACAAGGACTTTGCAGCGTTTTTTGTTTTATATCCTACTTTAAACCCTTTATAAGTTAATATTTTACCAATTTTTTTCGATATCTTTCCGTAATACGGTATACTGATCCGAATCTTTTCCTCAGTCGTAGCTTCCCCTAACTAGGTTTGAAACACCTTCCCTACTCTTTTTTCTAAGAACCCTATTCCATACTGTATCAATGAGATCTCCCTCATAGCCATTACTCGCCGCTATACTTTTAATAGTTAACTTCTCTTTAGCTAATTATGTTCACTTATCGGTATAGTATGTTCACTCATCGGTATAGTATGTTCACTCATCGGTATAGTATGTTCATCACTCATCGGAATAGTATGTTCACTCATCGGAATATATAAAGCTCTGTTAATCATACTATGAAAAGCAACAAGTTTGTGGACTACTGGATGATTTGAAGTACTATGAATGGTCCTTCCCTCCTTTTCGACCAAGCTGAACTACCTCGACATTTTCATTCTCAACCAGATTTCACTTTAAATTTCTGCATAGTAGTCACCGTCTAAATAATCGTAAAAATTTACACAACGTATCACCGAGAATGGAATCAACTCATTTCGCTTCTTCACATTATAAATTACCTCTCAATCAAGGGGAAAAACAAAAATGCCAGTTCACGATGTGTTTTATTAAAATACATGGGAAGGAGGATTCGACAGGGTGAAGTTCAAATAAATTAAGTTAGTTTAAATCTGGAGCATTCCAACGAGTGAAACTGAGAAGATACGTCCAAATCAACGAAGAGGTATGTAAATATGTAGAATGTAGGGAGAAGGAGATTTTGACAGTGAAGTTTCGGAATGAAGGGAGAACTTTCCAACGAATGATGAACGATTTCAAGGTTCCGTGGCTAAAGGCTAACGAAAGGACGAATTCAAAGACTATAACTAAGCAATTTTTTTTAAACTGCAAGAATCTTGAGTCTTTGTGAGACACAATCGCTAGAAAAACAACAAAAATTTCACAAATAAAAAGCTCGACTTTTTTGTTAAAAAAGAGGGTCTAATGCAAGTTTTTGGGGGGTCGAAAATCGCTAAAAAAATTGTAAAAATGGCCAACATCAACAAATTTTCGCATAATCTCACCGAAAGTGGCATCACGTATAGTCACTTTCAAAATGTTCTCATAAGGACATGCTGCATGAATGGAATTTAGTTCCATTCAGAATGAAAATATCTCACATTCAGCGGAATAGATTACGAAGAATACATAGGTACATACCATAAAGGACAAAGGGCTATATTTTATATAAGGGATGATTTTATATAATTTTCTGAAACACTCGATACATGAAGGACGAAAATTAGAAGCACGCCCTTCATTTTTTGTTTGTTTGGATAGGTTTTTGAACATCGACATTTCAGAAAAGAAGCGGGATGACGTCATGCTAGGGAGCCATGCGAATTTGGTATCGTCAATAAAAACCATGTAACTGCTTTTACAAAGAGTGTTCTACTAGTACACGAAGCGATATCGCGTCAAAATTTTCGCTCTTTTCCCAATGTGTACAAGGATGTTTACAGAAATTCTTTACATGAAGTGCTTGTTTCGCATAGACAATTATCGCACATTCTGGTCTTAGTACAACCATGGAATATCTATTATTTTAAATGTCTATTATTAAAGACATTGGTGATCAGCTTGAGATCTCATATATAATTGTTCAAGTTAATGTAGGTAGGGTTTTTTCTGTCGACGTTTCGTATAAGGGTGTCACCATCTTTCATATTTAAACGTACTAAATAATGGATCATTACTCACATATCAAGAAGATCGGGTTCAGTTGTTTTGAGGATAAGAACGTAGATACACTTGCTCACCAACTTCTTCGAAAACTTCGACATCAAGCTGGAACAGAAAAGAAGAAATCTATTGTAGAAAGAATAATATAATTGTATAAATGTCCATTTCCGGCTCTCAAAATCACACGCCTGGAACTTCCAACAAAACACCTCCACACCTGCACCGTTGGTCCTACTAGACTAGAGTGTAGCAACATCTCGAGTACGATGTTCCTATGTACCTACTTCCGAGACCTCCTCTACCTTCCTCACGCAACCGGTAGGGAGATACGAATGGCCCCAACATTTTTAGTCAGCACATTCATTTTGAAAACATTTTCGATTCTTTTCAGGACAGCGCATTCTAAATCGATCACCAGAGTTTAACATTTCTTATTTATGAATGCATAAATATGTTACTGTAAAAGTTCGACGGGTGGTAAAAACGTAAGATTTACCGGTAAATATCGAGGTTTACCAATGATAAAGTACGAAAACCTGATGAGATTCGTGTTTGGTTTTTACCGAACAGGAGCTGAAAAATCTCATGACTCATGACTTTCAGAGGATCGTGGTGAGAGCCCGAAATGCCGCTAGCAAATCTTGCGTCTTGGAAAGCGTGCGAATTTCCCAAGGCCTGCCCCGTTAGCTGATAAATTAAAAATTTAGCGCTATCTCCATTCAGGATAATATTGTTCTATATAATGCCGTTACCCTGCCCCTTTCCCAAAGTTTGCATTTAACGTGAATTATCAATACAGTATTATTAGGGCGTCAATTATCTCTGTGATCCAGAATGACGAAGTGAGTGATCGTGATGCAGAAGCGCGTGTTCTCATCACGACTTGTGTCATTTGATGAAACGCTAACTACGATTCTGGCTTATCAATTTTTTACGAGCTTTCTTTTTAGGAAATTTCTTACGTACCCTAAAGTCGGTAAACCTACTTGAATCATATAATATCAAGAATAATTATTATTATTTCTGAATTGTATAAGAACCTACCGCAATCATGCAACAAGGTACCAAGGTACATCAAACAAGGAGGAATTTGAGTTTTTTCTTCGAGTGGAAGTCGATAATTGCGCAGAATCGAAGGTAACAAAATATGGAAGAAAAGCTGATGATGATTCCCTATCGTCTGGGCCGGACCCCCGTGACAAAGAACGTTTTCAAGCTACGGCTGGAAATTTCAACCCCTATTTTTCACCCCAGGTAACTCCGTACTCACGACAGTAACTCACTAGAACCCGAATGGGACCTACAACCGAATTTCATTGTACTTGCCAGAAAAGAAACGCCACAACGGTTCGTATTATCAATAACAGATATGGACTTACCGCCACTGCGGGGTCGATTTCATTACTTACATACTTATCGATTAATTTTCATCAAGGATGTCCCTCAGCAGTTTCAAGCCAGCCAATATGGGACACAAGTTTCAGCTATATTACAATAGCTCATGTTAGAGTTCAATTCAGGTACTAATGTCACCAACAATACTAAAAATCCATCAAAACTGTTGCAAGATGATGAATCTATAAAGGAAAAGCCTACAATAACAGTAACAAGTTACAGTCCCAAACAAAGTGGATCAAATATGAGTTTTTGATGTTGAAAATCGCTTCAGTTAAACTTAAAATAGCCAATGATATTCATATGGTGTTCAATGAAAAATGCTCGACAGTTCATGTACCCATGCACGTCACTTGCGGAGGCTATGACTGTAATTCGCCCCATGACAGAATAGATGTACAGGTAGGCCACCGCGCAGATGACCTTCAGAAGGATGGCTGTGGTCGACCGATAAGCCTAAGTTTTGCAATGTTTTTAGTGAATATACTCATAGAAAAACGGAGTTATTGAAAAAATAGTCTATTTCCACTAATACACGAAACACGCAAAAAACACTGTTAAACCGGTTTCGGTGATAAAACCATCGTCAGTAACACACAATAACTGAAGGCATACTGGAGAGGTGACCTTATAAATATATAGTCAAAAAGTGAAATGTGGTCGATTGGGATTGGTTGTGAAGAAGAATGGTGAAGGGAACAAAGGAAGGGGGGTCGAATCTGATTGGTTGTGAAGAAGAATGGTGAAGGGAACAAAGGAAGGGGGGGTCGATTCTGATTGGCCCAGGAAGAGAAGGTACTTAGGTATTATACGGAGGCCACTAGTTTTGAGGGGGTATATGCCTAAGTATAGGTATACAATGTAGGTACACCTAATATCCCTAAGTAGGTATTACTAGACCTACCGGTGGCTCACCAGAAATCAATAATATTTTTGCTAGTATTGGTTAGTAAATATGGTTCTTTTCGGTTATCCCCCCCCCAGTCAAGAGCCCACCGTCCCAGCTCTACTTGTCTTGTTTTCTGGTATTTTATACCTAACATTACATTCCACTAATCTATTCAGAAGTCCCAAACAACCTGCTCATTCACGGGATAGTTTCTGGGATTGTTTACCTTTTTTGAGATGCGAGCGCTAGCGAGCATCCAGATCGCTTGACAATGCGAGCGGCAGCGAGCAGTAGGTACTTTTCGGTAGATACTTTTCGGTTAGTGGAATGTAATGGAACGCTCGACTCACAACAATACTAGAATAGTTCTACTACAACATCTATAACAATTTAACCTTCTGTAAGTGCCGCGGCGCGTTTCGTAATGGTGGCCTCCGTTTAATACTCAAGTACCGAAGAGAATGCCAAAAAGTGAAAGGAACATGAGGTGATCGTGGTGTGGTGAGCGTTTTTCTTTGAAATGGGTTTCCACGATTTCGTCGCGAGTGATTTAGTTAGAATATACTCATGTTTGACCATACAACCTTTATTTATTTGCCGAAGATATTATTTCATATATTTACTTAATAACCAATAAACCAAACCGAGGGATATTTCGTAAAACAAGCAACTTGAAGGTAGGTATCCTGCTTGATGGAAGAACCTAGCGCCCAGCATAATTTTTCCGATGTTTTTACACACGGTTTTCATAGCAATGCTATTACTTCATAATCAGCAGTATAATTATGTTTAATCATAATAATTTTGTTAATAACTACTAGATGAGTACAACAACAAATTAATACAAAGTTTCGTTTCTCAAGTTCTGTATTAAATTAGGTAGGCACCTACCTAATATTTAACCACAATAACTTTAAAGCTTAATTTGAAATTAAGCTCTAAGTACATCCTTATTTTTCATGTTGATCATGGTTTTATTAGATATGTACTTGAACGAAGGTAGGCACCTACCTTTTATTTTACCATGGGTGTAACTGTTCACTTTTATTATTCCCCACTCCTTGGGAAGTTCATCTATTGGTTTATTATTTTCGATAATGAACCATTGGAATCGAGCATGAAAAAACAATTCTTACCCCCCTCAAAATTTGATGGTTTACGTTTCAAGGTATGTAGAATCCAAAACTGCAACAAAAATATTTCTGTCTGTCCGCCGTACGGGCGAATTTTCTTAGTTACCATGAAACAAAATTGATGAAATTCGGGTTATAGGTTCCGTTCGGGGTCTAGTTGGTCCTCGAAGCTCGACGTTACTGTCAGTCATCTCTAAGGGGTTCAAATTTTCAGAACGCCGTAGCTCGAAAACTTCCGATAGAAGGGTATAGTTTTTTTTACGTTATTAAATTTGTCTTGAGCTAAACAATTTTTTGAGACCACCCGGAGCATCGAACGTCCAGCCGTTCGTGAGCACCAAAAAGCTTCGTCAACACGATCGTGAATCAAACGGTATAAATCCGGCCCGGATATCATATCTACGGAGCATCTGATTATAATCAAGGATGGCTGTATGAAGGCGAGTTGGTTGTTCTGCGATATTATTTCATTTGATAAGTGATGGACTATTGGATTTTGTTGGTAGGTACTTCTGAAACTTGAACAAACGTTGAATTGATTGATTGATGGGCAAATTATTACGCAACGGTAAATTATTACACAACGGCTCATCTACCCAGTACAAAATAATAAACCGTTGTGCAGGGATTCGCAGCGTTTTTTATTTAGTAGACGTAGATAATTAGTATTTTGTGAATGTGGGATACCAATTTACAGTAATGTAGCTGTGTATTTAATAGTGATGATTACCTACATTCGTTGTAACGAATAGGCATTTTTCAACGTAGAAATATTCCTTACTCCCAAGAGTAGTTAGTTCTCAGGCGGGTATTATGCATCTTACCCCAAGTTAAATTTGAAAAGGCGTGTAAAATAATTTATGGATAAGAAATTAATCAACTTATTTATATATAGCTATCTTTAAATAAAATGTCTATATCTACTTTACCATGGAGCCTAACTCAATGTGACAGAAGCTTTGTTCAATAAAATGAAGTACGACTGTAGGTACTTAGGAAATGGGTATTCAGAGAGGAAACAGAACCATGAAATGTAGAATTAAAAATTGTTTTTATTAAATCAAACTACCTACTGTTTTGTGTAATCTTTTAGGCATACCTACTTTCCAGGTTATCATGCCGATCCTCCCGAGTAAAATGTACGCTGCAGATCGCAGCACATTTAAGATTAGCAGGATCTTAATCTTTCTTCCCACAGAAATTTACCCATTAGCTAGGGAAGATTCCGCAGCCGGAAATTTATTTCGACGGTCGAAGCTACGTGTTTTTCTTGTTGCGGTTAGAGCACCCGAGAACTGCACAAAACGGTATTCTGTCACTCTCCTACACAACACTATACTAAACAAAATGTTCAAGATTTAAAACGGAAAAAAAAACAAACGAAAGAGCAAAAGTAATAAGGGCTGGAAAAAGAAAAACAACAAAAATAATCGGAAATAGAGTTAGTTCGTAGGCTGAAGGACGTTTGTGGGGTACGAAGGGGGATCCAGCTTCGAGGCTGACGTCAGGGCTACCCCCACTACCACCTGCGCAGAAGGGTCGCATTAATTTTCGTCTTTGAATTCGACCCCCTCTGAATTCGCCCTACTTGGATCCGAAACGCTCTGCAAACATTCCACAACAGTTTCTCTAATAATCTGCGAGATCCTCGTACACCTGCATAATAATCATACACGACCCACGGGTCAATCATACCTAAATGATGCATAACGGGACGAAGTCCAGAATCGAATGGGGAGAGAGAGGTTCGATAACGACAAGCTTCCCCCTCCATTGCCCGGGAGTGACGTTAAAAGGTTCGTTCATAACACAACCAACTCTTCTGTTTCTACAAGGTTAGCTCATTTCCACTCAACGAATGAATGGTTGATCTGAGATACTTGTTCACAGAGAGAACAAATTTAGCTCACTTTCTGCTCATATTTTTCATTCGAAAATGGTATTCTAGTCAACAATTTCATGAACAGTCGTCAAAAGTTCATATCATGTAGCATGACTATAAGAACGAATTTTCAAAATATTCGTGCTATTTAGTGAGAAACAGTAGGTAACACTCTTCGTAAAAGTATAAAAAAATTTCGTGGTATTAGCTGTTTTAACCGATTTTTTAAGCCATTTTTTAAACGATATTTAAGATAGTAGTTATGAGCGTTTCAAGTATTTCACGTTTGCGCGAGCGCAGACGGAAGTTACAGTAGTACATTTTCAATGATTCTGGTATGGGACCATCTGTGGCCCAACACACGCCTACCCTCCAAATTTCAGCCCACTTCGACCATAATTTCGGGTAGCTATGGGCGTTACAAGGAATTGACCACAGACAGACAGACAGGGAACCAAGCATGTTCCTTGATGTATGGAAACGCAAAAATGGAAGTGGAAATTTTCACTTTGGAGGACATACTTTTTTTTGCTCATCACGAATCCAAGGCTTCGCTGCACACTAAACCTTCAAGAGTCAAGACAGAGGAAATCAATTTCGCTTGAGGGTTGAAGATGAGGGAAGAGAAGGAGGAATAATATATGTTGGCATGAATCACTGAATGCCCTATGAGTTCTGTTTGCTCATTTTTGAAAACCTCGTTGCCATTCTCAACTATTAAACGAGCAGGTAAGTTCCTGGGGTGTTGCACCCTGAAACCCCTTGGGCCCCAGCACCCAAAAACACGGAGCAATAAAAAGCACCAACCATTGTTCAGTTGGCATTTGAATTTCCCTCCGTACACTGTAACTAGCATTTTTCACAAAGCTCAACAGCGACTCGCCAGATTTCTCTGGCTATGGATATTCAATAGGTATTCTAGTTGAGGATCCATGGTGGTTCCTTCATGTTAGCTCCATAGACCAAGCATGTTATCGGAATAAAGCGACAGTAATCGATATTGGCAATCGAAATCGAAACCCATGCTCCTGAAACTGGCAGGTGGGTCCTGGGACTGACAAAAGTGGCCCGCCCGCGCATGCTTAGTCGAGTAAAAATGTTCGCCACTATATTGGTACTACTAACAACTACTAAACCTAAATGCTGGTTTCGGAGGGTTTTTCTGGTTCAGATCGACATTTCTAAGTGAAAACGGGTAGAAATACACCGACTTCTGGTTTCAAATGGGGGTTTACCTTGATATTGTTAGGGATTTGCAGAATGGGTATTGGCAGGTGCCGCTAGCGCCTGAGGCGAAAGAAAAGACAGCGTTCTGTACCCCCCAAGGGCTCTGGCAGTTTAAGGTCATGCCCTTTGGCCTGTGTAACGCTCCTGCCACCTTTCAACGGGCTGTGGAGAGCCTGTTTGCCTCACAGCGAAGGGCAGGGACAGTGAGGACTTACTTGGACGATGTGTTGATTTGTTCTCCCTCATTTGAGCAGCACCTGAGAGACCTTGACGAGGTGTTGAGCACGGTGAGACGGGGCGGGATCAAATTGAATCCAAAAAAGTGCAGCTTCTTCAAGAGGGAAGTAGAGTACCTTGGGCATGTGATATCCGCGAAGGGGGTGGCGCCAAACACGGACAAGACTGAAGCAGTCGCAAAGTGGCCAGTACCTACGTCGGCAAAGCAGGTTCAGTCATTCGTTAGTTTCTGCTCATACTACAGGACCTTCATACCGGACTATGCTGGCATGGCAGAACCCTTGTACAGGGCACAGGATGCCTCGAAGGGTTTTGTGTGGACGGCCGAATGTCAAGCAGCCTTCGAAGCAGTGAAAACGGCCTTAACAACTCCTCCAATCCTGGCTCATCCTGTCCCAGGGGCACAGTACATTTTGGACGTGGATGCCAGTGGGTATGCTGTGGGGTCTGTCCTGTCGCAAAACCAGCAAGGGGTAGAAAGAGTGGTAGCCTATTATTCCAAGTGCTTACAGAAAGCGGAGCGTAACTATTGCGTGACCCGAAGGGAGTTGCTGAGCCTGATCAAGGCGTTGGAGCATTTTTTGTCCTACGGGTTGGACAGTGGGGAGCGACTCATTGTACGCACTGACCATGCGTCTCTGACGTGGTTACGCAATTTCCGCAACCCTGACGGGCAGTTGGCGCTTTGGACCAACCGGTTGGCCCCATTCAACATTGACCTGCAATACCGCTCCGGAAAAGCTCATGGAAACGCCGATGGCATGTCCCGACGGCCCTGTCTAGGCCAGGGGTGTAGATTTTGTGAGCGGGCCGAAGAGAAGGATGGCTGGGACAACGATGACGGGGTAGAATGGGCGTTCGGGATGTCGCTGGAAACGGAGCTGGACTGGAAAACACTGCAAGGCGACGACAGCGTGCTCAAACAGGTAGCGCAATGGAAGATGGATGGCCAGCGGCCATCCTGGGCACAGGTGTCACCACAATCGGCCAAACTGAAATCGTACTGGGCTATGTTTGATGCCGTGGTGCTGCGGGAGGGGATCCTCACTCGGGTTTTCGAGAAGGGGGAACAGCAGCCAATATACCAGGTGTTGGTACCAGCCGCAGCCGCGCAGAGAGTGCTAGAGCAGTGCCACCTGTCTGGCCATTTCGGGGAACGACGAATGGTGGCTCAGCTTCGTCGCCGCTTTTATTGGGTCGGAATGCACAGAGATGTGCGAGTTTTTGTCCGCTCCTGTGATACTTGCCGGCAGAGAAGGGGAATTGGGGAGCGTAAGAGAGCGCCGCTGCAGAATTATGTGGTGGGGGTCCCTTTTGAGAGGGTGGCGATCGACGTCATGGGTCCCCTGCCCCGTTCTGCCGCAGGAAACAAATTTATCGTGGTTGTAGTAGACTACTTCACAAAGTGGCCGGAGGCGTTTGCAGTACCAGACCAAAAGGCAGAAACTGTGGCCGAGGGGTTCGTCAGACATGTTGTCTCTCGGTTTGGCGTCCCACGGGAGATCCACACGGACCAAGGGACCAACTTTGAGTCAAACGTTTTTCAGGAGGTCTTGCGAATCCTGGGAATCACGCGAACTCGAACAACGCCCATGCACCCTCAGGGCAATGGCCTCGTGGAAAGGTTCAATCGCACACTATGGCAGTTGCTCGCAAAACTGGTCGGCAGAGAACAGACGCAGTGGGACCAACACCTACCTATGGCGTTACTGGCGTACCGGGCGACCGAACATGCAACGACAGGGTTTTCGCCGGCGATGCTGACGCTTGGGAGGGAGCTGACATTGCCAATGACGTTGCTCTGTGGCGCTGTGCCACAACAGGTCGAGGTAACGGACTATGCCGCCCAGTTGGCGCAGCGACTGGACGTCGCCCACCAGCTGGCGAGGGATCGCCTACTGAAGGCGGCCGCGGCCGTGAAGAAGAGGTACGATGCCCGAGCAGCAGTTCCAAGCATTAACGAGGGGGACCAAGTCTGGTATTTTCGACCGCAGCGGAAAGTTGGAGTCTGTCCAAAACTGTCATCCCCGTGGGTTGGGCCGTGCCTGGTGATCAAGAAGATTACTGATGTGGTGTACCGGATCCGGCTGCCGTCGGGCAAGAGGTGCGTGGTCCACGCGGACCGGCTAGCCCCCAGCAAAGAAGGTGGGCGGGAGAAGTGTTAGGGGGTTCTCCGGTGATTGGACAACAGGTGATCGGGAGGACGCGACAACCAAAAAAGTCTGTCGCTACGTTTTTGTTGGGCAGAGTTTTGTGTGTGTGTGAATTTTCGAGAAAGTTTTTCTGGTCAATTTTTCGTTGAATAAATTCACTAAAGTTCGCTCGTCTTCGTGATTCCTAACAATATATTAAGATGATATATCATCAAGATGATGATGATAATTACCTTGATATGTCAAGATGATAAACACGGACAGAATTAAATCAAACTGAATGAACATGTAGGAACCACCTTCTCATTCGACTGCAAGACGTTCAAACTACTTTTAGTTTAAGGTAGCAGTGGGTGTTGAGATCTTGTAGGCGAGCACATTCACAACGCGAGGTACATTCGCTCACCGGCTTCAGAATCTCTCTTGTTGATGGGGGATTGTAGAACACGCTTGATACGGTTTCGAGGCTGCTGTCCCGCTGACAATTTGGCAATCATTGACTTGCCTTTTCGGAAGATAAAGGAAGTAGTGTCACACCCTCTAAACCCGTGGACGAATAATACGATGCTTCCAGCAAATTCAAGTATTTTCAACTCCTAGGAGGAGTATGTTCTGGTTTATGCACATAAATTAGTTAAAAACCTTCTCATGTATTTACGGTGCATTTGATACAGCTTTGTGAATGATACTGGGAGTCAGTTGATTACTGGATCCTATAATATTCCATGGTTTTCTGCCGATGTAATTATTCGAACATTCGCTCATAAGGCCACTTGATATTGTGCTTTTCCTTATTGTAATCCAAATTAATCACTGGCCGTACTCTCTCTGATTGATCAACTCCATTATCACCACATTCACGACGGAAATAGCTCATCGCAGACACAGAAGAATCGCCGGCTGTATATTTCCCCGTAGCAATCGTAACGGCGCGTTCCAGAATAGGAGAGACTAACATTTTGCAGTTTTTGCCCCCACCCCCGCCATCCAAAACGTGATTTTCAAACCGAGAATACCGAGAACGTTCATGTATTGCAAGGCAAGTCTGGCCGTCGACTGAGCGAATTCACGGAGTAGCTTGCAACGTTTTATTCGTATTTAAACTTTCTCATTGCAACCTAATGATCACAGAATAATAAACCGAAAATACCTGTTTTTATACCCATTTTGGCTTATTATTCTGGGAATAATACACCTATGTATTCGCTCAGCAAAACATTTTTTATGACACCCCCTCAAAATTTTTTTGTTGGTTTATTATTTTCAATAATGAACCATTGGAATCGAGCATGAAAAAAAAAATTCTAACCCCCCCTCAAAATTTGATGGTTTACGTTTCAAGGTATGTAGAATCCAAAACTGCAATAAAAATATTTCTGTCTGTCCGCCGTACGCCGTACGGGCCACTTTGCTTAGTTACCATGAAACAAAATTGATGAAATTCGGGTTATGGGTCCCGTTCGGGGTCTAGTTGGTCCTCGAAGCTCGACGTTACTGTCAGTCATCTCTAAGGGGTTCAAAATAGGGGTTGAAATTTTCAAAACGCCTACACCATTTTTTTACGTAAATATTTTTACGGTTTTAAATAGTTCTTGAACTTGCGAGTTGTTTAAGACCATCCGGAGCATCGTACGTCCAGCCGTTCGTTCACAGTAAGGCCCCGAAGTTTGCACCGACAGGCATTTTCGACTCCAGTGTGAATGAAATTGTATACTCTTGTCACCAGGGACGCGCTGGATTCAGTCAATCAATCAATTTATTCAATCAATTGATCGATCAATCAATCAAAATTTTCAATTGAAATTGGAATAGTTTGTAAATTATTGGATTACTTTATTGTTTGCAATTGGGGAATCATAGGCTTGTTTGTGTGTCTGTTGTTTTCAATTGCAATTGGCCACTGCTCACTTGAATTGGAATTCATTAATTTGAATTGGAATTCATTTCGAATTGTCTAATTGGCATGGTGCGCATTGGCATGGTCCGAAATGGTTCTGCAATTCTATTGGCCCAACGCTGTCTGCGATTCTCATCATAACATGTATAGACTAGTACATATTGTATTATACAGACGGGTTATCTATACAGAGATCTGTGATCTGTAACAGAAGGGTATTCTATACAAAATAATAAACCGTTGTGCAGGGATTTGCAGCGTTTTACGTTTCAAGGTGTGTAGATTCCAAAAATGTCCATCCGCCGTATCAACCATAATATATTATCTACTTTAATGTCGGTCTGAAAAATTCGGTTTTTCGCACACAGGCTCCTTTTGGGCTCTGATTGTGTCCCGAAACTTTGCAGCCCGATCGGAATACATCCAAGGGTTTTATGGGTGAACGGTTGTTTTTTTTGGGTGTTCTAGTAACATGAGCTTGTGAGGTATCGTTTTCCATGTCATTTAGGACGGCAGAATATGAAGTACATTTTGACCAAAGAGCGAAGAATTGAGGTTGTAACGAAGGTTCAGCTCCAAAAATTCATTTTTATGGGTCAAAACCTGGGAAATTGTCTGAAATCACAATAAATTTTTATAATAACACTAGAATTAGTATCACCAGGTGAATAAAGACAATTAAATGGAACTATCAATGATCAAAGATATTTCTCAAAAATAGGAGCCTAATTCGTGTTTTGGGGGGCCAAAATTGGTGAAGACCATAAACATAGCTATTTCTATTACACGAAAGAAACCATAAATCGATTTCCAGCATTCCAGCAGGTACGTCCAACAGAATAATAAACCCAGGTGACAAGGACTTTGCAGCGTTTTCACTCACCCCTGCGGCTGCAAAATTTCGGGACACAACTAGGGCCCAAATGGAGGATGTGTACGAAAGAACGAATATTTTTAGACCGAAAATGAAGCCAGTATGCATGATACAGCGGGCGTACGGCGGACGGACATAGCATTTTCAGAATCTACGCACATAGAAACGTAAAAGAAAAAATTTTGAGGGGGTGTTATAAAAGTTGTTTACAAGCGAACACATAGGTGTATTATTCGCTGAATAATAAACCAAAACGCTTCTAAGACCTTGTCACATGGGTTTATTATTCTATTGGACATTCCTACAGAAATGTTGGCATTGTTTTTTACATGTGCAACAATTGAAATGGCTATTTCTGATGGTTCCCATCAATTTTGGCCCCCAAAAACACGACTTGACTTTTTTTATATAATATTATCTGACTTGACAGCACCATTCAATTGTCTTGATTCACCTCGACACATTTTCCAGTGTTATTATACATATCGATGGTGATTTTAGACAATTTCCCAGGTTTTTGACTAATAAAAAATGAATTTTGGGAGCTGAACCTCCGTTACAACCTCAATTCCTCACTCTATGGTCAAAATCAACTTCATATTCGGTCTTCTCGCCCTAAAAACACAGAAAAAGATACCTCAAACGCTCACTTACTAAAATACCAAAAAACCCTATTTTTACACCCATTTTTCACCCATAACACCCCTGGATATATTCCGATCGGTGTGCCAAGTTTCGGGACACAACTAGGGCACAAATAGAGCATGGGTGCGAAGGAACGAATTTTTTACTCCGCAAATGAAGTAGTTGTGCATCATACAGCATACGGCGTACGGACATTCTTTGAATCCAAGCACCTTGAACCGTAAAATCCATTGGACATACCTACAGAAATGTTGGCTGTTCATTTATTGTTTATTTCATGGGCAATAATTGTAATTGCTATTTTTTATGGTTTCCCCCATTTTGGCCCCCAGAAACACGAATTAGGCTCCTATTTTTGACAAATAATCTTTCACCATTGATTGTGCCATTCAATCTTCTTCAATCACATGTTGATACTACTTCTAGTGTTATTATCCAAGTGATGGTGATTGCAGAAAATTTCCCAGGATTTTGACGCATAAAAATGAATTCTGGGAGCTGAATTTCGTTACAACCTCAATTCTTCAATCTTCGGTCAAAATAAACTTCATATTCGGTCTTCTCGCCCTAAAAAACATGGAAAACGATACCTCACGAGCTCATGTTCACTAAAACCTCAAAACTCTATATACCCTATTTTTCACCCGTAACACTCCTGGGTGTACTCTGATCGGGCAGCCGAACATCGGAGCACAACTAGGACCCAAATGGGGACCCCAACTGTATGCGGAACTACAATTTTCCACTCTGGTCGAAATTCGACTTCATATGCGGTTTTCTCGTCCTAAGAACATGGAAAACGATCCCTCACAAGCTCTTTTTACCTAAACACCAAGAATCCCATTTTTACCCCATAACCCCTATCTGACGGTCTGGCAGATGTGCGGAGGCTGAGGAGAATGTAGGGGAGCGCTTTGGTCCAAGAGGCGGAGTTGGAAGAAGTTGAGATGGCTTGTTTTAATACGAAATGCCACCGCTCTACTTTCCCGTTTGACTGGGGGTGATATGCTGTTGTGCAGGATTTTTTTATACCAAGGGAGCGGAGGAGGGAAGTGAAGTGGGCGGATTCGAACTGCCTGCCCTGATCGATCCGCGGGCAACCGCACCTAGTGATCCAATTGTTAAGGGAGGCTGAGGCGATATATGGGCGAGGGGAATGCACTCAACCCAGTTGGTCGCACGGTCGACCGTGGTCAGGCAGTATCGTTTTCCCTCGGAGGGGGGAGGGGGGCGACGATGTCTAGGTGGATGTGTTCGAACGGGGGAGGGGGGGGGGCCTCATCGATGTATTGAGGTGGGACGTGGGGGTGCGCCGAGACCTTATACTGCTGGCACTTCTGGCACCCGAGCACCCAATTACGGATGTTGGTGTTCATATGGGGCCGGAAGTACCGCGTTTTGATGAGGTGTAGGCTGGCCCAGATGCCTGGGTGATGAGGGTGTGATAGTGGTCGAACAGCTGCTGCCGGAGGTCTGGTGGGACGTACGGGCGAGAGGTGTCGGCCGTGACGTCGCACCATAGACCATCTGGCTACAGCTGTTCGAGCCTATCGGCGGCGATGAGACGGTCGAGGGCGGGGTCGGTGTTAAGTAGCTGACGCGCTCCGATGTGTTGGGATGAGGGGAACGGTAACCACTCTTCCATCAGCGCGGGAGAGGGCCGTGAGAGCGAGTCCGCAACACACAATTGTCTGCCCCCCCGGCATATAGCGAATGTCGGTGGCATTGGGCTATAAATTCGAGCTGCCGGAGGCGACGGGGTGAGGCGGACTTGCGGCTCTGAAGGAGGGCGTGAGTGAGGGGCTTGTGATCGGTGATGACAGAGAACTGCGGGCCCCCCACGAAGTCACGAAAGTGTTTGACGGCTTCATGGATGGCGAGGAGTTCTCTGTCAACGGTGGAATAGTTTCGTTGAGCTGGCGAGAGTGCGCCGGAGACGAAGCCGAGTGGTTGAGGGGAGGCGCGGGTGTGCTGGTAGATTACTGCTCCGATAGCCCAATCGGAGGCGTCAGTGGTGATGGAGAGGTGGCGTGGGGGTCGGGGAGGGAAAGTGAAGCGGCGTTGGTGAGGTCCTGTTTGCAGGCTTCGAAGGTGGTGGTGAGGGCAGGGGTCGTTCCGTGTGACTGGGCGGTTGTCTTCTTCTTAGCGGGCTGGGGAATGGTGTCGAAGAGGGGTTGTTGATGGTGAGCGGCGTGGCGGCAGTAAAAGTTCAGCATTCCGTGGAAGTGGCTGAGTTCGGTGACTGTGCGACGTTCGAGAAATTGGGGGAGGGAGTTAACTTTGTCTGGTAGTGGGGTGATTCCGGATGCGGTGACGAGGTGGCCGAGGCAGAGGACAGAGGGTTGGGCAATGACACTCTTCTCCTTGTTAATGATCAAACTGTCGAATTGGAATATCTTGAGTATTTGTTGGAGGTGATGATAGTGTTCGTTGAGGGTTTTGGAGGCGACTAGGACATGGTCTAAAAAACAAAAGACAAATGGGAGGCCGCGGTGAATGTGGTCCATGTTACGCTGCCAAGTCTGGGCAGCGTTACGTAGGCCAAAGCCCACTTTGACATACACAAAGAGGTCAAAAGGAGTTACTATGGCGGTCATTTGTATGTCAGGGGGGTGCACATCGATATGGTGGAAGGCTCGTGCGATGTCGAGGGTGCTGAAGACGGTGGCACCGGGAAGGTGGGAGGAATAGTCCCGGAGGTGGTGGACGTTGTATAGGTCGGGGATAGCTGGCGTTAAGGCGGCGATAATCGCCACAGGGGAGGATGTCATCATTCGGTTTTTGAACGGTGTGGAGGGGCAATGCCCAGCGGAGAAGTGATGCCCAGGGGGAGTTGGAGGGGCGGATTATTTTCTCAGCTGAGGTGGTCAAATTCTGTTTTGCTTGGGTGAGTTGTAGGGGGTCTAGTCTGGGCGGGTCTTGGTGGTGAGAGGGGATCCCCTAAGTCTCGATGGGATGGGATGTTGTAATGTCGATAGGTGAGAGGAGGGGCGAGGTTGAGATGTGCAGTTTCGGAGAAGTCGCGAAACGGTCAATATTCGGGGCAGGCATGAGGGTGTTGATAAACCCCGGGAGGGGTTTACATGACGTAGGGTCGATCAGCCGAGCATTTTTTCAACCTGGAGGCCAAAATAGGACAGGAAATCGGCCCCCAGAATGGGTTTTTCGACATCTGCTACGGTGAAGGTCCCAGTAGGAGGGGATTGTCGTGCCATCTGCTGCGTAGACAATCTGGTGGGAGAAGCGGGTCTGGTGACAGAGCACAGTGTTGGGAATGTAGGGCAGCACCAGGTGCGTTTACATCGGACGAACAGGCGGCGGTAGACAGGGGCGGTGTGCTGGATGACGGCTGAGGCCATGGTAGGAGTCGGTTTGGGCGAGTTCAGGGCCTTTCGCAGGAGGGCAGTGTAGGAGAGGGGTGGTGAGGATATCAGTTCGGTGGCCGGTGATGAGGGCGTGTCTGCAAAGGAGACTTTCTTGAGGGTGGCGGCTGTGATGGGTACTGAAGGGGTGATACCTCCTCACCACCCCTCCCCCCAACAACCACCAGATGAAGGAGAGGCCCCACCGCCAGACTTACCGGCGGGCGTCGGCACATCCCGGCTGGGAGGGGGGTGTGCTTGCAGGCAGGGGCGGCATTTGCGTGCCTGATCCCCGAAGTTGACGTGGAACCAGCATCTGTTGGGGGGGGGGGGGGGGGGGGAGTCGGCGGGTTGGTATTGCCGGGAGGGGTTCGAGTGGGGTGGTCCTGAGATCGGGTGGCAGGTCGAGGAGGGGTGCGGATCCGGCAGTCCGTGGAGGGGGGTCGTCGCCTGTCGGGGGTCATGGTGCGAGAGCGGGGGAAAATCCTGGAGTGGGGGTGAACTTCAGAGATGGGGGCTGACGCGGTGAGGTCGTGCATGGTGTTAGCCAGGCAGGGGAGGGCCTCATCCGGGGCGTCGAGATGGGTGGCAAGGGCGATCTGAATGGGTAGGGGAAGAGCCTGTAACCAAAAGGTACAGGTGATGTCCGTCATCAGCACGTCTTGGAGTTTGTGGCGTAAACAGCTGTTGAGGTGGGAGGGTTTAAGATCCCCCAGCTGTTGAGGTTGGGAGAGCCCAGAGATGCGAGCCAATTTGGAGGACTGGTAAAGAGTGATGAGGCGGCTGCGGAGTCATAAGCCGTGGGGGAGTCGGGCAAGATGTCCACTGTTTGGAGGAGGATGTCGTAAGGCAGGAGAAAGATAACCTTCGAGTAGCCTGTCTTTTGGATGTCTAGGTTGGCAGCGGAAAAGGCGGCGTCCATTGGAAGAACCAAAGGGTGGGGTCGTGAGAATAGGAGGGAGGCAGTGTCAGCGGGAGAGCAGAGGTGGTGGTCATGATGTCGATGGAGGGGGCGAAAGCAGTCGGTGGGGAGAGAAGTGGGGGAGAGTTTTTAGCAGAGGTGGAGGACATCCAGACTGGGGGCTGGGGGCTTGGGAGACTCCATCGTGTGTTAGCGTCGGGTTCACCACTGTGGTGGTCTGAGAAGAGTACGGGTAGTGGTGAGGTATGGAATAGAGAGTGAGAGTGATTGAGGAGAAGGTTGCTGGATCTAGCGTCTAAGAGGGTTAACACCTATAACAAAGCCAAGGAGGTTTCCACCCCTAAGGACACTTAGAGGGTTTTGCCCAGTGGTTGCCACTCCTGGTCTGTTAACAACGGACTGGTACCACCAGTCTGGGATCTTTTTTGTATAAGGTAAGGAGGCGTGAGAGGTGAGAGAGAGAAGTCATCGACTTTAGGTTTGAGCATAGAATGAAGAAATGGGTGAGAATGGCAGGTTTTTATGTGGCCCATTCCACCCTCACACAGTCCCTTGAAGGTAGGTCGTAGGAGTAGGGTTTCTCCCTGCAGTTGGTCATGTACGCCTCTTCATTCGTTCTGTTCATTTGTACAATCTAATAACATGAGAGAGTGATGATGATGATGATCTGGGAGGATATCACGACAACACCCTTGGATTTTCCCCTCTTTAAACAATGTGTTCGTTCAAAATGTGTTCCCAAATGGGGACCCAAACTGTGTGCGGAAGAATGACGATTTTAGACAAATCTGACTTCGTTAGAACCTTAATTTTCCACTCTTCGGTAAAAATCAACTTCATATTCGGTCTTCTCGTGGGAAAAAAACATGGAAAACGGTACCTCAAAAGCTCATGTTACTAAAACACACAAAATACCTATTCTTATACCCATTTTCCATTTTCACTCATAACACCCCTGGGTATATTCCGATCGGGCTGCAAAGTTTCGGTACACAACTAGGGCCCAAATGGAGCATGTGTGCGAAAGACCGAATTTTTTAGATCGAAAATGAAGCCGGTATGCATGGTAAAAGAAAAACGGGGGGGCATCTTATTAATAATTAAATTACATCATTAATTTCAAGTTCCCGAAGCTGGGTGGGACTAAGTTAATATTTTGAAAATGAAATTATTAAAACACTATTAATAAGCAGTACAAAAGCACACTAGGTACCCCTTAAGTATATAATAATCATTATCAAACGATTTCACAAGAATAGAACATTAATGAATATTAATTTACAAAATAGGTACCTACCGACAGATAGGTTACAGATAGGTACAGTTCGAGTACGCTGTGTTAAGCTTAGATTCATATATTAAATTTGAAAAACGTTTGAATCATTTTAAAATTAGTTTGAAACCACAAGTGGGTCATTCTTATATTATTTGACCATTTGATGTCCACAGTCTTTAACATCGTTTTTTACACGGGTTTTCAGCTTCAAAAAAAGGTTTTTGGTATCAATTTGTAGGTTTTTTGGAGAGGAATGCAGTGGTATCGGTAAAAAGAACCTAGCACATCCTCAAGAAAAAATATTTCAATGTAATGATTGAAAACGTCACGAGTGTTACTGTCCCAAGGGGGTGGGTGTGATGTTCATCACCATCTGAAATGAAGCACTCACAGATGAAAAAATTTAAACCACTAGGGATTTCACTGTTATATGATGCTGTTTCGAATTATGGAGTTTTTTTCAGTTACCTCTAATACTTTAAATGTAAAGCAGAAAAAAAGGAGTGTCCCACTGTTTGGTGGAAAAAAAAAAATCACGAGTGTTACCATCAGTTCTGGGCAACACTGTTCATTGAAAATGGCGGGAAAGAGTCAGGTTATGTTTGTTTGTGCTACCAGCTATCAGTCCACCTGCAGCCTTTGCCCAGGAAAGAGCTGGCAGGCCATTTCAGCATTTTTCATCGAAAAACATTGTATGTCACAAAAATTATTCATCATGAGTGTTACCACTATTGTATTTAACATAGTTCAATTAAACATGCGAGTGCTAACTGCAAAAGACGTAGTTTAGGGACATTTATTTTGGGTGACCCCTCATATCTGTCCAGCACTTCGTTAGGTTAAGATTGATTAACCTTTTTGTGTAAAAACATCACGAGTGTTACCATCATGAGTGTTTCTATAATACTGAAGTAATACTGTAATACTGAAAAAACTGACAACTGATGCTCATATATGTTATTCTGAACATCTATAGTAACATTCAGGATAAAATTTTATTCAAAAAGATGCTTTATTTTTTCCCCCAACTTGAAGGTCCAGAAAAGCCGAATGGTCAAATTATATGAGAATGACCCAAGTACCTATTTTTATACCCATTTTCACTCATAAGGGACACAACCAGGGCCCAAATGGAGCATCATGTGTGCGAAAGAACGAATTTTTTAGACCGAAAATGAAGCTGGTACACGTGATACGGCGTACGGCGGACGGACATTACATTTTTGGAATCTACGCACCTTGAAACGGAAAAGTAAAAATTTTGAGGGGGTGTTATAAAAATTTTTTGCTGAGCGAATACATAGGTGCGGTCATTCACAGAATAATAAACCAAAAGCCGCGGAGGACGTACGGCGGATTTTTGTCCCCCTTTAAACGTAAACCATCAAATTTTGAGGGGTGGGGGTTAAATTTTATTTTTTTCATGGCCGATTTCGAAGCTTTATTATTGAAAATAATAAACCAAAATCACAGAACGACTAACTTGTGGTATAAACAATGAAAAAATTCTTTTCTTTCGAGGGATTCGAAGCTGCAAGTAAACACGTTTTTAGGGTTACGGAGGGCCGTTCGCGATCGCAAATGGGTAACGTTTCATATGCCGAAGTATGCTGCACCTATACGAAGTCCGCTAACCACAATGGTAAAACGAGTAAGTTTTATCCATTGCTCCATGAAATGAAAACAACTACAATCTATAAATATTACGGACAAGAAACGGACTAGGAAGAGATAACAAGAAGTGATAAGGACAGCTGGTGATAACAAGAATATCTGACAGTGATAATGAGCAGGAACGGTGAAAAGAAGGGCGAGGAACACCGCCGTCGCGACCAGTTTGTTCCTCTCTATAAGGGGCCTCAATCCGTGGCAATATATATTATGGCCCATTGAAAACTATGAACACCCCCCCCCCCCCCCACACCATTACCAATACTGGGAACCATATTGTTGCGGCGTCCCTAGCAATGATGTCTGGGCTGAATGTATACAAGTTGAATCAAAACCTGTGCAAACTTCACGGCCTTACTGTGAACGAACGGCTGGACGTACAACGCTCCGGGTGGTCTAAGAAACTCCCGTTCGAGAAATATTAAAAAAATTCGAGATAACGGCATCCTGGAAATATCAACCCCTACTTTTCGCCCTCTAGAGATGATTGACATTAACGCCGAGCACACAGACCAACTAGACCCCAAATGGGACCTACAAACCATGGTTCATGAGATCTAAGAATAGGGGTTGAAATCTCCAGGACGCCGTTATCACGACTTTGTTCAGTTTTTTAAATAGTTCTCGAACTAGGAAGTTTTTTGAGACCACCCGGAGCATTGTACGTCAAGCCGGTCGTTCACAGTAAGGCCTTAAAGTTTGCACCGTCAGGCATTGTCAACAGGAGGGTGTATCAAATTGTATACATTCAGCCCAGATATCATTGGTAGGGACGCCGCAAAAATATGGTCCCCAATATTTGGGTGGGGTGGGGGTATTCATAGTTTTCAATTGGCCATAATATTATATTGCCACCGATTGAGGCCCCACATAGAGGTTATTGGGAATTGGCCCAGACAGCATTGCTAGGGAACACCAGATTATAATCAAGGATGGCTGTATGAAGTCGAGTTCGTTGTTCCGCGATATTATTTCATTTGAAGAATGATGGCTGTTATGTTTTGTATTTTCTTTATAGGTCCTTTTGGTTTATTATTCTGTGAATAATACACCTATGTATTCGGTGAGCAAAAAATTTTTATAACACCCCCTCAAAATTTTTTGTTTTCCGTTTCAAGGTGCCTAGATTCAAAAAATGCAATGTCCGTCCGCCGTACGCCGTCCGCCGTATCACGTGTACCGCCTTCATTTTCGGTCTAAAAAAGTCGTTCATTCGCACACATGCTCCATTTGGGCCCTAGTTGTGTCCCGAAACTTTTCAGCCCGATCGGAATACACCCAGGGGTGTTATGAGTGAAAATGTGTGTAAAAATAGGTACTTTTTACGTTTTAGCAACATGTTGGTAACATGAGCTTTTGAGGTATCGGTTTCCATGTTTTTTTGGACGAGAAGACTGAATATGAAGTCGATTTTGACCAAAGAGTGGAAAATTGAGTTCTACCAAATGTTCAGCTCCCAAAATTGATTTTTTATGTGTGAAAAACCTGGGAAATCGTCTGAAATCACCATCTGTTTGTATAATAACCCTGGAAAAAGTGTCAACACGTGGATCAAGACGATTAAATGGCACTACCAATGATCAAAGATAGTAAAAATAAAAATAAAACGTACAGCTAATTTGTGGTTTAGGGGCCAAAATTAATGGAAAACATCAGAAATAGCTATTTCGATTATTACGCATGAAAGAAGCAATAAATGAACAGCCAACATTTCTGTAGGTAAGTCCAATAGAATAATAAACCCATGTGACAAGGACTTTGCAGCGTTTTTTAACTTGAATAAACGTTATGCTTCATGAATAACAAGAAGTAATAATTAATTATTGTTACAGTTTCATAAAAATGAGCAGGATTCAATAATTAATTTAATCCTGCGCATTTTTATGAAACTTAACTGCCCGGCCGGCTCCAGTACTCGATTTAGGGATTTCCAGGGGGGAGCACGAGGGCACAGACCACAGAAAACAGTGATCTATGCAGAAGGGGCATTTCTACAGGTAATAATAGACCGCTGTGGCATAATTTGGGGCGTTTTTTATTCTATTTCAGGATTCTACATACCTTGAAACTGAAACCATCACATTTTGATAGGGGAGAGGGGTCAATTTTTATTATTTTTTCCCCATGCTCGATTCCAAAGGTTCATTATTTAAAATAACAAACCAAAATAACTATTCATTCTAGGAGAGTGCGGTTGGTCTCAAAATTCTTAGAACAGAACCTAATTTCATTTAAAAAGGGGAAAGTAATATGAACAGACGTCATGGGTAGCCCTCATTACAGTTACATATTACGCGGTGGATTCATGAATTTCATCATTATGAACCAAATTTTAGATTGAATCATAACGTTTGTTCAAGTTCCCGAAGTACCTAATTGTCAAAAACACCAAAATAACCATCATTCTCCAAAGGAAATAATATCACGAACAACCAACTCTATTTCATACAGCCATCCGTGACTTTATAATCACGAACGGCCGTACGATATCAAGTTGGTTGATCCATGATATTATTTCATTTGAAGAATGATGGTTATTTTGGAGTTTATTGACAAGTAGGTTTATTCCCTAGCAATGATATCTAAGCTGGATGCATGCTGAAGAAGCGTTTCGATGCAAACTCCAGGGCCTTAATGTGAACGAACGGCTGAGATCAATTCAAAAACGCTAAAAAAATTCGAGGTCACGGCGCCCTTGAAATTTAAACCCATTTTTTTCATCCCTTATGTTAACTGATAGTAACGCCGAGCTACGCGGACCACCTAGACTCTAAATAGGACCTACTAACAAAATTTCATTAATTTAGATTCATGTTAGCTAAGGAAACAACGAAGCACGACTTACAGCAGACGGAAAGAAGTTGTTTTATTCCATTTTCGGATTCTACGGTACCTATCTTGAAACGAAAACCATCAAATTGGGTGGGGGTGGGGGGACTTAAACTTAGTTTTTGGTTTATTATTCTGGGAATAATACGCCTATGTAATTGCACAGCATAAAATTTCAATAAAAAAAACCCAAATTTTCTTCTTCTACGTTTCTAGGAACGTGGATTCCAAAAATGCCATGTCAGTCCGCCTTATCATCCATATCTACTATAATTTCGGTTTAAAAATTCGCTCTTTTCGCACACAGGCCCCATTTGGGCCCAAGCTGTGTCCCGAAACCCAGCCCATCGGACTATACCCAAGGGTGTTATGAGTGAAAAATGGTGGGGGGGGGGGGGGGGTAAAAATGTTTTTGTGTGCTTTGGAACATGAGCTTGTGAGGTATCTTCTCCATGTTTTTCAGGACGAGGAGACCGAATATGGAGTCGATTTTGACCAAAGAATGGAAAACTGAGGTTCTAACGAAGTTTCCGCCTTAAATTTACGTTAATAATTGGTCTAAAGTCGTCGCTCTTCCGCACAGAGTGTGGATCCCCATTTGGGAACACATTTGCGTCCTAGTTGTGCTCCGAAGCTCGCCAGCTCGATCGGAATACACCCAGGGGTGCTACGGGTGAAAAATTGGCGTAATTGGGTTTTTCGAGGATTTTCGTGAACATGAGCTGTGAGGTAACGAAGGTTAAGCTCCCAAAAATTCATTTTTTATGAGTCAAAAACCAGGGAAATTGTCTAGAATCACCACAACTTCTATAATAACACTAGAAGTAGTATCAACAGGTGAATCAAGACAATTAAATGGCACTATAATGATCAAAGATAATTTGTCAAAAATAGCAGCCTAATTCGTGTTTTTTGTGCCAAAATTGGTGGAAACCATAAAAAATAGCTATTTCAGTTATTGCACATGAAAAAATAAATGTATTTCTAGCGCTTTTTTCCCATGCTGCATTACTGAAATAAATAAACCGAAGTCTATAATCGACTGAAGGTCATAAACCAGAACTGACAGAACCTCTTACTACCTGAAGTTTTTATTTTTTATCATGCGCCCATCGCTGATTTGTCATTCGTGCCACTATTCGCGTGCAGCCCAATATATTCGAGCTTCTCTGGCCATCTGGGCATTCGGGCTTCGAGGTCCAGGTTGACCAGGGCACCGTGTGGCCTGGTGGTCTTTTCAGAGATCAAACTAATCGTACACAGTTTTAGTACGATGACCATATTTTCCGACATGATAAGAAGGAGCACTGGAACCGTACCTAGATGATAACGTTGTAAATACCATTGTGTTTCTTATTCTACACATCTAGGTTTAAGCTGATGGTGTTTTGTGGACATAGGATGTTAGGTTTGCAGGTCCCTGCTTGATGTGCGTAACAAGAGAGGGGCCGACATAGGAAGTGATCACCACCTGATGGTGGCAACTATCAAGCTGAAGATTGTGTCGGCATCCGAGAAATTCGCAAAGAAAGCAAACCGCTTCAACACGTGCAAGCTCCGCAACCCTCATACTCGAGAACAGTTCGCTGTAGAGCTGAAAAACAGATTTGAAGCCCTCCAACCTTCCCCAGATAAAGATATCAACAAGATGTGGGACGAAATCAAGGGTATATTCACGACAGTTAGTGAAGAACAACTTGGATTTGTGGACCCCAAAAGGAAGGACTGGATATCTGACCAGACGTGGGAGGAAATCAAAAAGCGGAAGGAACTGAAGCAGAAGGTGAATGAAAGCAGGACTCGTCAGCAGAAAGTCCAAGCTCAGAAAGCCTATGGCAATGCTGATAAAAGAGTGAAGAGGAGCGTGAGAAGGGATAATAGGACCTGGATAGATGAACAGGCAGAAAAAGCAGAACTTGCGGCCCAGCGAGGTGACTCCAAGGAGCTTTACGATGTCACAAGAATGTTGGCAAAGAAGGGGTTCCGGAAAAGCAAACCAGTCAAGGATAGGGACGGCAATTTGCTCACCCTACAGACTGACCAATTAGCCAGATGGAAGGAACATTTCGAGATGGTGCTTAACCACCAAACCCTTGAGCCTGCCCAGCCTGTATTCCGTTTCAGGATTCAGGACAATGTGGATATAGCAGTTGACCCGCCTAGTACAGCAGAAATCATTGGTGCTATAAACGAAATGAAAAATGGGAAGGCACCTGGAATAGATGGGATTCCAGCAGAGGTCCTGAAAGCTGACGCCAGGGTAACGGCCACTGCTATCGAACCACTGGTACGGGAAGTGTGGGACAAAGAGACACTGCCTGCCGACTGGAGAAGAGGCCTGATCATCAAACTCCCAAAGAAAGGAGACGCATCTATCTGCGATAATTGGAGGGGTATCACCCTGTTGTCCATTGTCAGCAAGGTTGTTGCAAAGGTTGTGCTCAAAAGGATAAAGGCAGCAATCGAAAAGCGTCTCAGAAGAGAACAGGCTGGCTTTAGAGAGCGCAAGAGCTGTACCGACCTGATTAATACATTGCGAATTATTGTGGAGCAAAGTGTCGAATGGCAAAGCCCTCTGTATCTGGCATTTATAGACTTTGAGAAGGCCTTTGACTCCATAAATAGAGACATGATGTGGAGCATCCTGGAGAAATATGGTATCCCCCCCCAAAATCCTAGGGATTATCAAAGCCATGTATGAAGACTACGAGTGCCAGGTAGTCCATGAAGGGATTCTTTCCGAGCCAATCAAGATCAGGACTGGTGTCAAACAGGGTTGTGTGCTCTCGCCGACACTTTTTATTGTTGTCCTTGATGCGGTGATGAGGGGAATGACTGGGGGTCGGAAGTTGGGAATCCGGTGGTCACTGCGGGATCGACTGGAGGACCTCGACTTTGCGGACGACCTCTGCCTGTTATCCCAACGATTCGGTGACCTCCAGGCGAAGTTGTCAGCTCTTGACAATATTGCAAAGGGGGTTGGCCTGAAGATCAACACAAAGAAAACGAAAGCGATGCGAATTAAGCCACGTGTTGATGATACATTGAAGCTGTGTGGGGATGACGTGGAGGGTGTCGACTCCTTTGTGTATCTGGGCAGCGTAATTACGGAGGATGGTGGAAGCGCGGCTGATGTCAAGCTCAGAATCAAGAAGGCCAACGGGGCCTTTGTTCAATTGTACCCGGTTTGGAAAAACGGAAACATTTCCAGGCAAACCAAGATACGTATTTTCAATACGAATGTAAAATCAGTCCTACTGTATGGATGCGAGACCTGGAAAGTCACACGAGACATTACCAACCGGCTACAGGTCTTCGTGAACAGGTGTCTCAGGCGCATCATGAAAATTTGGTGGCCAGAGACAATAAGGAACGAGGACCTCTGGGCAGCAACTCGCCAGAACGGAATCGCCACAGACGTTCTCCGTAGAAAGTGGAAGTGGATTGGACATACCCTTAGAAAAACGGATGCCGTAGAAAAAGACGCGCTAGACTGGAATCCCCAAGGTGAACGCAGACCAGGAAGGCCCAAGCACACGTGGAGACGCTCAATCCAGAAGGAGATCGAACGCGCCGGGAGGACATGGGGAGAGGTGAAGAGGTTGGCTTCGGATAGAGAGGGATGGAGGCTGTTTATTGATGCCCTATGCTCCACGAGGAGCTCAAGGAACTAAGTCAAGTAGGATGTTAGGTTTAAAGACAAAGACATTACTTTGCATAAAACCATTCACGTACCTAACTATTTTCGAAGAATGAAAAATAGATCATAATAAGTGAAGGGACGCAAATAATACAACTTGACTTGGGGAACAAATGACAGAGTTCAGTTGTACATGAACAATTTAAGAAAATCTAATCAAGTCTGAACTTTCGAATTGTCATTATCAGCTGCCCAGCACAACTTTTAAGCGTATCTACATATTTCCGGAAGCCTAACTTTATAGTATTAATAATATTTGTTAACGGTTGGAAGTTAGCTTCCTATTCCCCATCCAAAGGGACGTCCCCTGAAATGTTATATTTATACAGGGTCTCAGGGTTAAGGTCGCACCACGAGCCAGGCGTCGATTCTACAACTAATTTCTGATAAAAATGTACTATAACATTTTTTTGGTCGCTTAAAATCCGAGATTTTTTACTTGTAAGATTTTGGTTTAGGTATTATTTTCAACAATAAACCTTTGGAATCGACCATGAAAAAAAAATGTACCCCCTCAAAATCGGTTTACGATTCAAGGTCGTAGAATACGAAAATCGAATTTAAAAATTCCCATCCGGCCGCCGGCGCCGTCCGCGGCTTTTGTCCTTAGTTCCAATGAACCAAAATGCACTAAATTTGGTATACGGGACCCGCTGGGGCTCTAGTTGGTCCTCGAAGCTCGGCGTTACTGTCACTCAACTCTAAGGGGTGAAAAATAGGGGTTGAAATGTCCCGAGTATCTTTATCTCGGCAAATTGTATTTTGAGATGCGGGTTTTCTCGGATTTTAAATGGTTCAATTTTTTCTGATTTTTTTTAGACCATCCGGAGCATTCTACGATGTTGCCATAAAATGCTATACAATTTGCCATAAAATGCTATACAATTTGCAGAGGCAGGGTGTACGCAGGCATAAAGCTGTGGTGAGAGCACACATTGCTGGTCTCGTGACGGCTTTACGGTATAGCTCACTAGTTTAAGGCTAAATGTAACGCTTTTAGTTGCAAAACCTGCCACCACGTGGCAGCACCAAAATGAAGGAAATTTCCTTGACTCCTCACAGGAGAACGAATCAAGATATTTTGAATCTGAAAACGGATTTGATAAGATATCAACCCATAGTTTGGACGAAATTGGTTTAAAAAATTTGCACAATTTTTTTGCGCACTGTTCAAAAAAATTTTTGATTAAATTGAAACTTTTTCAAAAATGTGGCCTTATACAGCAGTGTGCCCATGCATACAGTGTACAAATCCGTTTTCAGAATTTCGATCGGTCAAAAATTACGATCGTAATCCCTAAGATTGGTGAAACAATAGATTGGAAACAATAGTAGGGCTGACGGGGTGGAGGAGTGCGCGCGCGAGAGGGGGCATTTTAGTGAGGTGGGGCCCGCCGCCTCGACCCCTCGGCCGCTTGGACCCCTCGCATTAACATTCTCGGAATCGAGTCTTCCTGATGTTGGTTGGAAAAGAAGTTTTGTCTGTGAGCAGGATTGGGTCATAGCCAAGTCAAATTGGACTTGTGCTTGCTGCCTAATAAATGTGCACTAGCTGGAAATTATTTTAATCGAATTTGGGCATAATACGAGTAATGTGAGTTTGCGACGGACTCTGGCTTGTGCTAAACTTTTGAGAGCCAAAAAACTGCTAAATTTTCGGACCTTTTTCAGCTTTTTCGCTTCTCGAAAACTATTTTCACTATAATTATGCTAGAATAAGGAGCATAAAATTGCGCGTCGATTGGAGTTTAGTACGTCAAAATCGCTTCAGCCATTTAGCTAAAATCGCCAAAAATAAGTCTTATTTCGATTTTTCCCAAATTTGTCGATACGTCCCTAAAATTTTGATACGTGATTCCTAAAAGCACATATTTTTCAAAATAGGCTCAAATTTCACATTTTTAGACACTTTTTCCCAAAATTGGTATTTTCGGAAACTGGCTTGGTGCGGTATCCTAGAGTGTGATTGTCTATTAGAAGATGAATAAATCGTTTTGGTTTATTATTCTGTGAATAATACACCTATGTAGTCGTTCAGCAAAAATTTTTTGGAACACCCCCTCAAAATTTTTTCTTACACGTTTCAAGGTGTCTAGATTCAAAAAATGCAATGTCCGTCGCCGTCCGCCGTGTCACGCATAACTGCCTCAAAATTGGTCCAATTGAGTCGAAATTTGCACCAAATACTCATCTAGGGCAGACATGGTGTCCGCAATCTTTTCAGCTCGATCGGACCAACGGTTTGGATTTTATGGACAAAAAACTGGCAAAAATGAGGCGTCTTTGAAGTGAAAACCTTTGAACGGGTAGTAACGCCCATAATTACCGTAAAAATGGTCGAATGTGATTCAAATTTGGAGGGTAGGTGGGGGTTTGTCCAAAGATGGTATCTATATTAGGGATGTTTGTTACCTAAAAGTATCGGAAAAAAACACGGGAAAAACGAATTAATGGCACATTGTTTATAAATGGTGAAAAAATTGTTTGACATTTTGATATTGATGGAGTACAGTTCTATATGTCCGCAAGAATAATAAACCCATGTGACAAGTACTTTGCAGCGTTTTTTATTTACTTTTGTACATATATTGTGATAACATAAATAGGTATATATGCTTTTTGCCGTGAAAAGAATCACAGTTTCACAGACAGACAAAGATTCGAATTTATAATATAATAAGGATAATAAGGATAGAGATAGAGATAATAATAACCCCTACACATATATCCATGTCACGAGGTATCTGCTCACAGAGTACCTAGATAGTTCCTCTTATGAACTCGCCAAAAAGGTTGCCCAAATTCCAAGAAGCCGACACCGATTTGATTTGGATTTGATTTTTTCGAAATCAGGTGACGTTTATGCAACTGTGTTTACATAACTATTATAGTCGATGAATCTGAATGGTATTTACTTTGCCAACAGTATGTACCTACCTGATGTTTTTGATGTGCCAAAACTGTATTGCACTGCTCCAACAAAAATTGGCTTCACAAAAATGGACTTATACAACAACGCGTGCGTCCATATTTCGTAACTCCGTTACCCAATTTCCATGGAAAATGTTGCGATCATAGTGTTTAGTAGGTTTCATGAGTCTGTTTGGTGCATTACTATGGTGCGAAACTTTAGTGTTTCCAGAGCGAAAACTCTGGACACAAATTTAAAAATTTTTGTTTGGGTAAAGATAAAAAACTTAAAAAAACTAGCGACTACTTCTTCCAAATTCAAGGACAATTGGAAATAACGATGAGAGAGCGTTGTTTTTTCGTAGTGTGGACCCCTAGGGATCTACATTACGAGATAATACAAAGGGATCGCTCATTCTGGGAGGACAAAATGATAACAAAGTTGAAATATTGTTATGAAAATGTTCTGCTCCCAGAAATTATTGATCCAAGGATACCACGTTCGCTGGAAATACGGGAGCCTACCCAGGACTTGGGATGAAAATTCCTCAAAGTATAATACTTTATTTTGAAAGCAAATATAGTATATTCAACAGCAGAAATGTTTCAAGTGTTTGATGATCTGTACCTATATGTCCCCTAATTTCGATACTGCTCAGATCTGAAATACCCAGTTTAATTTTTCAAGACTAGATTCATTATCGACTTGTATTTTTTGAAACATCTATATGCATGTAGGCACGCTGTTGTAGGTACCTGCCAATCTTTGTGAACAATACAAAATTGTTGCAGTGCGCAAAAGTAACAAAATTATTTTGAAAGTGTGTATGTAGTCTGTATGTATGTATTTAGGGACACAACTTGCAATACAATCTAAAATTATTTGAGTTTTGAAATACTTCACTACTAAATTCCGGATGTGACAATACGTTTTGGAGATATAGCGAAAAATACGAGAAAAAAATTTGGATTTCACAACGCGGTTTTGAGAGTGGTGGTAGGTATGGTATTTTAGCTGTATCTCGGAAACTATTGAGTCTACCGAGCCTATTCTAGTATTCTAGCAAATCTAATTCAGTTTCAAAATGTACACTTTTTGTCAAAAACGCGCTCTATCATGGCCAAAATGGGGGAAAAACAAAAAAGTGCGAAAATTTTGAGGTTTCTCGCATTTTGACCAAAGTTTTGGGGGCCACCGTTGTCAAAAACATGGATTTTGCGTATCAGTCACATCCCCTACAAGAAAAAAACGAAATCTACTACCCCCCCCCCCCCCCTTTTCTCGTAGACCACAAACGTGAGACAAGGCTTGACCCAATCCTGTTCACAGACAAAACTTCTTTTCCAACCAACATCAGGAAGACTCGATTTTGATGCCGACCTTGAGTAGGAGAATTCGGAGAACGTTCATACGAGGGGTCCAGGCGGCCGGCACCACCTCACCAAACTGCCCCCCTCGCTCGAGCGCACTCCTCCACCCCGTCAGCCCTACTATTGTTTCACCAATCTTAAGGATTACGATCGTAATTTTTGACCAATCTCAATTCTGAAAACGGATTTGTACACTGTATGCATGGGCACACTGCTGTATAAGGCGACATTTTTGAAAAAGTCTCAATTTAATCACAAATTTTTTTGAACAGTGCGCAAAAAAATTGTGCAAATTGTTTAAACCGATTTCGTCCAAACTATGGGTTGATATCTTATCAAATCCGTTTTCAGATTCAAAATATCTTGATTCGTTCTCCTGTGAGGAGTCAAGGAAATTTGCCCCAGATAGTGCTGCCATCTCTTATCTGAGAATCTCACTAACTTGTCGTTACATTTAGCCTTAACTAACGAACTGATGTTCCGAAGTTCCCGAGACCGAAACCCTACCGGGGCTGACTATTTTTTTCACTCCACATCAACAAGTTCCCTTTAGAACTTCATTATTTGTGTTCCTTTTTGCCATTTTAGCTAATGTTTGCCATCGACAGAATTATTTTAGCAACATTTAACACGTGGTTTAGGTAGGTACCTAGTAACGAGTACGGGGTTATGTACTAAGGTACGGTAGGTCTGCGGTATAGAATAGCTCATATATTATGTAGAAGGGTTATCTATATAGACAGCTAGCTGTGATCTGTCACAGAAGGGTGTTCTGTACAAAATAACAAAACCGTTGTGTAGGGATTTGCAGCGTCTCTTTTTGTGTTTCGACCTTAAGTCTTTAAAATGACCATAACCCGCTTAATTTAAGGACTAAAACCAAAGATGACTACATCGTCAGAAAGAGCATTGAATTTCCTATCTCCCTGATGCCAAATCAACTATTGTAAAGAGAACTCAATGGGTAAAAAATAAACTTGAAAATCAAACACATTGTTAAATTTTGGAAAATTTCAGTTTTTTCTAAAATTTTTGGGTCTTAGGTAGTGATTCTGTTTTTCCCACTGTAACCCTAAAAGCTGAGTTTTCCAATGGTAGGTATGATCAAAAAAATTTTACGCTTGACTCGTAAGGTAAAATCTTCGTTTCCGTGCCAAAAACCATGGATTTTTCAGTAGAAATCGATGATTTTCGCGAAAATCTACATTTTTACCATAAAATGAGTTAGGCAGCAATCTTTTCGTACTTTTTCTCCAGTGGTGGCACTCCTTATAAGAAGGTTTTACACAGGCGACACCCTGTATTTTTAAAAAACTATTCTATGTACAACCTATAGCGAATTTTCATTTACTATAATAGTGGATCAAATTATAAACAGGAGTTTTGTTCCTGAGCGTCTACGGATGGTAAGGCCGTGGCTTCTCTTCTAGTATGATTGGTTGAGGTCATTAGACACAGGATACTGGATAGCCGGCCATTACCCACTCCCGACCAGTGTCAGCAGCGCTCACGTTATCGGAACAAAAGGTGCATTCTTCCACTGCGCAACGCATAGTTATAAAATTTCTTGCTCGTGAAGGAGGAAACTTTTCCGCGTAATTATAAAATTTCCGCATAATTATAACATTTCTTTTCCGCATAATTATAAAATTTTCCGCATGATCATAAAATTTCTTGCCTGTGAAGGAGGGGCAAGGGACTAGTGTGCTTGCCTGGCCTAAAGAGTTCAAGGAAGGACGAGAACGTGTGGGATATCAGCAGCCCCAATGAAAGCCTGGACTCGACATTAAGCTGGCAAGGTTCTATCTATTGCCGCGTTCTCCCCCCCCCCCCCCCCCCCAACCAAAACCCACCACCACTCTAAATAAATGTCGAAATGCCGGCGACGTAGTGCACAACTAGACTGAATTCTGCGACGAACAAGAAAGAAACATCGGTTGAGAATCAAGCCCTAGGCAGCGTGCAGAAGATTTTGTCGAAAACCAACGTTTTTTCCTCATTTACCCCCCTTTCTCAGCCATAAGAAATAAATCTCGGAATTCCGACGACGCAGTGCAAAACTAGGCAGATTTCTGTAGCTCTACTGAGTTTGACCGCCTGAGGCGTCAAGATTTCACAGCCTTGGGACGGAAGATGGATGTGACTAATCGCGGAGTCAAGGAGGTTGGCTGTCGATAGAGGGGAGATGGAGGCTGTCTGCAGGAAACAGCTCTTCCCCCAACTACATCATTCCGACAACATGGAAACCTCTGGCGGGGGGGGGGGGGGGCTGTGATGAGTGCTCCTTCATCAGTGTCACAAGGAAGCGGAACAGAAATAGGAAGCTCCGTGAAGAAATTCCAGCCAGACGCCGGATCGAAGGAAACCGTGATCAGCCACAGCACATCAAGAACAAGGCACCACAGCCAGCACCATGGGGTCCTAAACAACTAGATAAAGAGGCAAAAAAAAGCCAGCAGAAGAAGCTGTACGCAGAAGCTCTGGCAAACACCGTGAGGAAGGGGACTAGTAATAAACCTGACCCAATAGTGGTGACTAGGGACTGGGAGCACGGGGCCCCCCCTGTCTCCAGGCTCCATCAAGAGGGCCATCACAAGTGAGACTGATGTAGTCTCACTTGGGGTGGGGGTGGATGCTTGCAGACAAGCTGCTGTTGGTGCCGTGAAACCAGGACGGGGGGGGGGGGGGGTGCTCTCTGCGGCTTTGCAGGAGACAGGTTTCAAGGCCCTGGAGACCTCTGCTCTTCAGCATCAACCGGGTAGACGGTCCATAACTCAAAAACAGCTGAGGAAGGCAGTATAGGCCCATTTTGGTGGGGGCACGCACTCTAAACACAGGCTTCACTAGAAGCAATGTGAGGGATTTTATAGACCTCAACCGATTTTTCAAGTGCCAGGCATACGGGCAACGGGCATACATCTAGTAGATGCAGAGAGGAACAGGA
This sequence comes from Leptopterna dolabrata, assembly GCA_954871275.1. Taxonomy (NCBI): domain Eukaryota; kingdom Metazoa; phylum Arthropoda; class Insecta; order Hemiptera; family Miridae; genus Leptopterna; species Leptopterna dolabrata. Next base: position 15,290,661 of record OX940975.1, on the reverse strand, counting down.
TGTGTGCATAATGTGCTGGTATGCACTAGACCAGGGAATTTAAGGCTGACAAAGTGACTTGCACCAACTGCCAGCGTGCAGGACTGGATGTGAGGCATGCAGCAACGGATAACAGCTGCCCAGCCTATGAATGGGCCTTATAAAGATTTGTCAGGTTAATTGATGTACAAGGGGCCTTGGAGAGGGCCAACATAGGCGCTAAATCACGAATATCTTGCAGGGGAACCTACTTAGAAGTCCCCTACAGCACATAACCTGCTCTACCAGCTTCTACGAGAGAGAAGAGTTGACATAGCAATTATTAGTGAGCAACACCATAAACAGGCACAGGACACTCGGTGGTATGTGGATGAACTGGGAACAGCAGCAATATGGTCTGTCACGCAGGGGCACGTGGAGGGCCATGGGTCTGGATCAGGGTATGCCTAGCTCAAGCAAGGAGGGGTAACCTACTTCAGCTGCTATTTCACACCCAAGAACCTATCAGTGTGTTTGAGAGAAAGCGAGGAGAACTAGACACTGTTCAGGCTGCAGAAGGGAACACCGTGGTGGCTGGTGACTTCAATAGAAAGACACTGGAATGGAGAAGGCCTAACACAAACTGAAGAGGAAGGTTGATAATGGAAATGAATTCTGCTGGCCAGGGTCTCTGAAGTCAAAGATCTATCTGGTATGGTCCCCATTTGCCGTGGCTGGTGGAATGTGGGGGAGGTACCCTCATTCAAAACCACCAACCCTGTCCTGGCAATTCATTTCCATTATCAACCTTCCTCTTCAGTTGGTGGTCCTTCAGGACAGGGTTGGTGGTTTTGAATGAGGGTAACTCCCCCACATTCCACCAGCCACAGCAAATGGGGACCATACCAGATATATCTTTGGCTTCAGAGACCCTGGCCAGCAGAATTCAAGATTGGCGTGTTATGGAGGACTCAACCGGAAGTGACCACCAACACATCACATTTGAGCGACAGATATGTACTCCAAACAGTGACACCAGTAGAGCCAAAGGACGGAACCTTGCAAAATTGGATAAGGAGCAGATGGCACAGGTCTTGCAGCAGGGGGATCGGACTCTAAATGGAAGGGCGCAGGAGTATAATACTTCTGATGCTGAATCAATAGTGGAGGAAAGAAACCATGAGAATCATCTCCAATGCCTGTGACACATCTATGCCCAAAAGAAGACCTAGACCAGATAAGGAACCTGTTTACTGGTGGAACCAAGAAATGTCAGAGGTCCGTTCCCAGTACAAATCGACACTGTTCCGAACTCGAGGAGTTCTGGAAAATGGCCGCCACAAGTTCTGAACAGGGTTCTGAATTCCGCAACACTGCGGACGCTGAGTGAATTTTGAACTGTCAGCGTTACTAGAGGATAACCTGCGTCTCTTGGTGGATGACAGCCAGAGACAAAAAACGCTGCAAAGTCCTTTTCAGATGGGTTTATTATTCTACTGGACACACCTACAGAAATGTTGACTGTTCATTTATTGCTTCTTTCATGTGCAGTAATATTGAAATAGCTATTTCTGATGGTTTCCACCAATTTTGGCCTCCAAAACCACAAATTACGCTCCTTCTTTTTTTCCGAATTATCTATGATTATTGATAGCGCCATTTAATTGCCTTGATTCACCTGTTGACACTTTTTCTAGTGTTACACAAACTGATGGTAATTTCAGACAATTTCCCAGCTGTTTGACTCATAAAAAATGAATTTTGGGAGCTGAACCTTCGTTACAACCTCAATTTTTCGCTCTTTGGTCAAAATCGACTTCATATTCGGTCTTCTCACCCTAAAAAATATGGAAAAAGGTACCAGGGGAAAGCGATGAATGGTAGTCGTACAGTTTGTGATACGGAATGGAGTCAAGGTTGACATGACCCATTCTCATTATTTTATATCTTTAACAGGTGTGACCTAGTCATTAGAATGTGATTGCAAGTTGTTGAAAGAATTTGATTGCACTTTTGTAAGATGGTTTACTGTGATGTAGCGGATCCTAAAATGTTAAACGCCTAGCCACTGCTACAGCTAGGATTTTGCATACCTACCAACCTACTTTTTGACATTTTATGTCTTTACTTTGCTACATAAACTCGAAAATGAAACGCGGGACATGCAACGGAGACATGCAACGGAAACAACGTCACGAAAATATTTCTGATGATTTTCGCTTACAACCGATTCGTTGCTACGGAACTTTATCTTCGCCGGTTATCATCGTACAAAAATCGTTCACCACTCGTTGGATAGCTCTCGATTTACCTAACCATACTACGTTAACCACTGCGGACTGCGTGGCCAACAAGCGTATGAGCGTGATTGTTTAAATGAATGTTTACGTACATAATACAGTGGAGTCCGGCTAATCCGAACTGAAGGCTGTTCGGACTAGGTGATAGCTCTGCGACAATTAAGTACGAAGTACTTGTTTTTAAATTGAAACGTGATTCTTTGTCATTTGTGACCGCCCAAGGACAGAGTTTACCATTCGTTGGAAATCTTGATCAAAACAATCAAGTACGAAGTACTTGGTGTGGGTCCCTCGTGGTTGCGTACTTGTACGGAAGCTGTACCCACCGTTTGTGTTTCATCAGTTACAGTGAAAAATTGTTTCCGGTATTCCATTTCTTTTCTTTTCTTTTTCAAATTATCTTTGATCATTGGTTGTGTAATTTAATTGTCCTGATTCACCTGCTGAGTTTTTTCTAGTGTTATTATGCAAATTGATGGTGATTTCAGACGATTTCCCAGGTTTTTGACTCATAAAGAAATCAATTTTGGGAGCAGAACCTTTGGTAGAACCTCAATTTTCCACTCTTTGGTCAAAATTCGGCCATCTCGTCCCAATTTCTTTTACGTTTCAAGGTGCGTGATTCCGTCCGCCGTATAACGCATAACTACTTCATTTTCGGTGTAAAAAATTCGTTCTTTCGCACACATGCTCCATTTGGGCCCTGGTTGTGTCCCGAAACTTTGCAGCCCGATCGGAATATATCCAGGGAAGTTATGAGTGAAAATGTGTAAAAAAAATAGGTAATTTTTTTCTTCAATGAAGTTCTTAATTTGTCCTTGTTAATGTTGATTCAAGAAAGAGTAGGTACCCTACTCCTACCTCAAAACTTCCAGACAATAGGCTGGAAGTTTTGGGTTAGTAAGCTAATTTTATATCGGAGTAGGTAGTACCAGTACCTCTACATGCAAAGACATGCCTAGTTGTCTAATCTATAACTCCCAAGCGATTTCAAGAATATTTTTTTGAACAATCGCTCTTTTGACCATCCAGTATGGCTGGAAACCGCTATAGGTGAGTAAAAGTGCGTTGGTCCCTGTTTGTACAATTTTATTTTGTTGAATAACATAATAACAAATTGTAGGTACCAAAAAAAATACAACAAGCCACAACCAAACTAAATGAACATTACAGGTCACCTACCAATGGAACGTTAAAAATAATAAATAATACCTATAATAATAATAATAAAAATAATGATAGATACTTTGAAATAATGAAAATTATAACAGCAAGCATCAATGATCACGACCACACAAGTAATAGGGATGAAGTGATAAGCCAGGGTTAAGCTCTCATAATCATTTCCCTCATCACCAGAGCACTCTTGTGTAGTTGTCCCCCAGTTTGAGAAAAAAACACGAACTCCAGAACTGCGTTCCGAACGTGTTCCGGACTCGGAGGAAAAGCTACTGCGAACAGGGAACTCAAAACTAGAACTCCGAACGCCTGTTCTGCGAACGCTATAAACACCAGGGCGCCTGCGTGGAACTTTTTAGAACTGTCTGGAACTGTACGGAACTCCACTGCGAACGAAGCTCAGAACTCGGAAGAGCATGCAATCAACTGAGTCGGAGAGCCTAGAGGAGGAGGCTTCGCCATGCAATAAACAAAAGCAAAGCGGAGTGCTGGCAAAAGCTTGTCAGCGAAGTGAACGAGGATCCCTGTGGGCGGGGGTACAAAATAGTAACAGGGAAGCTCAGCACACCTGCTGGTCGCACTCTAATGGACGAAGGAGAAATGAAGGCCATCATGGAGGGACTGTTCCCGACTCAACCCATTAGACATTGCGAATATGGACGCGCAGGAGTCCCACAGGACCTACTATTCACTGCTGAGGAAATCAAAAAAGCCATTGGGTCTCTGAAAAACAATAAGGCGCCGTGACCGGATGGTTATACCATCTGAGGTACTAGTACTTGAAACCTGGCCACAACTGCTGTTGAGAATGTACAATATGCATGCCTCATGGCAGGAGTGTTCAGAAAAAAGCTCAGCTAGTTCTACTGGACAAAGGGAAAGGGGATCCAAACTTACCCTCACCCTGGAGGCCACTATGCATGCTAGATACAGAAGGGAAAGGGTACGAGAAACTCATCCTATTGCGTCTGCTGCCAGCAATAAAGGAGGCAGACGACCTATCCCCTAGACAGTACGGATTCCGGAAGAGCAGATCTACAGTTGATGCGCTGATAGAAGTAGTTGCAGCCCTGAATCCTGAAGGAGGGAAGTGTAGATACACCCGGAATCTGGCGCTATTTGTGACCCTGGATGTTAAGAAGTATGCGTTTAACTCAGCAAGATGGTCTGACATATTGGAGTCACTAAACACCATGTTCAAGGCACCACCTTACTTGCTGGCAGTCCTAAACAATTACCTCAAGGATCGCGTATTGTTTTATGATCCTGCCCAGGGTGATCGAGAAAAAAAAGTAACAGCTGGTGCTGTGCAGGGATTGGTCCTGGGTCCCCAGCTGTGGAACGTATCATATGGCGGAGTTCTATGGCTGGTGATGCCTGAGGATTGCTTCCCTGTGGGGTATACGGATGACGTAGCTGTGGTGACCTTAGCCAGGACAATGGCATTGGCTCAATCCAAACTCACTCAAATTGTGAGAGCGATTACACATTGGATGAGGGAGCATTGCCTAACACTAGCAGCCCCCCAAGACAGGAGTCTTTCCCCCCAAGCACACATCCACCATCCTGCCAATGCAAATTGAAGGAGCAGAGGTATGGAGCAAGCCATCGGAGAAATACCTTGGAATCACATTAGACACTAAAACTACATTCTGGCATCAGATCAGGCAAGCGGCAGATAGGGCAGCACAGCAAACTGCTGCTCTGAGCCACCTTACGAGAGACGTGAATGGGCCTAGGCCATGTAAACCGCACCTGATGATGTCAGTGGTGCATTTGATTCTCCTGAATGGAGCGGAGGTGTGGGCAGATGCTCTAAACGTTGCTTATTACAGGAAGCGAATGACTGAATGATGGGCGTATTGCCTGTGCCTACAGGACAGTATCAGGACTAGCAGTAATTATCCTTGCAGGAGTAGCACCCATACAGCTGCTGGTGGCAGAGAGGAAGCGGATCTATGAAAGAGGAGAAGAAAGTGAAAGATCCTGCATTGCCAGAGAAGAGCAGGTACGATGGCAAGTTGGCAGGAGATGTGGGCAGGCGAGTTGAGAGGAAGGTGGACTGCACAGCTGGTCCCTGACATCGGAGTAGGCTTGAGCGGAATCATGGAGACGTGAACTACTTTCTAACTCAGTTCTTTTCAGGGGGGCGCCCTACGCCAAACAATTATATTTTCGAAGAGATTTTTGGCGTTTTGCCTCTTCAGGAAATAGGTAATTAGGTGTATTGCCTTTGGACCAGAACACTACAGCCACTAAAGACCAACGACCACAGAGTCCGCTGATGAAACTGAGGCATCGATGATAGAGTTGAAGCTAACGAGGTGGTGTAACTAAGGTTCATTCGATAGATAGTGTAAACACGGCTAACGATTCGGTTATCAAATATCACCCCACTTCTTCACTAGAAGTTGGATAGAGGGATAACGTTGTGGACACCTATATCGAGGATGAGGATGATCCCCCCCCTCACCCTCCGAGCGGAATGTGGGCAGTCGAGCCGAATGATGAGCCAAGGACAACAAACTAATTTCTCTCGAAATTTAAGGGTAGAAAGGCATTTTTTGAGACCAAAAAAATCGATTATATATTTTTTTATTTTTATCAACCTACACAATCTATCGAATCGGGCGCAAAAAGATTTCTGTTAGAAGGAAAATAGAAGTGGGTGTAAAAAATTGTTGAGTTGGGTACCACGGTATAGCCAACCGCCCTACGACGGGTCATCTCCCTCCTCCTCCGCGATAGTATATAATAGTATAGTGAAGTGATATACGAGTAGATAGTAAAGTGGTTCACGAAGAAAGCATGGTAAAGGGGTTCACGAAGAAAACATGGATGCTCAGAAACTACGGAAAAGTTTGATTTTCGTTTTTTGCTTCTTCTGAAAAATACATTTTTTAGAAGAAAGTACATTTTTTTTCTCGGTCCCTAGTGAACGGAATGGAATCTCAAATAGATTCTAAGAAAAAGGCATTTCCAAAATGCAACTTCTAGGCGGTTTTTACTACCAGAAAAACGTCAGCCACAATTAGAGTACGCAGTATAGTATAGCTTCCTCATTTGAATCACATGAACGCACAGAATAGCTGGGTAGGTTCTTTCAGTGGACAGGTGGAGTATCAATGCATGGGTCACATGCATTTGAGACCATCCAACACCTCACCTCCTTCTAGCTTCCACATTTCACCGCTTTACGAAGATTTGAAGGGTAGTTATGGGCGCTACGGGATCCGACGCTTGCGCATGGGCAGACGAATGATGACTGACATGGGACCATCTGCGATCCAACGCGCGTGAACCCTCAAGATGTCAGCTCTCTACAGCTGCGTTCACATGGATGCGGAAAATGCGGAAATGCGTAAAGTGCAGAAAATGCGGAAAAGTAGTGGGGGAACTGCGGAAGTGCGGAGTGTGTTCACATGGATGCGAAAAGGAGGTGCGGAAACTTCCGCAGCCTTGACAACAAAGATAAACAAATCGGGTTTGTCCCGCCCAGCTTTGCCAAGCCAAGACTTCCAACGACTATGAACCCCATATTTCGGTTGATTGTTTTTTCGTTTCATATTCTATAATCATTAATTCTGTATTTACGATTAAAACAGTTTTTGTTCAAAACGGTTTTTTTTGCGTTATGACAAGAGCCCTAAAGGAAGGATCAAATGAGAACATTGAAACCTCAACCAAGTCTTCTGTAAGGTCACTGACAAGCTACACTCCTATGCTGTTAACTAGTAGGTAAACTCGATATAGGCAATACAACAAAAACTCAGTATAATAATATTATAATTAAAAAAACATTCTGTAGGTAGGTATGTTTTACAATAAAACAAAAACTGGAAGACCTCACGTCGTGCCTGCAATCGAAAAAAAATGATAATATTCTTTTTTAAATAGCATAACATACGCAAAAGGGTCTGAGGACCATTTTTTCAAACACATTTTTTCTAACAACGTGCCATATCGGACACAGCCGTAAAAAATCGAATCCCATGAAAAAGACACAGAGGCCGTTTTCGCATTATTTCATGGTCAATGAGAAGGAATGATAACATGGATGGTGGTAGCTTAAAATATTTCACCATCATGACATGGAAATCCTAGCCCAACTTATAAATGGAAATTCCACCTGCACCACGAACACTCATACACCAAATAGGTACCTACTATAAATAATAATAATAGGTAATTACTGAAGAAATCATTCAAGAAACACGATGTCGGGCCCGGGTGGGGGAGGGGGGGCGGCGCAGAAGGTAATTGCGCACTCATGCGGTGCGGAAAATATCAAAATCTCCAGTACGCGAACAGTCCGCTCCAAAAGTCGACCTACGGAAGGAGTCCCCCCCACTCGATCCATTGCTCCAGCCAATCAGGTGGCGTTCCGCACTTTCCGCTCCGCACTTTCTGCATCCATGTGAACCTAGCTTACGACTATTTTTCGCGTATTCGCTACAAGGAAATGGTCAACATTTCATGTTCGCGAACGCGCAGATGAAAGTTATGGTACGAGTCCAATGAAATTCAAACGGAACTACAGTGTTATTCCTGATCGACCCTCCAAGTTTGAACTCGTCTCAACTTATGGGCGTTTCAAATATTTCGCGTTTGCGCAAGCGCAGATCAATGTTACAGTATGATTTTGATATGGGAACACCTGCGATACAACCCGCATGTACCCTCAAAATGTCAGCTCTCTACTATTATTTTTCGCGTAGTTCGAAGCGTTACAAGAAAATCGTCAACCTTTCATGTTCGCGCACGCGCAGACGAAAGTTACAGTACAACTCCAATGAAACCAAACCCGCACCTACCCTACAAATTTCAGCCCATTTCGACCATTATTTCGGGTAGTTATGGGCGTAACAAGGAATTGACCACAGATGGACGGAAGGACAGACAGAGACACGGAACCAAATATGTTCCCTGATGTCTGAAACGTAAAATGCGAGTGGAAATTTTCATTTTGGAGGACAAATCTTTTTCGTCTATTCTACCCTTAATTGATGTTCTATTCGGCCCACCCGAGCATACACACAGTGTTATTGATGTTATGAAGGAATTTAAAACTGAAAACTTGTTGAAAATAAACTCGAAATGAATAAATAAATATAATTTAAAAAAATAAAAAAGCGAACGTAGGTACACCGTAACGATGTTATCAAGAAGTACTTATGCAGCGTTGCAGGAAGCTTGGAACAAATATTGTGAAGATGGCGCCATAAGATTATGTCCTACTAGAAAACATCAAGTTACAAATTAGTTCAGACTGTTTAATATATTTTTCTGGCTTTGACGACATCCTTCTATGATGAACCAGCATTTTAACCATGCCTGCGCACAATGCGCTGGCAGAAAATGGGAAGGAAATGCTGCTCCAAAGTGGAAGCCAAGGGACGCTTTCTGCTGGTCCAAAGTGGTAGTGAAAAACTTATCCAGTGTTCTCTTCAAAAAGTTGGTCCAAAGTGGGTGCCCCCGAAATTAGATATGAAATTAGATTATAATAGTCACTACTTTTTTACAGTCAACTGATTCAGCGGATATGTGTAGTTTTCTAAACACGTTTCGATGTAATTTCCAGTGGTTTTCTAAATTTGTTTCGATGTAATTTCGAGCAGTTTTGGACAAAAAGTCGACAGGACAGACGCTGTGTCGACAGGACAGACGCTGTATCTACAGGACTCCAACAGATATTTTACTTACGACTTCGAATAATCGCGAAACAATAATTCGAATAACAGAGAAAGGAATGAAAAACATAAAATCTCGCTCTGGAAGTGAAAGTCCACAGATGGACCGCAGAATTTCCGAGCTTTTCTGCTACTGTTTACCTACTACCTCCAATTATTTTGCTTAAAAATCACTAATAGTGTTATTCATATTGATGATCAATGATAATCGATTAGCCAGTAAGTAAAAGTGAGGGAATCAAATGAGAACTTGTACGTTGGGCTGTTTAAAAAAAATGTTCTCTGGTACTGCATATCCACATTCAATGATTTTCCGTGAAAACGGAGGAAATTACGTTCGATTTTTTTTTTTTTTTTTTTGCAAATGGAGAAATTTGGGGACTAAAGATAGGCTCACTCGGCTGTTTAGGGAAGGCTCTCACCTTGCCATTCGTACTCAACAGTCCTACAGAGGCTCCATTTCGAATTGCATCCTTGCAGCTCAAACAGGAATGAAATTAGCCTCAGGGCTCATGCAGCTGATTAGGGTGGGCCCTAACCTGGTCATTCTTACTCATCAGTCCTACAGAGGCTCCACTGCTAATTGCATTGTCGAAGGTCAAAACAGGAGTGGAATTAGCCTAAGGGTTCACGCAGCTGATTAGGGAAGGTCCTCACTTCGTCATTCTTACCAGTCCTACAGAGGCTCCATTTCGAATTTCATCCTTGCTGGTAAAAACAGGAGTGAAATTAGCCTCAGGGCTCATCATCTGATTAGGGTGGGCCCTCACCTCGTCTTTCTTACGCACCAGTCCTACAGAGGCTCCATTTCGAATTTCACCCTTGTAGGTCAAACAGGAGTAAAATTAGCCTCAGGGCTCACTCAGTTGATTAGGGAGGGTCTTCATCTCCTCATTCTTACTCACCAGTCCTACACAGGCTCCATTTAGTAATCGCCTTCAGTTCCGCTTGAGTTTAGTAAACTCTGGTAAACCTTGGTTTCTAGGACATCAGGTATATGGAAACCGATATTGTTTATCGGTTGCGCGTTACTTGGGGTCGTAAATCGTTACACGATGGATTTCAGCAATTTTCGGAGGAAATCGCTAACTGCAACGGGCTCAACATTTATAGCACACAAACTCCGGAAAAAATGTTCTGTTCTTTTCTATTTCTGAGCATTCTGCATAGAAAGTTGTGAGTTCAAAGTCACACACATGAAAATTTTCAAGATATACGGGTAGAGTTGTCAACTAAACCTAAGCTTAAGGTCGTTAAAACCATAAAATAATATTTTCTCCGCACATGAAAATCTTAAACAATTGGCTTGCTGACTGTCAAGCCTTTTTATTCCTAAGAAGAATTTACAAGACTTCCGAGTTATGAAGGGAGGTTACAGCGTACCCCCCCCCCCCCCCCCCATGCAGCAATTTCGTTGGATTGTATCAAGGCGGCTTTTCAAGTGATAAAGTGCCACAGACTTCTAAAAAAAAAAATAGGTATAACCCTACGGATTCGTGTGAGTTTCGCGCTCCAAAGGGTTTTAGAGTATGCTGGTTCCAAGATCACATCCAAGCAGGTATTCTGAAGACGCGACCAGCTAAGTTGACATTCGCTATCGTCATGAAAATTCCTAATTAGATGGCAAATTATGTTTTTGTATTAAAACAAGCAGAATGGCAAGAAAAATGCTGGGCAGTCCTTGTCACATGGATTTATGATTCTACTGGACATACTTAGAAATCTTGGCTGTTCATTTATTGTTTCTTTCATGTGCAACAACTGAAATGGCTATTTTTAATGGTTTCCGCCAATTTGAGCTGAATCTTCGATACAACCTCAATTCTTCACTCCTTGATCAAGATCAACTTCATATTCGGTCTCCTTGCCATCAAAAACATGGAAAACAATACCGCACAAGCTCGTTTTTACTAGTGTTTACCTCAAAACCTCGAAAAACCCTGTTTTTCCAGCCATTTTTCAACCGTAACACCCCTGGGTGTATTCCGATCGGGCTGCCGAGTTTCCGAACACAACTAGGGACCAAATAGAGCCTGTGTGCGGAAGAACGACGATTTTAACAAAATTTTAGCCAAACTGAAGGCTGAAACTTTGTAAGAACCTCAACTCTTCGCTCGTTCGCCAAAATCGACTTCATATTCGGTCTCCTCGCCCTAAAAATCATGGAAAACGATACCTCTCAAGCTCATGTTACTAACATACCAAAAAAACCCTATTTTTACACCCACAACACCCTTAGGTGTATTTCGATCAGGATGCAACTAGAGCCCAAATGGAGCCTGTGTGGGAAAGAACGAATTTTTTAGACCAGATAAAGTAAAGTACTTTTAGATAAAGTAGATATGGACGGCGTACGGACATAACATTTTTGGAATCTACGCACCTAGAAGGTTAAAGAAAAGATTTTGAAGGGGCTATTCGAAAAATGCTCTGCTGAGCGAATACAAAGGTGTATTATTCACGGAAAAATAAACCAAAATGGGGAAGTAATATAAACAGAAGTCATGGGTACTCCTCATTCTCAACCGATTTACGTAGTTCTTTTTGGTTTATTATTCTGTGAATAATACACCTATGTATTCGCGCTCAGCAAACAATTTTTATAACAACTCCTAAAAAACTTTTCTTTTACGTTTCAAGGTGCTTAGATTCAGAAATAATGCGATGTCCGTCCGTCGTACGCCGTATCATGCATACCGGCTTCATTTTAGAACTGAAAGCCGTTCTTTCGCACACATGCTCCATTTCAGCCCTAGTTGTGTCCCGATACTTTTCAGCCCGATAGGAATATATACATGAGTGTTGAGTGAAAAATGAGTATTGTTGTGATCGGCTGCTCCTCCACAACCAATGTAATGTACATACATGTTGTAACTCAGAGTGGGGACCCCCCGACCCCCCTCTGATCATGTCAGGGGTCTATAAAGAGCCGAGGGGCCAACAAATACATAACCATTCTCAAGCTAACTTTCGGCCTCGTCTGTTCATCCTTATTCACTACACTGGTGACCCCGAGTGGTGACACGCAGCCTCCGCCAGAGATGGGCATATTCATATTCGTAAATACGAATATGAATATATTCGCACGGCGTATTTTCTATGAATACGAATACGAATATATTCGTACTAGCCTGACCGCTCGCTTCGCTCGCTATCCGAGATTCGCTGTACGCAGTATCGTGGAACCAACAAACGACGGAAAAATCCCATAGCCTACTGGGTATTTGTGCCCAATTTTATCAAAATCCGTCAAGCCATTCAGGAGTTGACCATGGTCGACCATATTTCCGCTATGGTCAGGGAATTAAAAATGCGCCTTCGTTCAACTTCGGAGACTACCGGATATTGGTGCCAAATTTGGTCGATATCCGTTAAGCAATTCGGGATTCGACCACGGAGGGGCCTATGGATGCGCTATGGTCGATCGCGGGGGTAGTCCGAAGGGTCGATCGTAGATAGAATTTCACGTAGATTACGAATACGCGATAAAAAATAGGGGTTACCATTTCAATTAACGAAGTTGACCATGGTCGACCATAGTTCCGCTATGGTGAGGGAATTAAAAATGCGACGTTGCACAACTTGGGAGCCTACTGGATATTCGTGCCAAATTTGGTCGATATCCGTTGAGCAATTCGGGATTCGACCATGGAGGGGCCCATGGATGCGCTATGGTCGACCGCGGGGGTAGTCCGAAGGGTCGATCGTAGATAGAATTTCACGTACATTACGAATACGCGATAAAAAATAGGGGTTACCATTTCAATTAACAAAGTTGACCATGGTCGACCATAGTTCCGCTATGGTCAGGGAATTAAAAATGCGACGTTGCACAACTTGGGAGCCTACTGGATATTCGTGCCAAATTTGGTCGATATCCGTCAAGCCATTCAGGAGTTGACCATGGTCGACCATATTTCCGCTATGGTCAGGGAATTAAAAATGCGCCTTCGTTCAACTTCGGAGACTACCGGATATTGGTGCCAAATTTGGTCGATATCCGTTGAGCAATTCGGGATTCGACCATGGAGGGTCCCATGGACGCGCTATGGTCGACCGCGGGGGTAGTCCGAAGGGTCGATCGTAGATAGAATTTCACGTAGATTACGAATACGCGATAAAAAATAGGGGTTACCATTTCAATTAACGAAGTTGACCATGGTCGACCATAGTTCCGCTATGGTGAGGGAATTAAAAATGCGACGTTGCACAACTTGGGAGCCTACTGGATATTCGTGCCAAATTTGGTCGATATCCGTTGAGCAATTCGGGATTCGACCATGGAGGGGCCCATGGATGCGCTATGGTCGACCGCGGGGGTAGTCCGAAGGGTCGATCGTAGATAGAATTTCACGTAGATTACGAATACGCGATAAAAAATAGGGGTTACCATTTCAATTAACGAAGTTGACCATGGTCGACCATAGTTCCGCTATGGTGAGGGAATTAAAAATGCGACGTTGCACAACTTGGGAGCCTACTGGATATTCGTGCCAAATTTGGTCGATATCCGTTGAGCAATTCGGGATTCGACCATGGAGGGGCCCATGGATGCGCTATGGTCGACCGCGGGGGTAGTCCGAAGGGTCGATCGTAGATAGAATTTCACGTACATTACGAATACGCGATAAAAAATAGGGGTTACCATTTCAATTAACAAAGTTGACCATGGTCGACCATAGTTCCGCTATGGTCAGGGAATTAAAAATGCGACGTTGCACAACTTGGGAGCCTACTGGATATTCGTGCCAAATTTGGTCGATATCCGTCAAGCCATTCAGGAGTTGACCATGGTCGACCATATTTCCGCTATGGTCAGGGAATTAAAAATGCGCCTTCGTTCAACTTCGGAGACTACCGGATATTGGTGCCAAATTTGGTCGATATCCGTTGAGCAATTCGGGATTCGACCATGGAGGGTCCCATGGACGCGCTATGGTCGACCGCGGGGGTAGTCCGAAGGGTCGATCGTAGATAGAATTTCACGTAGATTACGAATACGCGATAAAAAATAGGGGTTACCATTTCAATTAACGAAGTTGACCATGGTCGACCATAGTTCCGCTATGGTGAGGGAATTAAAAATGCGACGTTGCACAACTTGGGAGCCTACTGGATATTCGTGCCAAATTTGGTCGATATCCGTCGAGCCGTTTGGCCGTGCATAGAAACACACACACACACAGACAGACAGACAGACAGACAGATATCCGTTTTTATAATATAGTAGGGATTTACACGTGTAAATATGAATATCTCATATTTACACAAGTTCCATGTGAATATGAATATATTCATATTCACACGAATTTCGTGTGAATATGGTAGATATATATTATGGTATTTACCCGAATTTCATGTGAATATAGTAGATGTATGATGGTATTCAGTCGAATTTCAAGTGGATATGATAGGAATATGTTCATATTCACACAAATTTCGTGTAAATATGGTAGATATCTAGTGGTATTCTCTCAAAGTTCATGTGAATATAATAGGAATATGTTCATATTCACACGAGTTTCGCGGAAATATGGTAGAAACATAATGGTATTCCTTCGAATTTCATGTAAATATTGTAGGAATATGTCCATATTCACACGAATTTCGTGTAAATATGGTAGAAATAAATGGTATTCACTCAAATTTCATGTGAAGTTGATATTCATACAAATCTCGTGTAAATATGGTAGAAATATCTCCCTTTCAACCCGGCTGAGAATCAAGCTTCACTGCACTGCCCAACCGGGAATAATTATTTTCGTCAGCACAAGTCCCCCCCCCGTTTTTCAGCGCGTTTGAGGTGGGACTCAACTGTTCCACAGTCATTTCCTACCTACCTTGTTGGAAGAAGCATGATGAATTCATACCTAATCATTGTAGTGTTCCTTAATAAGGATTGTAGTGTTCAACAGGCCCTAAAACGATTGGAAAATTGAAGCAAAAACATGGTGGGACATACACGTCCCACCAGGGTTGGAAGGGGTATTTGGACTGAAAACCGTAGCTACTACCTATTAATTTTTCTTGAGTCTAGTAAAGCAGCGGAAGCTTTGTGATCAAATTTTTTGTGTTTTCCTCCAAAACATGAACACACTATTTCTACTAAATTTATTGTATTGTATTTACTCGAAATTTGCGTGAACATGAACATGTTTCTACCATATTCACATGAAATTCTAGGGAATACGATTATATCACTTCCATATTTCTATCAAATTCACATGAAATTCGAGTAAATACCATTTATATTTCCACCATATTTACACAAAATTCCTGTGAATATGAACATATTCCTACAATATTTACATGAAATTCGAAGGAATACCATTATATTTCTTCCATATTTACACGAAATTCGTGTGAATATGAACACGTTATTACCACATTTACATGAAATTCGAGGGAACGCGATTATATTTCTACCATATTTACACGAAATTCGTGTGAATATGAACATATTCCTGCAATATTTACATGAAATTCGAGGGAATACCATTATATTTCTACCATATTTCCGCGAAACTCTTGTGAATATGAACATATTCCTATCATATTCACATGAACTTTGAGAGAATACCACTAGATATCTACCATATTTACACGAAATTTGTGTGAATATGAACATTATATTCCTATCATATCCACTTGAAATTCGACTGAATACCATCATACATCTACTATATTCACATGAAATTCGGGTAAATACCATCATATATATCTACCATATTCACATGAAATTCGAGGGAATACGATTATATCACTTCCACATTTCTCTCAAATTCACATGAAATTCGAGTAAATACCATTTATATTTCCACCATATTTAAACAAAATTCCTGTGAATATGAACAAATTCCTACAATATTTACATGAAATTCGAAGGAATACCATTATATTTCTTCCATATTTACACGATATTCGTGTGAATATGAACACGTTATTACCACATTTACATGAAATTCGAGGGAACGCGATTATATTTCTACATGAACTTTGAGAGAATACCACTAGATATCTACCATATTTACACGAAATTTGTGTGAATATGAACATTATATTCCTATCATATCCACTTAAAATTCGACTGAATACCATCATACATCTACTATATTCACATGAAATTCGGGTAAATACCATCATATATATCTACCATATTCACACGAAATTCGTGTGAATATGAATATATTCGTATTCACATGGAACTTGTGTGAATATGAGATATTCATATTTACACGTGTAAATACGAATATATTCGTATTCGTATTCATAGAAAATACGCCGTGCGAATATATTCATATTCGTATTTACGAATATGAATATGCCCATCTCTGGCCTCCGCCCGCCGTCTGCGACCGCGGTACGACGACAGCGCCTAGCAACGACAAACAACGCCGCTCAGCGCACGCCGACCGTCTGCGACGAGCCCCACTCCGACGCCCCACAGCGCCGCCCCCACCGACGCCACACAGCGGCGCCCCACTCCGACGCCCGCCTCGACGCCCAACGCAGCGGCCCCCCGCCACTTCACCCC
Organism: Leptopterna dolabrata; assembly: GCA_954871275.1. Lineage (NCBI taxonomy): Eukaryota > Metazoa > Arthropoda > Insecta > Hemiptera > Miridae > Leptopterna > Leptopterna dolabrata. The sequence goes on along the minus strand of OX940975.1, from coordinate 15,274,000 downwards.
ACCATCCGATTCCTATATAAGGAAACGGACGCCGGCGCCTCGCACACTTCCTTCTGACACTTCCAGACGACACCTCTCCGGGACTGGCGCCTACAACGAGAACACGGACCCGAAACCACCGACACCCGCAGAAACGACTCCACCGACATCAACGCTCCAGCTCCGGCCGTACGACCCCGCATTCCCGCACGTCTGATTCGCCCAACTCGAGATCACATTGACTCACGAAGGCCTCACGACGCCGCATGCTAAATTCGCCCGCGCCTTCGAGCCCCGACAAGCAGACCTCTACGACGACCCCAACAGACTTCCGAGCACGAGAATCCGTCAGTCCACGCCCGCCGACTCCGTAGAGCCCTCCCGGCCGACACACCGCAACGCGTAGAACATCAAATCGTCACGAAGGGACCTCCATGCACGCGAAACTTCGCCGAATATTACCGGACCTCAACGCGAAAGCGTCGGCCCATTTCGGCGAATTACTAGTGGCTGGCACCATCGAACGCCAACAGCTACCAGACGTTGACAACTCGCCTTTTCGCCACGCACACACAGTCCGACGGCTACCGGCTCACCGACTCAACCGACTTCCGACGACGAACTACCGTCAGTCCTCGCCCGCCGACTCACTCGAGCACTCCCGGCCGACACACCGACCCCGCTCGTTCGGCAGCTTTTCACACGCGCCCTTCCAGACAGCATTCGCCTTCACATAGCGGCGCGCGACGAACCCGACGTCACGAAACTCGCTGCTCTCGCCGATCGCCTCAAACCCTTCGCTCCCCCTCCTCGAGTGGCTACCGTCACCGAAGAGGTTCGTGTGATTCGAACAGACAACAACAGCGACCGCCGACGCAGCCACGACCGACCACACGCAGCGCGACGAACGGCTCGTGTTTCTACCGCCGCACATGGGACCCCCGAGCACAAAAACGCCGCACCCCATGCACCTGGCGCCCGCAACAACAGCCGCCGCGGCCGTACCCACGCACTCAACCAACACCCTGGCTCTTCATACGTCGCAAACGTACCGCCCCCAACGACACCGACCCGGACAGCCACAGCGGACCACCGCAACCAGCACACGCACCTCCCACGCCCGACAACCGCCACCGCAACAGAACAAAATTTAACTAAATGCGTTACTCAAATTCTGGGGGGAGCAGTGTTGTGATCGGCTGCTCCTCCACAACCAATGTAATGTACATACATGTTGTACCTCAGAGTGGGGACCCCCCGACCCCCCTCTGATCATGTCAGGGGTCTATAAAGAGCCGAGGGGCCAACAAATACATAACCATTCTCAAGCTAACTTTCGTCTGTTCATCCTTATTCACTACAAGTATAAAATCGGCATTTTTTGTGTTTTAGTAACATGAGCTTTTGAGGTATCGTTTTTCATGTTTTGTGGGACAAGAAGACCGAATATGAAGTCGATTTTGACCAGAGTGGAAAATCGAGGTTCTAACGAAGGTTCCGCTACCAAAATTCATTTTTTTATTAGTCAAAAACCTCGGGAAACTGTCTGAAATGACCATCAATTTGTATTATAAAATAAAATCAATTTGTAGTATAGTAAAATGCCACTAGAAAAAGTGTCAACAGGTGAATCGAGACAATTAAATGGCACTATTAACGATCAAAGATAATTTGGCAAAAAAAGCGTGATCTGTGTTTTTGGAGGCCAAAATTGGTGGAAACCATCACAAATAGCTATTTAAATTATTGCACATGGAAGAAACAATAAATGAACAGCCAACATTTCTGTACATTATGTCCAGTAGAATAATAAACCCACCCATGTGACAAGGACTTTTCAGCGTTTTTTGTTTGATGCAGAAATCTGTCCAGTTGTGCCCTACGTCGCCGATAATTTTGAAATCTACTTGCAGAAAGGGGGAAGAGAGGATTAATGCTAAAAAACGTGGATTTTTCGGCTAAATCTTGCGTCCCAGGTCGTAATTTTCAACCGATTTATGTGGTTCTTTTTTCGATGGAGAAAACTGTCCAGTTGTGCCCTACGTCGCCGGAATTTCAAATTTTACTTCAATACCAGGGAAGGTGGGGGGTCAATGCCGAAAAACGTGGGTTTTTGACAAAATCTTGTGCGCGCTGCCCAGGGCTTAATTCTCAACCGACTGACGTGTTTCTTTTTTTGTTCAACGCAGAATTCTGTCCAGTTGTACACTACGTCACCGGAATTTCGAAATTTATTTCTATAGTTATGGGGGGGGGGGAAGGGGAAGGGAGAATGCTGGATTCTCCAACTAAATCTCGCGAAGAAATCGTGGAAACCCATTTCAAAGAAAAATTGAGTTACTGAATTGAAGTACCTACTTAAGTATTAGTGGAAATAGACTTTAAATAACTCCGTTTTTCTTTGCAGGATTTTCGGCAAATCTTGAGTGCAATCAATCAATTTATTCACAATATTCTTGGGGCACTGTTATGATGATAATAATGACTAACCAGAAATGTTATACATAATTTTATACACCTACTTATATTTATAAAATGGTCATGAATCAAACACATCTTCATAGAGAATTTCCAATCACAACAGTTCGCCATACCACGAAATCTACCAACTGCTGACAAACCACAACTACTAACTATAGGCACTGTCGGCGTCGACATACGACTGGCACATTTTGCAGTCCACTGGCTCATTTTGCAGGTGAGACCGAATGTTGATCACCGACCGCCAACGTACGAAATTTTGAAAATATATGTACCAGTATTTCTTATCTACAACGCAACATAATCCGGGCCCCATAACCTGAAAGGGCATTAATATTCTGCGGAGACACGACAGCGGTGCTGTAGTTTAAAGTTAGTAAGAATTTGAACTAGTGAAACACATAGCTTTGAGATTTCTCACTATCGACTGCGGCGTATTTAGAAAAATGTATCTAAACAACAAAGTAATAACAGGTGAAAATTCCAGTGGATTAGAATCGACTGGTCCTTTGTGGAACAACTATACCTCAAATAGGACCTACAAACAGAATTTCGTTAGTTTTGGATCATGGTAACTAAGAAAAAACGAAGTACGGCTTTCAAGGAAAGGATAGAAAATGTTTGTTACATTTTTGGATACTACGTGTCTTGAAACGGAAACCACGACCGACTCCAAAAGTTCATTACTGAAAATAATAAACCAAAAGTAGAAAAATGCCCACGTTTTTTCGCTATACTAGCTCAGCTTGCGCAGGCCTTTGGAATTCGTAAACCCCCCACCACAACACGTATTATTTATACGTTTATAACCACAAGACAAAAATTAATGTGAACTACCCTATCAGTTTTGAACGACAGATTCATACTGAACACTCTTCATGAGAAATAAAGAGCAGATTATATATACGGTGTAGGAGGCGTACAGCCGCGGGGTTGAGTGAAGGGAAGTTTCTGAGGATATAAATACAGAAGTTTGTGATCCTCAACCCCTACCTAGGCAGGTTTGGGAATTTCGGAATTTTAAATAATAATCCACTGACAAACAGAGCAAGGTTGACTTCCTTGTAACGAGGGATCTACATTGCCTAAGTTTATTTATAAGAACCTGGGCTAAAGCTATTGCACCGGCCCCGGTTGGACCGCCTGGTTCGTCTCGTTTCACGTCTACTTCTCATTCGGTCGGGACTCGAGCAGTTAACTTTTAATGAAATGTACAGTGGTCACCGGTTAAATAGGACATTTCGGGGCCAGCAAATTTTGTCCAATATACCTGAGAGCCGTTATAGGTACTTCGGATATATCGGACAATAACTTGAGAAAAAAATCACTCTTGTCCGATTTAACCGACAGGACCTTCTTTTAAATTAATGTGTATGTACATACATACATACATAATGTAATTCCTATTTTTCGACACAGTTATTGCGTTCATGTTCAAAACAAAACCACCACCTTGTCACAAAAACACGCTGTTCAATTTTTAAAATACAATGTTAATTCTGATTGTTTTGGGAGGGGGAAGGCGGTGTCTGGAGAGTGATGAAAAGGAGATGTCATGCTCCTCCACAAATCTTCAAGGAATGCCCGATGTCCATGGCACCTCTCATTTCAGATCGTGCGTTAGCATCGACGACGATGTACCTACCATGTTACCACAAAATTACTGCTTCCATCGTATCACCTCATCAAGACGATGAGAAGGAAATGGAGGAAGACAGGATACCCTCATGAGGTAAATTCCTCTTCCTCATGTTCTTGAGACTCCGCCGAAAATGGGAGTTCGTGAGATTCGTTAACTAGTTTCAATCATGATTTTTTTAAACAACTGCAAATGCATTCAGGTGTTACATTTTCCCAAGCACTGTGAATCATGCGAATGGCATCCAAAATTGAAATTTACTTGCAATTTCGTTACAACTACCCTTGCCCTGATTAATGGCTTCAATAACTTTTCGTCTCATGTCAGACCGGTAGAACGTCTTGAAGGTCCGACGACCCCTTGATCATGGGTTGAATTACTGACGTATTTTTCTCTTCAATTTGCCACCCCATTTACACAGGGTAAATACTTAACTGCGCAGAGTAGTTAACTTTTAATTAAATGTATGTATTGCGGAAGTTTTGATGATGGCAGTACCGCATTATGTGAATACAGCCTCTTTTATATATAATCACTACACAGAGGCAAGCATCCACGTTGGCCTAGTACATCCATGTTGGAGATCCATGTAAATTTGTTAATGCTGCCAACCAATATGAGCAAGGGAGTGGAAAGCGGACTTTTAACTGACGACCCAGTTTGCAAGTCAAGTTACATCTCTAGTAGATACTATAGGTCGTGCACAAGAATAATGCCCTCCGACCCTGCACCCTATAGGAGGATGGGAGAAGCTGAGGGCTCGGCAGCCTGAGTGGGATGCAATGTTGGGACTTTTACTCTGTTATGTTGGCAGCCGTGCTGCCATTCCAAGCCAGCCCAATATTGTGTTTTCTTTGTTTGCATCTTGCTTTTCGTTTTGCCATCCTACATATCTACATATATCGTCGTATTAACCCTTCTTATTTTAACTGTGAGTATCATCACAATCCCCGTCATCCTATTTTTGAACTGAGTATCATCACAATCCCCCGTACCCGTCAGTTTCCGTGTGTCGCCTACACAAATCTCGCGATGGAAGATCAACCTTCATCGTCAGTAAGAAACCGGAAACCTGCTATCGCAAGAGACTGGGCTCTAAGGAGTCAGGCACGAGAAATTGTGTACAATGTGTGCCAGTATTTTACGAGGAAGAAGAAAGAGGATGACGCGAAATACAACGTTCGCGATGTGACTAGTGCATCGACGGGGGTCTCGGCGAGAACAGTCGGCAACATTATGAAGGAAGCTGGAAACCAAACAACATCAGATCGGGCGAGACCTTTGTTTGTTACGCCAACCAAGTCCACACCGCACAAGAAGGTCATCGATGCTGATGAATTCACCGATGCTGCTACACGAAACAAGATACGTGAATTATACATTGTTTGGAAATTCATTGAAAACACTTTGTGCGGAATTAGCGAGTGACGGAGTTCTCGAGTATGGTAGAAGTTACCTTCGGAAACGACTGGTTAGTAGCGGTTTCAAGTGGAAGAAATGTCAGTCCAGCCAAAAAAATTGAGGACGACTACCGTCAAAAAGATCGATAGTTTCATCATTAATGTTGGGGTTGGGGGGTTTCTGATACTGATAGCAGTTTCGATGAGGATTCGGATTTTTCTGATTAGAAGTTTTACGTACCACACTTAAATTACGTAAGTACTAAATAACTGAATAATAATATGTGCTAAATAAATAAATAATGAAATAACATTTGTTTCCTTCCTTATTTACCTCATTGTACCTTTTCAAAAAAGTACTCCTAATTTTCAAGAAAACATTTCATAGAAAAATCCTATTACACACGAGTTTGTCTGTCAGCTCAAAGGAGTCACGCTCAGGGGTCCGATTTTACAAAAATCGGGAAAATGCTAAGTTCATTCACTATGGCTTTTATGACAGTATCATTTTTTTATAACGAAAAAAGGTAAGTTTTTATTACGGTTCACACTCAGCTAGAAAAAGGATTACAGGGGGAAAGTGCTGCCACTGGACAGGGGGGGAAAAAACGGGGAATTCCGTGTTGAAAATGATTTCCACGTTCTCCGCCAGAGTGCAGGGTCGGAGGGCATTATTCTAGTGCACGGACTATAGACAGAAATGATCTTCACGGTAAGCCCTATCTGCCAGTGTGATTGGAAGCCCATCTGCATCGAACCACTGCTTCCTTCGAAAATATTACTGTGGTACAAAAAAGAAATGCTTTTAGCGAATTTTCAAAGAAAATGAAGCTATTGCAATGGCTTCGAAATTTAAATAATATAAATTTTTGGAAATTTTCTTCATAGAAATCCGTTTCAGACCATTCTAAAACGATTCCTGAAATTTAACACTTTTTTATATGTATATATATATATTTATTTATATATGTGTCACTCCAGACGATAACTCTCGATAGAATTGAGATAAACAGCTCAAATTTGCACAAAAAATCTATCTTGGCAATCGAAAGGCTAAGTTCGAAGATGGGCGAAATTGGCCTACTCTAAGGAGGGTTTTGGCGCATTTAAAGTGCGCAAAAATTACCCAAAAATCCCCAAAATGTTATTTTCCAACAAGTGACCCCTCATTTTAAAGGTTTTTGCACGCTGAACACGATGGTGGAATCGGATTTTAGATATCTTGATCCGTTCTCAAATTAGAGCATTTAAAGTGCGCAAAAATTACCTAAAAATCCCCAAAATGTTATTTTCTAACAAGTGACCCCTCATTTTAAAGGTTTTTGCACGCTGAACACGATGGTGGAATCGGATTTTAGATATCTTGATCCGTTCTCAAATTAGAGCATTTAAAGTGCGCAAAAATTACCCAAAAATCCCCAAAATGTTATTTTCCAACAAGTGACCCCTCATTTTAAAGGTTTTTGCACGCTGAACACGATGGTGGAATCGGATTTTAGATATCTTGATCCGTTCTCAAATTAGAGCATTTAAAGTGCGCAAAAATTACCCAAAAATCCCCAAAATGTTATTTTCTAACAAGTGACCCCTCATTTTAAAGGTTTTTGCACGCTGAACACGATAGTGAAATCGGAGTTTAGATATCTAAATCCGTTCTTAAATTAGAGCATTTAAAGTGCGCAAAAATTACCCAAAACTAGGATAATCTTTAAACTCTTACCCCCACCCCCTTAGAGTGGTCAGATTGAAAAATGTGAGAAGTATTAATTGAAGACGAGAGTTCGAAGCAAAAAAGGGGGAGGCAAACGATTAGTACAACTCCTTGAATTTACCCACAGCGATCAAATAAATAAGCACTTAGTACAATTACGTAATAAACAAACGGTAGAATCAGGATGGACAAAACGTACAAATTAAAATAAATACGAAGAGAATATACATAGAAAACCAAATTTTAGACCGAAGTTTTCCTTTATTCAAAACCATAGCCATTAATTCGAATATTTCTTTGAAAATTCGCTCATTAAGTCATGCTGCATGACTGATTTTTTGCTATGCGCTCTGCTTGTTAAGCTCCTAAATGCCCCAGAGGTTGAAGTCATCAGCGCCTACCGGGAATCGAACCCTGTGATCCAATTACATCACTTAGGCTTAAGATACTCCATAAAGTACACGCCAGAGCCGTTGTGAGATGAAAATGTGAAGTTCACATCAAATTTAATATAAATTCCACTTCCTTCCTCATATGCTCGGCATTTTTATCTGAAAAAAAATAATTATTAACGGTTGAGTTAAACGAGGATGATTGAAAGGCCTGGGGAAGTTGTAACATAGGTACGGTTGACATTTTGGCCGAGTTGGAGGCACTCGAAAAGATAAAAATGTCGCCCTTATCTTAGCGCGTTGTTTAGATTGCAAAAAAAGGCGAGAAAAGAAGTGCACGTTTTAATTAAATAACGTAAACCGGCAGTTTTTGTTACAAATTAATATCCACACGAAACTATGTTCAACCTTCCATTAGTACCTAATGATATATGTGACGAAGTTGAGTGAACAATGCTGGGTGTTTTTAGTGCTAGCAATAAAAGTTTCTAAACACAAATGCAATTACATGTGATAGGGCGCAATGGGCCAAAACCGGCGTAATTATCAGTGGACTTTGCTGGACCGAAGATTTGAATGTCCCCACTTCATAGAAATTTTCTTTTAAATCGAATCATACAGATTTATGTAGACAGGTATCCCGCTTGGTATCAGCCCCCGTCATTACATAACTTTCTCTTTCTATTTCTCAACTCCGGTTATAAAAATATCTAATCACTCAACTCCACGTTTCATAAAAATCGGAACAACTAGGAATGCATTGTACGATCAGGAAGTTTTCTCCGTGGTTCGAGTTATTTCTGAACAAATTTTGCCAACTTTTTAAAATTTTTTATTTTTATTTTTAAATTTAATCCAATGCCCGACCTTAATGATTCGCTCATCGGTCGTCTTTCGTCGTTTCTCGTGGTGAGCCACGCTGTAATGAACTAGGCCGGGTTAGGGCCGGACAAAATATCAGGTGTTGTGCGTCCATATCTCCATTGCTGCACAGAGAACATTCACCCGAGCAGGAATAGTCAACATGCGTAATTCGCATCGGTAAGTTCTATAAGAATTATATTGATGGTAGTACCTTTCTGACGTTGAAATCACATGTCTTTGGATGAACAAATATTGATTCCATGAGCCGCAAGATAAGTAGACAGATTTGAGTTGTTTTGAACCCCAAATTCTGATATATAGACTGGACGACGTTGTCTGCCAAATGTTGGCTAGAACTGAGTGACACTGTTTTCAGCCGACAGATCGACATGAAATATCCAGGTTCACTAATGAGTTGTAGTTTTCATTTTTTTGTCATACTCTCCTTCATTTTATCACACCCCGGGTGTTTCCTACTCATTCCTGCACGCACAATCGAGGGTATCAACAAAAGACCAGAGATCAGAGGGGTAAACGCTATCGCTACCATTATCAGGGGAACAGAATATGTAGGACCTGTCAGCTGGGGCATGGATACTAATACCCGAGAAGCCTCATGTAGCATGGAGTAAGAAGTAGCGGCTATAACATCTTATCGCTTTCCACGTAATCTTGGAAACCAATAAAATATACTACTCTGGCAACTGATTCGATATTTCTCACTAACAAACAAAACAAGAAGGATCTTTGGAAAAAGAATCAGCAGTTCGAATAGAGAAGCAAGTAGAATGATGGGGGTTACCCATTATTCTACTTGCTTCTCTATTTCAACTGATGATTTTTTCCACTTTGCTTCTGGTAGCAGGGTAATGCGGATTACCTATTTCTATTTGAATTTTAGATCGAGTATTATTACTATTATCATTATTATTATTCATTATTTTTTGGTTTATTATTTTCAATAATGAACCATAGGAATCGAGCAATAAAACAAAATTCTTACCCCCCTCAAAATTTGATGGTTTACGTTTCAAGGTACGCAGAATCCGAAAATGCAATAAAAATATTTCTGTCTGTCCGCCGTACGGGCCACTTTTCTTAGTTACCATGAATAAAAATTGATGAAATTCGGGTTATAGGTTCCGTTCGGGGTCTAGTTGGTCCTCGAAGCTCGGCGTTACTGTCAGCCATCTCTAAGGGGTTCAAAATAGGGGTTGAAATTTTCAGAACGCCGTAGCTCGAAAACTTTCGATTGAAGGGTATGGTTTTTTTACGATATTAAATTTTTTTTAGCTAAACCATTTTTTGAGACCACCCGGAGCACTGTACGTCCAGCCGTTCGTGTGCAACAAAAAGCTTCGTCAACACGATCGTGAATCAAACAGTATAAATCCGGCCGGGATATCATCACTAAGGAACACCTGATTATAATCAAGGATGGCTGTATGAAATCGAGTTGGTTGTTGTGCGATATTATTTCATTTGATAAGTGATGGACTATTGGATTTTGTTGGTAGGTACTTGTGAAACTTGAACAAACTTTGAAGTATTATTGATGGGTAAATTATTACACAACGGTAAATGATTACATAACGGTAAATTATTACACAACGGTTCATCTACCAAGAAGGGGCTGGATTTTGTTGATCGGTACTTTTGCAACTTGACCAACCGTTGAAGTATTATTTATGGGCAAGTTATTACACAACGGTTCATTATACTTGACCAGAGGGTAGGTACTGACCACAGAAAACAGTGATCTACGCAGAAGGAGCATCTATTTCACTCCACATCAACAATTTTCCTTCAAAACTTCATTATTTGCGTTTCTTTTCGCCATTATAGTTACTGTTTGTCATCGGAAGAATTATTTTAGCAATATTTAACTCGCGATTTAGGTAGGTACCTAGTAACGAGTACGGGGTTAGGTACTAACATACGGAGGGTCTGCGGTCTAAATAATATAGACTAGTACATATTATATAGACGGATTATCTATACAGAGAGCTGTGATCTGTAACAGAAGGGTATTCTATACAAAATAATAAACCGTTGTGCAGGGATTTGCAGCGTTTTTATTATTAGTATTATATGAGTATTATTATTTTTATTATGAGTTATTTAAAGCGTCCTGAACTCATAACAGGTTATGAGCGTAGCTGAAAGTTTTTAGTTATCCGATCATGTGCTTCTCGGAGAACTGGTGTACAAAGTTGGAGTCGTCCAGTCTAACCTTGAAATCGTCAATCTCCAGATAAAGAGATAAAACCAGGGGTGTCAGTTTTCATTCTGTTCATCCGCCGAATTGGTTGACGATGCTACATATTTAGTGCCCGCCCCTCTTCGAAAGTTCCTGTTTCGCAATCTAGAAACTCCAAATCCATGACAATGAAGATGCAGCGATAAACGCATCTCACATAAAAGATCTGGCTCGAGTGGAAGAACAAGGATAGCCTATGTAAACCACTGATTGTGGGACAACTATCAATCTGATAGCTCTATCGAGTGCGCTCAGGAAAAAAAATTTACCTACCAAATATGGATCACTCTCACGAGTACCTATGTATTGCATGCTTGTTGTATTGTTGTGTTGCATTGTTGCTTATATTGTTGTATACACTCCCGGCAGTTCTCCGCAAAATCGAATTCAGCGCCATTTTGGCAGGATATTTGGCTATATGACATCGAAGTGTCTGAAATGAAGGGAAGCAGAACGCGGAATGCGGATTCAGTTTGGCTGCTACACCTCAGCAACTGGAAGAAGTATGTCTTCCTCATCTGGGGGCAGTGATATATCCATGCTAGAAGTAGGAGACAACGGTTAAAATACTTTCGAACCACCCGAAATGAAAGAGGTAGAAAAGGTAAGAACGGAACCGCAAAACACAGAGATGAACGGAAAGGGGGTAACAAAGGAGTTGAATGATAAAATACTTCGGCGGAATGAGTGGAAACAGCACGCTCATGGAAGTAGATTATGGACACCATCATAATTATATTCAAGCCTCCACACGCGCTGTGAGCTTGCCCCTCACGAATTTTCCTCACGCTACCTACCTATTTTCCGATTTTGTCTTTCCTCCGCCAGAAACAAAATGATCGCCTTTTCATACACTTTCCGTACTTAAAATGGTAGATTTTTAACCTTTCCGTACTTAAAATGGTAGATTTTTAACATAAGTACCTCAATTATCTCAGCGCTTGGTTTGAGATGTTTTATTTTCAAACCACCGTATCCACTTCCCCAGAAGATTTTGATGCAATTTTCATCAAACCGAAAGCTGTTAGTGTTCTGCTGTACTGTCCACTGTGACTGACATGCTACCCATGAGGCTCTTCGATAGATAACCAGCTTGGGTGAAACGCACAAGTTTAAAGAGAACATGGTGGCCTACCCGTACCTGTATTGTAATCTCACCCGTATTTCAGATAATCTCGCAAGTTTCACTCTCTCGCTCGTTCCTTCAAGTTAAAGCAGTCGGAAAATGGTGTTAATCACGAAGCTATTGATTTGAGTTTCCTGGTTTCAATAAAGGTGACATTACAAAAAAAAAATCCTAGTAGTTGAAGGTCAGTACCTCGTAGGTTTCTTTACTAATTCGTTCATTAGGAAGTTTCAACCATTTGATAACACACCTACTTAGCCGACGTAGACATGAAATAGCTGTATGATGATAAATTGTCATGGCTACACTTGTAATTCGATCTATACAAAGGGCTATATTATAATTGTTTAACATGCCTATGTATTTGAACGTAGGTAGTGACTGAAATGAGACTGTGCCTATTCTGCTTTTGCGTAAGACTTGTGTTTTTTCCCCAAACAAAATGCGGAGACGTCACCATAACCTCTGGTAACACAACTACTTAGCTGTCGTAGACACAAAATAGCTAGATGATGATAATTTTCATGGCTACAATTGTAATTTAATCTATACAACGAGCGGTATTGTATTTATATATTTTTTAAAAACATGCTTATGTATTTGAAAGTAGTGATTGAAATTATATCGAGCCTATTTTGCTTCTGTGTGCGTTTATCCCGCCAAACAAAATACGGAGACGTCACTATGAAAGCACAAAGGATTTGTAGGATTTAAGGTTATGTCCCACGTGATGCAGCGTATAAGAACGAACCGACCGAGCGGCGTAGGCGTACATGCGACTCTCGTGGGGTGGCGGAGTGCCCCATGTGGCACATCGGACCTCAAGAATACTTGCTGTCCTTGTTCTCCGAGTGTCTTTTTTTCACAATACCTCATCAATTTTTCGAGTCGAGATGATTGCCGATTACTTCTTTTTGGAAACGATTTTGGAGTAGTAGGCGGAGGACGGGAGGCAACAATTACATTACTACCATCAACAAAATTTAATTAGAAAGGGAGACGCATGGTCAACATTCAGTAGGTACCGAATTAATTTATTTAATTCTATCAACTATGCTGAATGTTCTAGGTACCCTACCTACTTATCAAAATGTTTTATCAACTGAGAAACTGTTTTAGCAAATTTCCAAAGAAACTGTAGCTATTTGGCTCGTTCCAAAACTTCAGAGGTGCTCCCTGGAAACTCCTCCAAAATCCGTTTCATGCATCGGAGATGTGAATGATAGATTTTCCCTTTTACATTTGATAATTCCCTTAATTTCCATGGTAAAAGAGTCGTTCTTGCGAAGAAAAATCCGTCTCCACAAGATTAATGCTCGCTACCCAGCCCAATCGTACTGTGCGCAGGGTCCAAATTTACAAATTTTTGGTCCAAAAATCAAAACAAAAAGGATTTTGGCAACATGGGCATGTGGTGTATTAGTAGTTAGAGAGCCAGTGGCCTCCTAATTTAACCGGAAGATGTATAGCTGTAATCCCCCTAAATCGAAGGGGCTTGATGCCCTGAAACGAGATCCGCGAGTCAGCCACTCCCTACCCGGGGCATTATTATAGACATTTTGAATTCAATTTTCAAAATTTTGGCTCCTCATTTAACCGAAAGATAAATGGTTGAAATTTCTTTCAAAATGAAGGTTTCTGATCACTGGTTTAGGATTCAGGGCGATTGACGACCGATCCTGGGCCAATTTACTAACTGACGCGTTCAAATTTTGTTAAAATGTGCATCTAATTTAACCGAGAGATAAATGGCTGGGGTTTTTTTCAAAACGACCAGCATGCAGCCCTAAATAACATTGTGCAACGACTGACGGCGCCAGCTGGGCAGATTTCATAACTGACGGCAATTTAAATTTCGGTTGACCGAAACTTAACCGAGAGATAAATGGTTGAATTTTGTTTCAAAATGTAGGTTTCTGATAACTGGTTTAGGATTCAGGGCGACTGACGGCCGATCCCAGACCAATTTAGTAACTGACGCGTTCAAATTTTGTTAAAATGTGTATCTAATTTAACCGAGAGATAAATGGCTGGGGTTTTTTTTCAAAACGACCAGCATGCAGCCCTAAATAACATTGTACAACGACTGACGGCGCCAGCTGGGCAGATTTCATGACTGACGACAATTTAAATTTCGGTTGACCGAAACATAACCGAGAGATAAATGGTTGAATTTTGTTTCAAAATGTAGGTTTTCTGTTAGTGAACCAGGATTCAGAGCTACTGACGGCCGATCCCGGGCCAGTTTAGTAACTGACGCGTTCAAATTTGGTTTAATTGTGCACCCAGTTTACTCAACAGCTGAATGGCTGGCTTTTTTTTTCAAGATGACTGGCATGCAACCCTAAACCACAATACAACAACGACTGACGGCGGTAGTTGGGCAGATTTCATAACTGACGACAATTTAAATGTCGGTTGATCGAAACTTAGCCAAGAAGTAAATGGTTACATTTTGTTCCAAAATGAAGGTTTTCTGTTACTGCTCCAGGATTCAGGGCGACTGACGACCGATTCCGGGTCAGTTTAGTAACTGACGCGTTCAAATTCGGTTAATTGTTCAAATGATTCCCGCTGATGTCTGAAATGGATGCAATTTTATAAAATGACAGTTTAACATTTTCGTACAGGGGAACAAAGGAACACTATGGAACAGAAGAAGATTTTTCTGCTCCTCATCCAATGATGAATCATCTGAAACAATAAAACAAAAAACTTTTAGTTGGACAAAATACATTTAGCGTGGTTGTACATGGGCACTGTTTGAAATACTACTTCCAGTGAACCTGCAGGGTCATCCTTCGAACGTTAGGCTTAGGTACTTAGTCCTCAAAAAATTCGTGCTAAAATGCCAAATTTTTGTCGACTCGAAAGATAACTTCCAAAGACAGGATCCAGTTTTTTTTTCTTTGGAAAGCAGAAATGTCTGCAGTACCTACTAAAATTTCGTTCAAAAATTCTCGAAAGATTTTCCTAAAAAATTAGTATAATGTATAACACTTATCACATTTTATTGTAGTAATGAAAATTACCTGAGTCAGAAGTATGTTCTCCAATATCGACATCGTCAACATTATCGTCATTGTAGTTCCAGCTGGCATCAAGGTAATTTCTGTTTTCCAAACAGAAGAAGATGTCATCAATGTTGGGAGGTCCCATCCCTCCGCAAAACCGGACTGCTTCTTTCCGTGACTATCCACCCATGATTATCTGCCTTGCTTGTAGGTTAAAACTGGCAATGCCCTAGAATCAATGCTCCACAACCCTCCCCAGAAGAGCTCTTTTGATTTTTTCGTTCAGTTCAGCCTGGTCGGGGGGAATGGTGCTAGGACTGAAGGACTTGTCAAATTTGAGTTCTGGTCCATTTGAGTTTTTAGGCAAAATAGCTCATGTCGGGCTTCATTGACCTTTTTTGTCCCCCGCACTCCATACATTCTGCATACGAATTCATGCATAATTTCATATATGTCTTTATCAATGATACTGTCAGCAAGATTTTCGAATGCAAGGAAGGAGTAGGTATTTTCCCTTTTCTGAAAAATGCTGGAATATGGTCGCAACCAGTGAATGTGTGAAACGCTGTCAATGCCCTAGATAATTCATTACCTTGTGTATTTTACAGAGAAGTAACGTATATGAGAATTTTCGAGCCTGAAGTGGCAGTTCTTATTTGGACCAGTGTGTTGCTAACATTCGCCTGTATAAGACTCGTATTTGAAAGTAGTACGACCAACACGTCTCTATCAGAACAACGGACTAGCATATTCTCATGGTCTTGCATGTGAGCAAGGTTGAAAATAATGCGCTCATCAGCCTCTTCGTAGTCGCATTTGAGTTGTCTCTTCTTTCCTGAATATTGAGCTGTTATTTTTCTGAAACGAGTAACATTTTTCGCTTCTTTGCAGCCTTCAGTGAAGGATTCAGGTATCTGTCAAAAACATATCAGCAAGACAGATGCTGTTTGCAGTGCTATTTGTTCAGCCTGTATGGGAAGTTCATTTCATTTTTCGGTAAGAGAGGCGAAAACCGGCGAAGTAATGTTCCAGTTGCGTATCAAATATTGGGCCCTGAACAACAAAGACCGGCTATTCTGGTAAAGCACTATCATCAAATCCGTATTTCAAGGAGTCCTACGTCAAGTTTTTTATGGAATATTTAGAAAGGGAAGAAATGGTACCTACCATTTTTGCCTGATACCCGTGTATTTTACATCACATGTGGGACAAAATTTTACTCATTTCAAAAAATAGCAGCTCAATATTCAGGAAAGAAGTGAGTGAACTCAAATGCGACTACGAAGAGGCTGATACGCGCATTATTTTCAACCGTACTCACATGCAAGACATGAGAATATGCTAGTCCGTTCTTTTGACAGAGACATGTTGGTCGTCTCCGCACTGGTCCAAATAGGAACTGCCACTTCAGGCTCGAAAATTCTCGTAAACGTCACTTCTCTGTAAAATACACAAGGTAATGGGCATTGTCTAGGGGTGGGGCAAGGCCTAGGGCAGGGGTTCCCAACCGGTGGTACGCGGGAACGTTTCAGGTGGTACGCGGGAACGTTTCAGGTGGTACGCGTGGGTGATGTGGATTTTCTGAACTCTTGTACATAAAAAATAAACATAGAAGCAGAATAAGTGTTGAAGATGACTTAAGAGTGAAGATAAGTTCCATTACTCCTAATGTTGATATTTTAATCACAGGCAAACAACAACAAGTTTCGCACTAAAGACTATAAAAGTTGTATGATGATTAATTTTTTGCTGAGTTTGTACTAATTTTATATTTGTATGTTTTTAGACCCAAATAGGGTAATTACCATTTTAATCTTTTCATTTCTCCTTTATTATAAGCATGTTATTATAAATAAACAAATATCTAACCATTAAATATGAAGTTTTTTCAGGAATTTAATTCAAAAAGACTTTGAACACTTTTAGAAGAGTAGATATTACACGTTTATTAAAATATTAAGGTCTGGTGGTACGCCAAAATTTCTCAAAAAGTCAAGTGGTACGCAGGTGCAAAAAGGTTGGGAACCCCTGGTCTAGGGCATTGACAGCATTTCATACATTCACTGGTTGCGGCCACATTCCAGCATTTTTCAGAAAAGGGAAAATACTCTTTCCTTGCGAGTGATCCTCTTTCATTCGTGTATTCGAAAATCTTGCTGACAGTATCATTGATAAAGACATAATATGAAATTCTGCATGAATTCGTATGCATAATGTATGGAGTGCGGGGGACAAAAAAGGTCAATGAAGCCCGACATGAGCTATTTTGCCTAAAAACTGAAATGATCCAGAACTCAAATTTGACAAGTTCTTCAGTCCTAGCACCATTCCCCCCGACCAGGCTGAACTGAACGAAAAAATCAAACGAGCTCTTCTGGGGAGGGTTGTGGAGCATTGATTCTAGGGCATTGCCAGTTTTAACCTACAAGCAAGGCAGATAATCATGGGTGGATAGTCATGGAAAGAAGCAGTCCGGTTTTGCGGAGGGATGGGACCTCCCAACATTGATGACATCTTGGAAAACAGAAATTATTACCTTGATGCCAGCTGGAACTACAATGACGATAATGTTGACGATGAAGATGCCAATGACGATGTCGATATTGGAGAACATACTTCTGACTCAGGTAATTTTCATTACTACAATAAAATGTGATGTGTTATACATTATACTAATTTTTTAGGAAAATCTTTCGAGAATTTTTGAACGAAATTTTAGTAGGTACCTACTGCAGACATTTCTGCTTTCCAAAGAAAAAAACTGGATCCTGTCTTTGGAAGTTATCGTTTCGAGTCGACAAAAATTTGGCACTGTTGCACGGATTTTTTGAGGACTAAGTACCTAAGCCTACCGTTCGAAGGATGACCCTGCAGGTTCACTGGAAGTAGTATTTCAAGCAGTGCCCATGTACAACCACGCTAAATGTATTTTGTCCAACTAAAAGTTTTTTGTTTTATTGTTACAGATGATTCATCATTGGATGAGGAGCAGAAAAATCTTCTGTTCCATAGTGTTCCTTTGTTCCCCTGTACGAAAATGTTAAACTGTCATTTTATACAATTGCATCCATTTCAGACATCAGCGGGAAATCATTTGAACAATTAACCGAATTTGAACGCATCAGTTACTAAATTGACCCGGAATCGGTCGTCAGTCGCCCTGAATCCTGGAGCAGTAACAGAAAACCTACATTTTGGAGCAAAATGCAACCATTTACTTCTCGGCTAAGTTTCGATCAACCGACATTTAAATTGACGTCAGTTATGAAATCTGCCCAACTACCTACCGCCGTCAGTCGTTGTATTGTGGTTTAGTGGTTGCATGCCAGTCATCTTGAAAAAAGAAAAAAAAAAACAAAAAAAAAAAACAGCCATTCAGCTGTTGGGTAAACTGCTGCCCGAAATAGAATAAAAACCTGTTTTTTATGCAGGTATGTGATGTGTCGTTTACCTTTTTTTTGGTCGCTGAATCGATTGCGAGTAGTTTCAGCACGTCCAGACTTGTGTCAAGTGATCAAAATCACAATTTTTTGGTTCAAAAATTATTTGTTGACATAACTTTTCTGCACGAAGTGCCACTTTGGTCTCAACGAGTGCCCATTCAGGCCGTAATGAGTGCCCTGGCAGATGACCAGCAATTTAAATTCTCAATTTTCCAAACTTTCTTTGAAAATTCGCTCCTTAAGCCATGCTGCATGACTGGAAATTTCTTGTTAAAAACTGCAAATAAATGCTACTTAGTATCTAACTACCAACATTATTTGTTGCTTCCCAGCCAACCATAGTTGCGAAAGCCTTGTCACTTTTGAAATCACTCTGAAGTCACTTGGAAGATCACTTTTGAAACAAAACAAAAAATGGTTGCCTCCAAAATCAAAATTACCACTCACATTTTGCGTTCCAGCGCTTTCTGAGTTTATTACAATATAGGTGATCCGATATGAATGGAGGGGTATCGGATTCTTCTATTTACTAAAATCTGTGCTACATATATTATTTATACATTTCAATGAGAAATTCAGCCATAGCACCATTTGTGCACTTTCCTATCAAAATTGATGCTTCCATAAATTAAAAAACAGTACACAACACATAGAAAATAACTAACGGAACCACAACAAAAACAATCACGCAGTTCGCGCGTACGCCGCGCGGCGGCGAAATCAAGCTGGAGGGCGAACGAATTCACCACGAAAGTGGGAGAATTTCGAGATGTTATCGGTCCAAAATCGTGAAGGATCATCAAAAATAGCTGGTTGCTAACTTTAAAAATTCGCTTATATGGCCAAAATACATGCCAGGAACTTGAAGGTTTCGAGAATGGAGGTACTACATAATGGCCAATAATCGTCGGAGGTCAGTAGGTAATTTTGGAAACCAAGTAAATATACGATTTCTTCAAACTTATTGGAATTTCCTCATCTTACATCACGTGAAAGACGATTAGAAAATCAGCCATTGTCAGATCCATGGAATTCCTCATTCATCCTCAGACACAACATGGAAGTGCACCTACGTCAGATAGACTTCAATACCCCAAATTGAATGGTTCATGTTTTCAAGAAGCTGTACCCGATTTCACTTTTTATACTATTGCGGTATTACTTATATTTACAGCTTTTCTTGTGCTATAAATAAATTTGTAAAGGTTGACTAGATGACCAACGTTTCAGCTAGAGTTCCTTCTCGCGTTTTTTAATGCCGTAATTATTGTTTGAGAAGGAAGAATAGGTACCAACAAAAAAAATCACGCATTTTTTCCGGCGAGCAGTACCCACAATTCTTTGTTTTCACATTTTTCCGCATTCGCCTGCGATCGGTAGTTTTAATTCTATGGACTATCAAATTTTGGACAAATAGCGACGTCGCGCTGGACAGGGGGGTTCCGCCCACGCGGGAGGGGTCCACTGACGTGGTGTGATAAAAACTACTGATCGCAGGAGTGCATGTGGTCTCAACATGCTCATAATGGAGTCAACTACCATTTAAAAAAAAGAGTATGGGTACGAGTACTCTTCACCAACCAGACGAGTTGGAGGAGCCCCGGAATTCCCTACTCCTGGTAGAAAATAAGCTCACCTGGCGATTCTTTGAACTTCATCCTTGCTTTTTATGCCACCGCTGGGGGAAAGCAAGACACTAAGGCAGCGGAGAAGTTGATTTGGATCAATCCTCGGCTAGAACAAAAGAAGGAAAAATTAGGCACATGATTTAGACTAGATGTCGTTATAGGTAAGTAGGGGCTCTAAGCCCGAGTCCTACGATGAATAACACAAGTATAGCTACTTTTGATCGGTCCTCCTGGATTCTTCCTAGTGAAACTATGTGCGAGAAGGGTGATCGAAAATATGACTACTGAATCGAGGCAGTAGCTCATCATAAGATTTTACTTCGGGTTGAGGGTGAAGAATAAACTTGGCACTCTTCTGGTTCCATCTGTCATCCGACTAAAGGTTCTCACACACTATGCGTGAACAGGACAGGAAACGCCGTGGGTAGGACGCGGGATGCCGGCTGGCTGCCGCTATGCCGTCCTGCGCCTATACCCACACCAGGCAGGACCTTCCTCAACTCTCCCCCACCGCTCGCAATACTCCCCCCCTGCTTTCAAGCTCTCCTGGTTCTCAAACATTTTTGTCCACGAGGTACTACCTAGTTCATGAGTGATTCATCATCGTAATACAAACCTGTCAGGCATTCTCTTTGACCTTCGTATCGTAATACAAACGGTGTGATAGGCCATACAGCACAGTATTTTTCTACCTCTACAATGAGGGTTTCTTCAGTAAATTCCATTCTCAACCAAACAACCTAATCCGAGAGAACAAAGATGTCGTGGGAGGGCATCAGAAAGAAAGGCACTGGTGTGAGGGTGAACGGGGAAGGCGAGCGTGAACGTGGAGAAAAATTGCCAGGAAACTCCGGTTTTCCCTTTGAGAACGATCGCGGCGGAACCCATCCTGTTCCTACCGCATGCCGTGATCGCCGCGTCCCACCTCGTGTGCTTATCTCCATTCAAATACGCAGAAGCGAAAAAATACGACCCGTGTCCCGCGGCTGTTTCCCGTCCTGTTCCCGCCTAGTGTGTGAGAACCTTACTTCGGCTTTCATCAGTCTCTTCAGAGATATCTGCTTAATTACTTTGGCTTGACACCTTTGACCAAGCGAAAGTAGTCAGACGACACATTCAACTACAGCCAAATTTATTTTTCGCCTTTAATCTCAAGACTTCATTCCCGCCTAGTGTGTGAGAACCTTACTTCGGCTTTCATCAGTCCCTTCAGGGATATCTGCTTAATTACTTTGGCTCGACACCTTCGACCAAGCGAAAGAAGTCGGACGACACAATCAACTAAAGCCAAATTTATTTTTCGCCTTTAATCTCAAGACTTCATTTATACAGCAAATAGCAACAAGAACAGCGGAGCGGAGAATTTGAAGCTCTTGACAAATGAACCACCAACAATTACAGTACACTCGTGTCGGGTACATTCACTGTACCTTCTGATGAATCAAATTCGACAATAAAAAATATTCTATTCGCATTATCGTTGTGTTCATACTATGCCCGATTATTTGGGCCGTAACAAACTCAACTCAGGCCAACGAAACTAGAGGTCTGTACATTCAGTTCTCTGAATTTTAAATTATTTTCCCATTCCCTTTGAATTTTTTTTACAGACCTTGAAAATTACATTTAAAGCAACTCAGGAAGTGCTACCCAAGTGCTTCTATCACTAGCTACTAGGTATAATATGGCTGTATACGGATTTTTCTGTCTTAAGTTTTCATCACTAACAAACTAAACTCTTCAAAAATAATAATGATTATTATTATAGTAAAACTTTTCACAACTGAACAGTAGGGAAAATCCTACTATCAAGTACAAGTTAACTGAGAATGCTCTAGCACAACTGTTTCTCGAAAATCATAAAATCCACAGATTAGTAGATTATGACCTACTCATAATAGCTTAGTTGTATGGTTCATGTTCATTTAGACACCTTTTTCTGCAGATATCTTACTAAAAAAGGAACGGCTGAAATATTTGAAGAACTGAATTTTTTAATAAAATAATTCGTAGAAACCCGCTCCGAACATTAGTATCAAGGGACAATAAATCGGCGTTAATGAAAACTTTGTCCTTCGTCAATAGAAACAATGAAAGTACATTGATTTCTACCGGTTTCGAAAACTAATTTCTCTATTTTATTAACCTTAAGGGATGAATGTTATACTTGGACAATTCGAAATGAAGAATGAATAATACAATTGAATTCTCCAAGTTTTGATCGTTATTGTGTTCATTTGCAATTTGTACAAGACAAATTATAGATGACCAACAACCAAAAATGACTTGAGAGGCAGGTGTTACAAAATAATTTTTCAATTTCAAAAATCTTTATTTCTTTTCCACATTAACGAAAATGGTGTTCTCACTCAATATTCTTTTCCAGGAGGACAAAGAAACGGCAAGAAGAGCCGGCTATAGCATTAGGCGTGACCAATCAAGTTGGCAGGACATGTTTTTATACAGCAACCAATTTCCAATAAAACAGCCGCCAGCCATAGCTGTTGCACCAATTTGCAGCTAGATCAGTGGGGGATTTCCTATCTCCACATCATCAGTGGTGGGACAGGTGTGGTCGGACTCCTGAACTAGACGCCATTTATACTATCAATATGGATGTCGTGATCAACTACATTATATCAAGAACAATGGGCAATTTCCGTGTAGGAATTTTTTATTTTTGATCTCTGAATCAGATTTAGCACCTTGAAATCCCCCATTGCCAATTTTCATCTCAAAACTCCACGTAGCTTGCTTGGGCAACAAACGGATAGAAAGAAAACGAACTGACGTCATAAGAGGATGGCGCTGAGGTACCCCACAGGCCTTACGTATTACGTCATTCCACTTTCTTTCCAGTGGTTTATCGCTCGCTTTCGACCATCGGACACAACTCATATAGCACCTTTCAGGAAAGCCCTCACAGAGATCTTTTACTTAAGAAAATAAACAGGTGAAATTGCCCATTGCCTTCGACCTGGCAGTGTTGAAGTGTTCATCCATATCATCTCCAGGCATTCGCGTTATACACTCACAAATGATGCCCGTCTGTTTCTATTAAACTATAAATAATTGTGAACTGCAAGATACCTGTCCAATACAAACTAACACCTATAGGAGCTTACTACTATTTTTTTTCAAATAGTAGTCGTTTTTATGGGTATTTTCCTCTATTGAAATACTTAGTTCATTTCCGCTATATTATCACGGTTCAACACTTCACTGAATGCAATGAGTTTTCGCCAGCCCATTCAACGCTTTTCACGTATTATTGAACAGTATAGGTCTACATTCCAGCGTGTCATAATAAATTATTAGTAAATATGTAACGCACTGCTTTAATAGTGTTTCAGCCCCCTACTTGTCCACTAATCTCGATTTTAGGGAATCATCTGAACGTACCTCATCACGCTAGCGTAACGGACGCACTACTTCATGAGCAACAGGCTACACTACAGCCACCATATTCCGAAATCTGGTCAAGTATACACCAAATATAGCGGATAACATACAACGTGATAGGCGAAAACGAATTTGCGTACCGCTAACGATATGAATGAAGAAAGCGCAAGCACAAAAATGATACCCTCAAATAGCGTTTTTTGAAAGGAGCGCCGAAAATGCCGTAATATCATTTATTTTTCTACGCAGTCCATAGAACTAGGAAGTGTTAAGTACACCCGCATCGAGGTGTTCAAGACGGTCTTATCGGTGACTTGGAGGTGGTTGACCTTTGTGGAGCTACACACCCCATTCGATCTAATTTCGATTTGGATTCCTTGGATATTCGTCCTTGCATCGGTACCTGCTTTTCCCATACCAGTACAGCCTGGTTCATAAGTCACACTACAAAATTAAAGATTAATGAAACCACGCTCAAAATTAAAATGTATATTCTAGAGAGCATGAAAGACCACAATACAAATTATCGCTTCTGTGAGGAAACCTGCTAGCTAAAGAATGTTGGATGAAGTGCCAGCAGATGCGTTTTAGCTCGTTGACTCTCCAATCAATGGCTAAATAACAAACAAAACACCAAAGTACTAGAAGGCAGAGGTGTAACGAGAAGATTGACGAAATGAGTGTGGAAGAATGTCATCCTTACTGAGGGGAGGGGAACATTCAAATGCTTATCAAGTTCAAGACGTACCTATCTAAGGGATTGAATTTGAGATGTTAACATTCTTTCGCATTTTTGGTTTATTATTTTCAATAATGAACCTTTAGAATCGAGCATGTAAGAAAGAAAAACCAAAAAACTTTGACCCCCCCCCCCCCCCCCCCCCCCAAACACCAAAAAATCTGATGGTTTCCGTTTCAAGGTACGTAGGATCCGAAAATGGAATTTAAAAAAAATGTCTGTCCGTCCGCAGATACTTCGCACTTTTCTTAGTTACCATGAACCAAAATTAATGAAATTTGGTTTGTAGGTCCCGTCTGAAACTAGTTGGTCCTGTCAGTCGTCTCTAAGGAGTGAAAAAAAGGGGTTGAAATTTTCAGAACGCCGTAGGTCGAATACTCTCAATCGAAGGGTATGGTTTTTTTTAACATTTTTAAATTGATCTTGAACTACAGAATTTTTTGAGACCACCCGGAGCATTGTACGTCCAGCCGTTCGTTTGCACCCAAAAGCATCGTCAACATGATCGTGAATGAAACGGTATGAATCCGGCCCAGATTATCATCGCTAGGGAGCACCTGATTATAATCACGGATGGCTGTAAGAAGTCGAGTTGGTTGTTCTGTGGTATTATTTCATTTGATAAGTGATGGCTCGTTTGGATTTTGTTGATAGGAACTTCTGTAACTTGAAAATGTTATGCTTCATGGATAACAACAAATAATATTAATGACTTAATTATTGAATCCCACGCGTTTTTATGAAACAGTAATTCCCGGGCAGTACTCGACTTAGGGGTTTCCTGGGGAGGGGGAGCACGAGGGTAGGTACTGACCACAGAAAATCGTGATCTACGCAGAAGGGTAAATAAATTATTACACAACTGTCTATTACACTTCGGTTTCTTACACAACTGTTGATTACAAAACGGATTATGCTTCATGAATAACAAATAATTAGTGACTGAATTATTGAATCCCGCGCAATTTTATGAAACTATAATCCAGTACTCGATTCAGTGTTGGGGGGGGGGGGGGGGGGGGGGGGCTCAAGGGTATGTACTGACCACAGAAAACAGTGACCTACGCAGAAGGGGCAGCTACACAAGTAAATAAACCGTTATGTAATAACTTGCAGCATTTTTATATTTATAAATCCTTCAGCTTTATTTTCATGTGCGATATTTCCTGGAAGAGAGTATCACGTCAGATTGTGACATTCACTTTTTATATACGAAATATTAAAATCATTTGCGGATTTGAAACATTGAATGTGAACCACTGGGTTGGCCAAAAATAATTTTGTTTGTTTTGTTGCAAAGAAATTACCTATGTGTTGAAATGTTAAACATCAAACCAGTATTATCAAATAATAAACGGAAGTCTTTTCAATGATATAACACCTTTTCCCACTTTTCCTGTTCGATCTAGAAGAACTAGGAATGCAGATTCTGTATTAGTTTTATTAACAAACATGTTTGCGGAACATTACCTTGATTCACGGTAGGGAATGAATTCTAAATTATGTAAATATTACTACAAAATATTCAGAAAAAAGGAATTTTCAATTTTCTATCTTTATCGTATAATTAATAAACACATTGTGTACAGAAAGCCACTTACCTACCTACAAGGATTCGGCATAACTACAAAATATGGGAATAAATGAATATGAATATAATTCAGAAATGCGGGAATAAAGGATAACTGAAGTAACCAAACCATAAAAATATATTATTTTGAATGAAAATCAAAGTCATGCACAATATTGATACAAAACCGATCGAAGTAATGAACTGATATTTTTACTCAAACATTTTTGTATCGTGAGTGATATATTATTTCTGATCACTTTTATAATCAATGATAAATGTTACCAAGTGATATTTGAGATTGTTGATACTGAAAACAGTATCAAGATATGACAAATAACGAACATTGATGAGTTGGTCAGAAAAAAATATCAGCATCATGATATAGGTGTGTGATATTTCTGATACCTCAAATTCAATCCCTTGCCTACCTACCATAAAGATTTCAGAAAAAAACAGGTTTCAAATGAACTGTCGACAGAAACGTGAAAATATGCCAAATGCGCCTCACTCCTCCGATGACTCAATGCGTTTTTCGACCGTTCAATGGGCAACGTAAAAAACTACGAAGAATACTGTGCTGAAAATTGGTACACTGCCATTTCCAAGTAGGTAGAGTGACTACGATTACGAAAAATGAGACTTCGCCTGTACACACAGGAACGAATCCCCTAAATCAACGAACTTTTTACCCATGTCATCCTACTAATCCCAATACCCGTTTTTGCTCATCGAAGTCCTGGCATGGCTGTACAGAACAACCACAGAGTTCCTTCAATGTAAGAAAGATGGAACTGATTTAGTATGGCAAAGCAAATAATAAAGTAACAGAGCAAGTTGGCACGTATTTGGTGTAGAAAACCTACACAGACATAGATATCAATAATATTGGTCAAATATGAGGCGTGACGCAAGATCCTTTCACCACAGTTGACCTTGTGTTGTGGTCGTGAGCCAATGGCGTGCTAGCTAGGACGACGGGAGGGCTGCCACACGGAAGATGGAGACCAATGCTAACTACGAACCAGCCGAAGAAATTAAAAATGGAGGCAGCAACGTTGGATAAAATAACAGAGCATTTTCAGGTACATGAAAATTAGTAGGTATGCAAAATACTATGTCATAGTGGTAAATTTATAGCAGAATTTGATCATGACGAAAATTAGAATGACCCAGGAAAACAGTCGATGAAAAACATTTTGTCGAACCACGGGCGGGGGCAATGACTGGGTGGAGCGTTATTGCATATTCTTCGAGGTAGAAAATGATTATAGATCAGCTAGCCAAATAAATATTATTGTGGGCTAACTCTTTACAGAAGTTAATAATTTGATTCATGCCTATTTGGAACTGAACCAAGATCCAGAAGTGAATACTGGTTTCCTACTAAAACACGATGGAGGAAAATGTGGCACATTCGGCCATTACAAAAAGGTCACAATCGGATTGTCCAAGATGTTGAGTTGAAACTTATTGAGTCCTTACCGGCATCTTAGCAGACTAAATTGATAATTTCATAGAGAAAACTATAGTCCGATATTTGCACAATCACGAAGTGAACAAATTCATGCACAATTCATGGGGTATTACAACGAAATTTAAAAAACACGGACGTCTGAAACGCAACTCTCGAAATCGGGGGAGCAAACGAGGCGAGAACTAACAAAGATGGCGAACGATGGACGAGTAGGGAGTGAAAGGTGACGTCAAAATATGGATCATGACGGCATTTGAGAACAAATCCTACACACTATGATTGGTCGGCACTAGGTTGCACTGCTGACGGTTTAGGGTAAACATTAAAGGCAAACTTGAAGAAGTGGGCGGACATGAAGGAAATAAATTAATATTGAAGGGTCTTTATAAAACATAGATTAGTGATTGGCAGGCACTTAGGCAATAACTTGACACAGCCCCAAAATTGATCAAAATATCAAGTGCATGCCTGGAAGGGGGGGGGGGGGATTTCTGTTGTTCCCCATGTACTCTAGCTACCTACCCTGTACAGCTCTATGAATCGGCTTTCTAAAAATTATTCACTAGACATTCATTTAAAAACATTCTACTTTTTTCTCCTTACCCCCTTGAAGAAAATTAAGCTTGTTATCGTATAATTAGGCCCAAATATTTAGTAGGTACATGACTTTATGAAAACTTTCGATAAAAATCCGCTTCAGTGCATTCTGAACCCATCCCTAGATTTCTCCAAAAAGAAATGTAGGTAGGTATGTACAAAAAGATTACATACCTTGTAAAAGTTATAACTGTAGGTATTGCCAAAAGTCGCATACCTACTTCCGGTTTTCCCTCCCGCCGACGATGTCTAAATATTTTTTCATGTGTTACTCCAGAGATCTTAAGTTGGCTCCGATGTAAAATATTCCAAATTCGCCAAAATGTTCATAATGTGGCCAACGAAAGAACGAGTTCGGAAATGAGTAGCAATAAGTAAATAGAAGGGGGTCAAATTTCAGTTTTTGTGGGTTGAATATGGCTTGAAATCAGTAAATGGCTATAAATAACAAAATGTGAAAAAAACAAAGCGGTGTACAATGGCGATTCGTGTTAAAAACGACACCAACGTTAATACCTACCTACTAGGTAATTCTAATAATACCTAACTACTAAGTACTTGAATTGTACTCCATTGTTTTTAAACAGTGGGCCAAATTGCTGTTTTAAGTAAGGGGTAAAAATGACTAAAGTACTCGAAAAAAGTGAGTCACCCACAATACCTACTAAAAATTTATCAAAAAGTTACAGGATGACGACTGGAAACAAAACGATTGTTTCAATACCTAGTATATTATATAATTCTCAAGATTCGAGTTTTTCGGGGTCAAATAGTTAAAAGTAGGTTCTAGGTACCTGCCAATATTTTAAATAGTAGGTATAAAGAGTATGAAAATTGTCTTCCTTTCAAGTTCTCATAACAGTAGGAATAAGCACGTAGGTACCTTATTTTTTTGTAATATACGGTGTATTTTGAGTTACACTTAGATTTAGTTTATTAATGAGATATTTTGCTCATATTGTTCTTTGCGTGTAAATAGGTTTAAATATACTTACCATGGCGAACACTAGTCAGATAGTCATTGCAGCATCTGAAACATCAGTGCGACCCGGTATTCTGTTGAGGTTCGTAAACACAATTCCAAGCGGTTGCCAGATAGGTTCACCAACCTAACAAAGATTCATAATATACAGCATGATCTACAAAATACTAATTCAGGTACTTGAAACGTGATGAAATTTCTGCACTGCTAGGAAGGAATCCTTGACGGTAAAACAGTGTGACTGACGTCTTCCTTAAAACAGTTCAGGCAACAAGAATATTCATTCGAACTGTTGATGTGCCAACTTAAGATCTACGTAACAAGTATGAACAAGTATGAAAATGAAACTGGGAAGTTAAAGTTATCTTGAAAACCGCGAGACGAGCATAGATTTAAAATGTGCTGCGTTGCTTGCAGTCACAATCGAATCCGACCATCGGCGACGGAAAGGAAAAGGAAAAGCATGCGCCGTTCTGTCCAAAGGAAGGAGGAAATCGATAAGTCAGTGCTACCAACAAAAAAGTCTGCTTTATGTAACCACCCTAAATAGGGTCCTTATTTCTGTTCTATTCTCTCTATTCACCCCTTATTACGGACTGGAGGTACACGGAAAAAATAATGAAAATAAAGTTGAAAAGATGTCTATATAGTTACTTTTATAAGAGCTTCACCTCCACCCCTCCACACTATACACCACTACGTGTATTGTCAGTCAGCTCACAAATAGCTATTGAACAGAACTTTCGGCAATGAATTTTGTTCCAAATTATGCTCAAACTACAAACCTACAATTTCATTCATCCCTCAGCCCACAGCAAGAATAAGAAAAATCCATAAGAAACAATCACAAGGAATAGAAGTTGGAAGCACAAAATCCCACGTCCATTATGACAAAATTGCTGCGGTAAAAGTAAATGGAAGAGAAAAAGAAGTCGTTTGCTATCCATCATGGAATTATTTTATCCCTTCTTTTTTCGCTGTCTTCTCACTAATTGATTTTTGGTACGATATACCATAGATGATAGACTGAGTTGTGGTTGTGTTCGTGTCTTCGTTTATTTTCTTGCGAGTGTCGGATTCAAGATTACCAAATTACAATAACTTGGCGATTATAAATCAAGCTGTGGTCGTTTATTTTGGTGTTGGTCACAGCTTAGTGTTACCTAGTAGTTGTAATCTCGTTTACCTTCTATGCGAGTTGTGCCGTTGATAAAATAACCGATGGAAACTTCATCGTCTACCTACTGCATGCAGTTCATTGGAAGCTAAGTAAGTTAAACAACATGAATTACGAACTAGCTTGTCAACATCTACTTGTACATATTTTATCTTTATTTTAATATTCATGACAGTGTGAGTAGGTGTTGTGGGTGAGCTTCCGCATCTCACCCTTGATTCGGCAAAGAGACCTTGGTTTTTTTTACTATCGATGATTATATATTTTATTAATTGCGAGGGTCGAGTCGCTCAACTCTGTATAATGGACCGGTGATTGGGTCTGAGATCAAGGTCGGTTGAATTCATCTAGGGCGCAGAAGGGTTTCGAGTGTCCTGCATGAATAATCCGCCAACAAATTGTTAATTCCAAGCTTTCTATCTTGCTAGTTTTGAAATACCTACTCAAGTTGGTAGTCTGTTGCATTTTTGTGCAGTGATCTCGACGTTTGTGGTTTCTGCCATCCATGTGAGGCTTGGAGGTCCTTAGATGAAATAATATATTTATCTCGTAATATTGTATTGTGGAAGTAATTTGGTAGGTATATACCTACCTAACATAATGGAATTCTAGAAACTGTTGCACTCGAGTATGTGTGACTTTTTTTATAGTCATTATTAATTTCCGGATTGTTCAGAGAATTATTTTCTAGTAGGTACCTACCTAGGTAGTACTGTTGTAGTACATACTAGAATTTAGATTGTCACTAGGTAGGTATGTATTTTCTTGGCAATATTTCCAGCTCATGAATACCTATGTTGAGCATAAACTACCGTAGGGTAGTAGGTACTTACCTACTGATTGAAAATGTGCAAACTCCCTGAAAGTTGGAAAAGTCATAATCCTGGAATAATGTAGTGCAACTTAAATTTGTATAATAATACATAATCTGATGATAGCGACTCGAACAACATAAACTCTATACGTATAACTTACATGGGGCCAGACTAAGTCCCAAACAATTAGGTTCTACCTACTCAACAGGTCAGTACATCTAACTAAATCATTAGCTACCGATCAGGTACCTATTAGCAATGAGTATTCGAGAATTCAAAATGGAAGTAGGTATGTGAATTCTTGATCCATGGATAGAGATTCTAAGGGATGAAAGCGATGGGTCTATTCATCAATCAGTAAGGTTAGTATGGAAATATTGTTGGAGAAGTTCTCCAATAGCAATCGTCATTCAGTCGCTATCCGAAGGAGAATTGGCGTCAACATTACATTCAGAGAATTTTGCTATACTTGAGTTCTGTATCTCGGCCAGATATATCCTGCTCTGTTAGTGATCTGAGCAAATTTTTGGGTAAGTTCAATAGAACGCTGCGAAGCGGCTGCTGCGTTATTTATGTGGATCAAGAAAATATGTAGGTAATCAGGGGTTGGAGTAGGGAAACGTTTGAAATACACTACCGAATTCGAAACTTGGTGCTCTTCATTTTGCAGGTCCGGTAAATCTCAGTTTTCCTCCATCCTTCTCTGTGTTATTGCCGTTTCAAACATGATGCGTTGGTGGACGAATGAAGCTTATCTCAAGAAGAAGGCCGAGACTGCAGAGCCCAAGTTGGATTTGGATGAGACTGCTGAAGACAATGGTGTGACGGTAGTGGAAGGACTGAGGCCTTGGAAGTTCAGAGTGAGGGCTGATGTGAGTGCAGGGGAAATAGTAGCTGTGACTGGCAACTGTGATACTCTCGGCAACTGGAAACACGACACGGTTTTCTTCTTAACTAAAGAAAGAGACGATGAGTAAGTGATGAGAATATGATTCAGCAGACTTGTACTATATATGTACCCAGAGCAAGGCATACAAAGTTCTAGTCATGCAGCATAGTTGTAAGAGCGAATTTTCAAAGAAATACCTATTCGTGCTAATGTGTAAATAGGTGATATAGCGAGAAACATACCTCTTTTTGTAAATATAAGTTTTTCGTAATTTTAGCCATTTTTACCGATTTTCAATTTCAATTTCAATTTTTTTTTTATTCAGCAAATACTTTATACAACAAATATAATGTTTTTTAGAGAGTCTATATACATAATACAAGATCTAAACTTATGTTGGTTTATGAGCCTAAGGTCAATGACCCGTCCAGGAGATTTTTGACCCTTATAAAGTCAAATTTGACCTGCTGTTTTTTGAGGAAAAATATTTTCATAATCGAAGTAGACTCTCCATCGTTGATCGCCATCCCGCACAACGTCAGGTGAATTAATATTGATTTTAGACCTTAATACCAAAAAATCCAAATTTTACCCCTATTCTGTGTGAAAAACAACGGAAATGGTATTTTTCTGTCTTTACTCACCCATCCATACCACTTTGAGTGATTTTATATCAATTGTACGCGATTTTAGCAGTTTTAACCGATGTTTTACCCCTAAAAACTCACATTTAACCCCCTTAGAATTCTTGAAAATTACTCTTCTTCGAACTCCTCCTTTTGTTTGTCATTTCGAACGTTTTGGCGAAATGGAATTTTTATCGTGTACCCAAGGTCGTCTATTATTTAGATACAGCCGCATCCACAGTTTCCTTTTTCGTTTGCTACACCTCTCCGCCTCATTCAGCACGATCAAAGCAGGTGCGACCATCACTGCATCACTCATCTTGCATATTTCAATTTAAAAAAGTACTCGTGTAAACGAACAACTACGGCAATTCCCCCCCTCCCCCCCGGCAATTTGACGAGCAACACCAGCAATTTTAAGTGTCCTGCATTCACCGGCACTTTTTATTGTCGGTGATTGACGGTAAGTTTTGTGGAGCAGTATTACCAGAATCGGGAAACTGTAATTGCTCATCTAAATGGGGCTTCACATTCAACCTACCTTCCAGGCTGGTTGCTGTACAGTTTCACTGTGAGGTTTGAGCCGAATTTCACTTCGTGTTACGAACTATTAGAACAGCCTCGTCAAGGGCGGAATGTCGCTAAAATGAAATCCTTTCTTTTTCTGGCAACAGCTAGGCAGGAAAGGCGCAAGTATGTATGGTTCGGTCACATCTCTGAGTATAAATGAGATAGAGGAATGGTGCCTATAAGCAAAAGCATTAATACGTAGCCCTCGATGTTATTTATAGGTACTCAAAGCACAATACTGCATTTTGACTTCCAGGAATGGTACGATATGGAGTGGTACAGTCCGTATACCGCTCAACCTTCAAGTTGAATATCGTTATGTGATAATGATCGTGGTGGAGCCCGACGGTCACCGAGAGACCCAAAAACACCATGTGGTCAGAAGGTGGGAAACAAACCGGAATCCTCGAATTATTCCGAGGAAAGGTGAATTAAAAATCCTGAAATATTCCTCTGAAATTGCCTTTGTAACAAAATTATGAATCAAGTTAGTAACTATAAATTGCTGAGTTATTATAATTCATTCCTTTAACTCATTCCTCATCCATATCCGTACACTTCCAGAGTCGAGTGTAGACAACAAAATCAGTGACGGAAATTGTTCGATTGAACCTGAACCGGACGTTCTTGGTTACTACGATCACAAGGAAATGATTGCCAGGGGGTGGCTAACCACTGAAACAGCCATTCAGTTGAAATTGTTTAACAGTAACGTCCAAATATGGAAATCGAAATTGAAAAATCATAAGGTAAGGTTGTATTAGATCTAGCCGTTTCATGATACGGTATAAGAATAAGGCACAAGATACCAAACTACTCGAAACCATACTTCAATGCGTATTACTCTACAATACACACATCTACTGTTCCGATGAAAGAACGTGTTGTTTGTGTCATTATCCATTTTCATTGTCTTTCCTGCATCCATGCGACATAAACTCATGTCCCGACAGATCTACTTATAAACTTTTAGAATTTTCTTTCAATGTTGACTATTGATAATTTCAGTAAATTGGATTCCAACTCCTTTAACATACCCAAACCTATCAGCAAGTAATGAGAAAGGCGTTTTTTTGCAGTGAATCCGTAGAAATATTCAGTCTTTTCTTCGATCACTGAGGAAACTATGACTGGTTTTTTTTAAACCCTGCGCCTCTTTAAGTAATATTGTTTTCCTGTATAATTTTTCACCAACGTATGCTTTATTTACATGTGGCTATTTGCGTGTGTTTGACTTGGCTGACGTAAGAGTTTGGTGGTTTGGTCATAAATGGAGCACCTAGAATAAGCTGGTCGCTTAAACACCGAACCACTACAAAGAATATCTTCCCTGTTTCACTGTACCTTATTATTCTGCTTTCCAGATTTTCGTCAAAGTTACCCCGATCAATTTAACCCGTAGCAGCATTAGCCAAGACCTGACTTCAGCTGACGATGGATTGAGCTTGGAAACTATGGACATTTCTGACAAAACAGAAGGTTGGCCAGTTGTTGAAGTGGCTGTAAGGGATTTTTCATTACTAGCCGTGATCGTCTTCTTATGTTAAGATTAGAAACGCCTCAGGCCTTTGTAAGAGGAATTCCAGCATTTCCGCTCCTTCTGGTTATTCTTTTTCAGGATGTTCATGAAAGCTGAGCAAAGTTGAAATCGAAATTCCTCATGCAACAATCATATCCTGGTGTTTTGCAGATACCCTCCAATATTTTAAATGGTACATACTATTTCTTTTTATTCTATACGTCTTATAATATTTGAGACCATGCATTTGGTTATTTTAAGGTTTTGAACCAAAGAGATCAGCAGTTCAAACTCCAGGATCAGTTCGGTAAAGAATTTATTGAAGGGGAGTTCATGGTGTTCCAAGTCCTTCTCCCCTCCCCTTTATCTATGGTATGTTTCATTCCTCTAGTATATTATTTTCTCTGGTTGTATCTGTCCCGCTCTGTGAACAGTTTCATTCGTGAGTTTGAATAATGGGCAATTCTAGCTATTATTTTCGATTCTTGTTTAAAGTTTCCAGTTGCTTCAACAGTTCCAGGTTTATCAAGACACAGTGACGTTAATTTATTTTATTATTTCTATTGTACAAAACAAGTATACTGGTTCATATTGTGGTATTAGGTGGATAGGTCTTCCAGTCTTCCTTGGGTGATTTCGTAACTTCCAATGTTGATCAGTCCAGTTATTCTGGGGATAGGTAGGTCGCTATTTAAAATTGGTTCACGTTGTGTGTTGTAGGGATCACACTCTTTTTAGTAGTATTATCAAAACAAAAGTGAAATCCAAATGTACTGGAATTGCCCATTCTACATTCTCGCCGTCGTCAACATGAGCATGATTTTGGTAATATATCTTGACCGTCATTCCTCTGGCCTCCCCTGATTGATCTTACTTTTCATTTGGAGATTGACTTATACCCCTTATTTACCTACATAAAATAAAAGTTTGCTGCGCTCCCTTTGACCAACAGAATTAGTGAAATAACTGGATTTGCAAACTTTGTTTCCTGAGCCTGCAAAAATGTTTTTAGTACCATTTATATCTGCTAAGTTCAGATTTTGGTAGAAGACGAGATCCCATGAACATTAATCTCTTGGTATGCATTCCTGTACATTTTTAACAATTTACCATTGGAATATCTCGCATCTAGATTTTTGAATGACAACAGGGTGCAAAGAACCAGCGTTAGCACAATCCTGGCTGTGATTATTCCATGTAGGTACAGTCGCAACTTGATTGGTCGAACTCCGATGTAGGTATCGAATTTTTCGATATATCGAACTGTTTTCTAGGCCCCTATTCTCATCCATAAGCCCACGGCGTAACTTGAACAAATGAGATGGTCATTTAAGACAAACTAAATAAGCCTAATGTTCATGTTAGTTATTTTTCAGCGGGCTAATTAATGTTTTCTCGAGTTTGGTCACTTATTCATCAGCTAAATAGCTTAGGACAGTGGGTAATACCAAGGTATTGTGGTTTATTATTTTCAATAATGAACCTTTGGAATCGAGTATGAAAAAAAAAAAAAATTAAACTCCCCCCCCCCACCATCAACATTTGGTGGTTTCCGTTTCAAGGTCCGTAGAATTTGAAAATGGAATATAATTTCTGTCTGTACGCCTGACTTCGCACTTTCCGTAGTTACCATGAACCAGAATTAATTAAATTTGTCCCTTTTGGGGTCTAGTTGGTCCGCAAAGCTCGGCGTTACTGTCAGTCATCTCTTGAGGGGTGAAAAATAGGGGTTGGAAATTTCAGAGTGCCGTAGCTCGAAAACTTTCAGTAGAAGGGTATGACTTTTTTACGTTTTTAAATTGATCTTGAACTAAAGAATTTTTTGTGACCACCCGGAGCATTGTGCGTCCAGTCTTTCATTTGCACCGAAAAGCTTTGTCAACATGATCATGAATGAAGCGGTATAAATCCGGCCTAGATATCATTGCTACGGAACGCCTGATTATAATCACGGATGGCTGTGTGAAATCAGTTGGTTGTTCTGTGATATTATTTCATTGGAAGAATGGTGGCTCTTTTGGATTTTGTTGATAGATACCTAATTTTGTAGCTCAACAAACGTTATGCTTAATGAGTAACTACAAATAATTAATTTTAATGATTGAATCCCACGCATTTTTATGAAACTGTAATTCCCGGGCTGGCTCCAGTACTCGATTTACGGCTTTCCTGGGGGGGGGGGGGTATTGACCACAGAAATCAGTGATCTACGTAGGAGGGACACCTATACAGGTAAATAATGAACCGTCGTGTAATTATTTGCAGCGTTTTTTTTTATTTGAAAGTAGCTAATCAGATGAGCTGGTATATATTTATTTCGACGCGACATAAGTAGTTAATTTTTAATTAAATATGGACGTGTTGATGTCGTCACTGCCGCCTTTCTATGGATACAGCTTGTTTTATATAATCCACGACGTTGAGGTGAGCTGTGACATTGATACTAATGCCTGATAAGTTGCGGTACCTATTCTGCTATACTGTAGCATGGAGGAAGACGCTGTAGCGGCAATGACGTCATTGCCAAGCCCCACATAATCTTGGGCACTAAAATATACCTATGCTGTTCTGGTGAACCGATTCGATTTTTCCAAAAGCAAATTCGGGAAAAAATCAACAATTTCAGAACCATGGGTATTTCCCACTAAAAATCCAACTTTTATTAAACCGGTTGATGTGCATCTTGCTGTGCTAGACAGTAGGTTCCTAGTCAGTTTTTCTTTGAGCTAACTCTGCTTTTTAGTTGTGGCATACCGCTTTTCAGTTCTTTATTATTCATTTCACGTTTTCATGTCATTTGTAACAGGCCATGATGATGGACTTTTACACTTCCCCTAAAACCTCTGAGAAGAAGGACGAGCCTCCGTACCACGCTGGGTTCAGCTACTTCCTTCCCAATGCTATGAAGAACAGTGAAGGACAGGTCGTTGTACCCATTACTAGCGTTCGAAACCGCCCCATTGGGGAAGTAACTGGTAAGTTCTTCGTTTGCAGTTCTGTATGTTCCTCACTGTTGAAGTCATCGAAGTTAGTATTTTTGTAGTGGGTAGTAGTAGGGTAGTATTTTCGGACCAGTAAATTATTCTGGTAGCATTATGGAAAATTAAAAATTAAAAAATTGAATATTATTCAGTGTTCACCCAGATAGTGCTTGTGGGCACATACGGAACTATTTCACCAGGGCAATAGTGCCCATAATGTGCCCAAACGCTTTCTGTGTGTGCATGAGTAGATGAACGGTTACTATCTCGGTTGAGCATTGAACAGTGGACGTAGATGGACTTTTCTAATGAAGCAGAACAATGAGGAACACTTGATGTAGGAAACGAACAAAAACTTTTGGTTCTAACCAAACCATGGTTGTTTTGCATCAGTCGTTTAGTAACAAGCTACTGGTAACTGATAGCTACTTCTGTCTGAGCGCCAACTCCCGGGTAGGTACCAAATGCAGGATTGGCACAAATCGCCCTTACTCATAAGTATCTTCACAGAAAATATCCTACCAATTGGTCTTGCTTATCAATCTTAGAGCGCTACTGCATCACTTTAAACTATGTACATAACAGCAGTGGATGGATGGATGGAACCCTCAAATTTATAAATGCATTCAAAGAACATGTCGTAATTCAAACCGAGAGAAAGGTCACGCAAAGGTTCTTGAAGTTTGTCACAAAGGTTTGCCTTTTCTAATGTTGTGTTGTTGGCAGCAGCATTGAGGACCTCACTCCAACCTCCTTGGGCCAACAGCCAATCAGATGTCAATCGACCTGATACGTCATTCTTTCCCAAATGTTTACTTTTAATTACCCTCATTTAAAAAATAACGCTTTTCGAAAACGGGCTTCAAACTACCATTTTTCCAAGATCTCTGAATATTTTTTTCAAAAAAATTTCTTTCTTTCTTTTTTTGACGAAAATTCCCATTGGAAAATATTATTTATCTATGCCCTGTTTATTTGTTAACACAGTTCAGCACTGAGGGTATGTGGCGATTCGGTCGAGTAGGTGCACTATTACACCAGTCCCTATATATGAGTGGGCTTAATTTCATTACTATAAGGATGGTGTCAGTAAAAGAATCAAATTTCATTGAACTAAACTTAAGGTTGAACATTCAGTTCATTCATTCACGTTCAGTAGCACCTAGTTTTGCTTGCCAATACATTTACAGATTTTTTGAAGCCAAAGGTAGGTAATTATTTAAACTGCCGAAATCAGAAACTAAATTAGCTTTCCTGACGGTATGTTCCCCCACTTCTTTTGTAATTTTCCTGTTTTGAGGACTTGTGACGGAAAAATATAGTTTCATTTTTTGGTGGGAAAATTACAAAGTTTGACTGAAATCCTTCCTGGTAACTCAGTGTAGTGGTTCATTGAAATCCCATTGGTACTTGGGTTTGCAAATGCGCATACATGAACCCTTATGGCGGACATAGGTTGGGTAGTATCAATTCAGATTACGGTCAGATTTGCAGGGTTTAAAAGTTGCGTAGCATAGTCGCATGTCCTGGCAAATCAGCTCAAAACACCAGCCGATTATGGTTACCTACTTCACTTATTTCTCCAGATGAAATCGTTTCTTGGCGCGCTTGGCATTAAATGCCCTAAAATAATTCGTTTTTTTCAAATTTGAAGATGATTGGGTAGGACATTTA
Source organism: Leptopterna dolabrata (assembly GCA_954871275.1). Taxonomy (NCBI): domain Eukaryota; kingdom Metazoa; phylum Arthropoda; class Insecta; order Hemiptera; family Miridae; genus Leptopterna; species Leptopterna dolabrata. Next base: position 15,235,045 of record OX940975.1, on the reverse strand, counting down.
AATGCTCCTGTCCTCTGAATCGACGGGTCACAGCAAGCCTGCTCTTCGGCTAGGTGGCTAGGGGTCCCATACTTGTGATCGAAGACCCATTGATTATTTTCTCTGTACGTGGGGGAACGTAAAATCCTCTAAAATAACGTCTGATATTCTTTACAGCCCACTCTGATCTAATGTGAATGTGCAGTGGATACAGTCGGTCTCTGGATACCTGCAAGGATGTGCCTTAGCTTCACAGACTTAATTATCTTCATCTTCTTATATAGCTTTGTATATTGAATGAAGTATCAACTATCATGTGTATTTTGGTGTTGATAGTTGAGTACCTGAGAGTGAAACCTACCCCTCACTATACGTGCGATATGAGTTATTCCTTACACCGCCAATGGAAAGAGAGCTGGCACGGTTTAGATGTTGGACATCGTGGTGCTGGCACCTCTTTTCGAGGTGATATTAAACAGTGAGTGATCTACTGCTTTCAGGAATGTCTAGCAGTATGGCTAGTTTGAATTGATGTTATCGTTAAAATCCCTGATGAATTAATGGATCTGGGGTGGTTGGAAGCTATAGGCTCAGTGCAGGATCATGTTACGGGTGTTCTGGATGATTAGTTCTTGATTTTGGTTGGATAGCTTCAAATGAGCAGGATACGTTTTATTTAGTTTGCAAATTTGAAATGTAAACAATAAAAATTGTTTCATTCTTAATGGAAGTGGTTAGGTACCTATTTTTTAAAGAATGATTTTATTTGATTATTATTGTTATTTTAATTATTGTTGCTAAAGTCGTGACGTTCTGCTGTTATTCATTCTTAGCGCCAAACAGTTGAGTAGATACTGGATATTGTTTTTTGAAACAGGTGCGCGGAAGTGCGAGAAAACACTATAGCATCGCTCAAAAGTGCTGCGTCTCATGGAGCGGATTTTGTTGAATTCGACGTGCAATTATCACGGGATCTGGTGCCTGTTCTGTACCACGACTTCTATGTTGCTATTGCAATGAAGAGGAAGAAACAGCTGATAGCCGAAGATACAATCCAACTTCCAGTCAAGGATCTCTCTCTGGAGCAGTTGCAGCGATTGAAGGTGAGTTCCTTGAAGTTATCTAGTTGATTTTGTGTACGATTCATAGCGTGGCTCACCACTTCCCTTCCTGTCTTGCTTATACCTTATTCTGGAGTAGTTTCCTTCGAATAATATTGGTAACCTCTATCTCTCATGCCATAAAAATTAGGTTGGTAACGTATTATTATTTGTTAGACAGTTATTTTGTTTGTCATAAAATTGTTAGTTAACTTGTTATAGTTGTTGATTAGTCTTGCACCATAATGCTCATTTCATTTGAATGGGTCATTTGTGCCATGTTTTGAGTTGTCAGTGATATAATTATTTACAAAATCCTTAGTCGAGTTCCAACTTTGTTTATGAAAACTCGAACCTACTAAACTATTCGAGTTCTCGTTTTATTTGAATACGATCAACTGCATACTTGATAGAACCTTGACATCTGTTTTTCAAGGCTTGCCTGGTATCCAAAATAACCTTGATAATCCTGATAATCTACCTCGATAATTCCAAATGAACCCCTTGATAATTCGAACCATTCACTTGGTCCCTTCAGAAACTCCCGTTTACATAGTTACACAATGTAAAACTTATGTAGGGATGAAAAGAGCCTTCCCGTTCCACACCGGTTTATTCAACTGTCCTTACAGATCAGTTTTTTGGACCGGTTTTGGATTTTTGCTGTAATCCATCGTCAGCCAACTGGCTGAGGTTCTAAAAGCACCTCTGAACAAGCAACATACAGTTGCATCCGATTTCGTGCGATTTGCTTCTTGTGCACTCAGTTGGCCGATGATGGATTACAGCAAAAACCCGAAACCCTTTCCAATAAGTAATCTGTAAGGGTTGTTTAATAAACAGGTGTGGAACGGAAATACTACCCCTACTCTTTTCATCGCTTGATGGACGGTCCACTACCGCAAGGACAAATCACTATTTTAAAACCTACTTATGTGTTTACTAAAAACTGTTTAGGTAGGTACGTACACTTCAAATTTTTTTTATGGCAGGCCATCCTCAAATATGCTATCAAACATGCTAATTTGATCTCGAAAGTTTCCTTACCTTGCTAAGGAATTCGAAATTGTTTCAAGTTATGTCAGCCTACACCAATTTGACATTAAGATTTCAAAAAATGTAACTAGTTTCACTCATTGCCACTATTTTTTGTTCAGTTTGAATGTGGGATTCCGCTCAAATTTTTCCCATAAATAAATTAAGTTTGTGTTGGTGTTTGATTTCTCGTTAATTCGAAATTGGGACCGAGATTTTTGGGGAACTGATGGTATGTTACCTTGAATTCAGAAAACTGATGAAGTCTTCAAACAATCCCTATGATGAGTGTTATTACAATCCACAAACTAGGTCCCTTGTACTTTCTCAGTCTTCTAGGCATTCCTCAGTTTTCAGTTATGTTGATCATTCATTCCATGTCCTTTTGGCCTTTAATGTTTGATTTCACGGGATTACCAATCATAGTTCATGTTTGTTACCTTGCACCAGCCTCTAACCTCTTATTTCTCCGTATTTGTGATTTCTTCCCTGTTTACTCCTAGACAACTATTTTGGGTGTCGAGAATGTTCTATGTTGAACAGGATATAAGAGAAGGGCCAGAGCTCAGTAAAGTTCTGCATTTTTCTGAGCTAGAAGAGGATGAGGCGGTAAGGAGATACCTTCTTATGCCTAAATTTTGAAAACATCCTCATGGTCTTCCATTACTGTATTGCATACCTTCTTGAATCTTATTATCCCTTTGCATCTTATGCGGTATTTCTTCTTGCTATGCATGATACCAGATGATGATAACACCCTTTAGTTGATTTTATCTTTCATTATTGGATTGCTACCACTTTTAAATGTTTTTTTGCCTGACAGAATGGTCTGCTAGGTATAGTATTCATAAAGAATTCTTCATCCTATCATTCATCCCACTTATTTTTATATTACCCACCTTCGTTTGATGACTGTTCATGATTTCATTCCTCGCACTATTTTTTAATATGTTCTTTATATTGAGGTAGAATGTATAATTTATTATTATTATTCACTGCCTTCAGCTTTCAGAGGTTGTTTGATCTGGTGTTATTTCAATTCCTCTCATTCCTAAGAGAGAGGAACAAAACCCACGTGGATAAGATTTTCTCTTCTCATTGAGTGTTAGACCAGTCGAGTATCCTCTAACATTTTACTCCGAATTGAGGTAACTGAGAATCGTAGGTACTAATAGGCCTTAAGAAAATCGATGTTTTCCTCCAGAATCCTGATTGGGAAAGCATTCGGTTCTATAATAGACATAGTTTCAGTGGCACCTCCAACTTTCTTTATTCATTTCGCGTACCACATCTTGGGTGGGGTATATTCCTCCAGGGGTTTCTCTTTCCAGCCTACCAACACTGCCTACTTATCCATAGTACCCAGCAACTCAAGGGCAACAAATTGTAGCTCCAATAGATTTCAGATACATCTGGGTGAAGTTCTCATAAACATAAAACTGTCTACGAGGAGAAGCTGGTAAGGACATCTTATTTCAAATGCTACTACCAACTGGACTAGCGTGACTGTTAGCAGCTTCCTCACATCATTCTGTGGATGTGTATAACTGTTGATGCGTACAGCATGATATAAAGAAGTTAACACTAAAGCTGCCATTCCTAACTCAGTCAAAACAGGATCAGGTGTGAAAAAAGATAGGTGTTCAAATAAATCACATATTTATGCATAGGTACATGCATTGGCCATCTTTCATTCTAACTGCGTACTCACAGAAAATTCCATGATAATTTGTTGAATGGATTCTAAGTTTTGCATTATAAGGATTTCACATGATATCCGCATGCACAGACACTGCATATTGTCCTGATCACTTTATTCATAGTTGAGTTACTTGTATCAATTACTGAATCATTTGTTTCTTTGTCATTTCTGACTTTCCACTCAAGGGGGACTAGCAGATCAAATTATCATTGGAGGACAGCTGATCACGTCCATGACGCTGGCAGGGCGAAATCTTTTCTGTGGACATGACGTGGAATTCGCACGATTTTTCCTAGAATAGGAAGGTCATGAAGGGTATCCAATCAGTGGTACTGTCCAACATTGGGATTAGAAATTCGGTATTCAGCATGGGCACCAATACAATACCGTACAGCCTACAGTGATTTTGCTGCAAAGCTCCACAGTTTCACGCTGGTCGAGTCTCCATCTTGCACTTGTGGGGCGGATGAGACAGTCCAGCATGTTTTCCTTGGTTGCCAACATTATGCGCCTGACAGGCGTTGATGGTTTGCCTGTATCGGTTCCAGGGCGACTGTATTGGCCGAAGTGGAATCTTAACCTTTTCCCGACGAGCCTACGCGCGGCCGCTCTGTGGCCAAGCGACGAAGTGGTTCGCACGCAGCTGTGTTCGTCCCGACGAAGGATTTCCGAGTCTCGGCGCCTCCCGCGCATCGCTCCAAACTTTATTAGTTTGGCTTTCACGTGTTGGGAATAAAGTTTGTCTTTGAACGGATTCTGATGGAATTTTAGATGTTGAATCCAATGGAACCAAAGTTGTACATAGAAGAACATTATTTTTATATCTTTTTCTAGGTAGGTATAATAAGCAAGTTTCAGGAAAATTGCAAAAAATTACCCCAGAAAATTTATTCAAATGTTTTATATTTTATTCAATAGTAATACATTCATCCAGAGAATGAAGGCCAAGAAAATCTTGGAATATGGTCATGTCTTCCTCAGCAAAGTCCCCACGAAACGGTGCAAAACAAGGGACGTCTTCATCACTATCAGACGGAATCACGCCGTCCGAAGACAGAAATAAATCGAAATCTTCGTCTGAATCCATAACTCAACTCACAACTAAACTCAATGTGAATCACGCTAACCTACAGCTTTGTAAACAAAGAGATTTGAGGCGAGGAAGGTAGGGAAAAGAAATATGCGTGCGCCAGATGCCACCAGCGGAATACAACCAGGGAAGATGGGTGGAATACTCACGAACTCTATTGGCATTTATTTGAAACATGTAGAAACATCATTGAGAACTAATGAACTCTAGTGGGATTTATTTGAAACAAGTAGAACAGAAAACATCGCAAAGATGCCGACAGGGAGCGAGAAATGACATTTGTCATCAATCGTCGGCTGGTCCCTCGATCCTCGTAACGGCATTTGCGATCTGTCGTCACCCCACGCACAGCGCTCGGTAATGACATATGTCGTCAATCGTCGGGAAAAGGTTAATCCCTTGTTTACATTGCCCCCACACAGCCCCCTTTTGGTGAACCTGGTCTTGGGTCAGTTCAGTTTCAGCTGCCGCCGCCATCCAGTAAACCCCTCGCTTCCCTGTACTTCTCGGTTTCTCGTTAATATAGCATTTTGAATAAGTGCAGTGAAATTCCTAAATTTTCACATAGTTGAACGACGGAGTTTGTTCGCTACTCTCCGTATAGTTTTTCCCATCGTCTTTCGAGCATTTTCCGCGTCAGTGACGTCGCATCTCCCCGGCCGGGGAAAACACATCGAGGATCTTCGACTGGTAAGCTCGAAACCCTGTTGTATCCTATTTCCTGTTCGTTTTTCCGCAAACAACTGGTCCTATTTCGATTGCCGGATCTCATATTAGGCTGTTCACTGCACTGTAATAATACTCATAGTTGGTTGAATGCTCATAGAAACGTGGTTGAAACGCAGTCACTTTGTTCAGTAGATACCTACCTACATCCAGTCGTAACAGGTCATTGGAAGAGGGTACCGTTGAATAACAGTTACAATGTCCAGTAAGGATGATGATGATCTTCACCTGGAGAAACATCTCCTCGATATCTCGTATAATACTGAGCGTAGGTCTAATTTGTTCGCACAGTTGAACAGAGTATAATATGATGGTGCGTCGAAAGTTGCTACTGTTGGTACTGTCTCGCTATTTCTAGCTAAGTGTCAAGAGATCGGTAAAATCAAAGATAAATTTGATATTATACAAGATTTGTTACTCAAGCTGAATCTTCTGGTTGAAGCTAAGGATGCAGCTGAGATCGATAAGGTTCAGACTGCCTTTGACGATCTTTATTATCAAATTCGTACAGTAGAACAGGATTTGAGATCTCGTATGTCGGTTGTTTGTAACAAGGCACATGAACAACCGATTAAAACTCATGTAAAATTGCCTGATTTCGAAATTCCCAAGTGGAATGGTGAGATGGACACATTTAATGATTTTTGGATATTATACGAGTCCATCATTCATCATGGTAACTTCAGTGAGGTATTGAAATTTACGTATTTGCGCCGGGCACTTGAAACAGCACCACATGCGTTCAATTTAATTAAAAACCTACTTCTATCTGACGATAATTATTCGACTGCTTATTCTATTATTAAGAATCGATATGGTAGTACTCGCTCATTAGCAGCTCACTATGTGAATAAGTTATTGGATTTCAAGCCTCTTACCAATAACTCGTATACGAATTTGCAACAATTTATAGGAGTTTTTGACACGTCTGTCGCAGCGTTCAATAACCTTGACCTTGAGGCCCCGAATGATTTCTTGTTGTTTCAATGCGCTCTGCGCACTTTACCTGCAGAGGTGCGTGTGTTATTTGAAAGATCTTTAAGTGATAGGGACGATATCCCAACATTTCCGCAATTGTTGGCGTTCGTGCAAGATCAGTGTAAAATTCACGAACTAACGAAATGTTCGTCTATCACTACATCGGTTAGTTCTAAAAATGTGCGTAATTCGCAATCATTATTGGTTACTCCTGCAAATGATAATAATTTGTCATTGAAAATAAGGGATGCTACTGAGTCTAAGCAATGCCCCATTTGTAAAGATAACCATGTAATTTATAATTGTGATGTATTTCTAAAGATGACCGTGAGTGAAAGGTATGACAAAATGAAAACTTTACGCAGATGTTTTCGGTGTTTGGGTGCACATCATAGGTCGAAATGTAGGTCAAAAGGGAACTGCAAACATTGCTCCAAGTCTTCACACCACAGCCTTCTTCACGATGAAACATCAAACAATCCAGTAAATGTCCCTGTTCCTCCCTCTCAGCCTGTCGCCCTCGTTTCAGCGGACAGTCGTTCGTCGGCACCCCGTGTTTTGAATGTTCCCGACGTTGCTCCGCCGCAAACTCTCTTGACTGGGCCCGCCGTGGTTCGTCAGAACACTCGCACTGTTTTACTAGGTACGGCACAAGCACTAATTAGAAATAAGTGGGGACGGATGGTACCCATACGTCTTGTCATCAATGTTGGAAGTCAAATCTGTCTCATCTCGTCGGAATGCGCCCAACGTTTAGCGTTACCTGTGTCGTCTCGGCCCACTACTATTTCAGGTGCCCTATCTCAGAATTTAGGTACGTCTGAAGGTGTGGTGTCCTGTACATTGTCTCCTCATCATTCAAGTACTCCTTTGTTAGAAGCTGAAGCCGTTGTAGTGCGCAGAGTATGTTCCGATCTTCCAACAACCTCGTTATCTGAAGAGGTTTTTGTCAATTTTCGCACCTTCAGCTCGCTGATTTATCATTTTGCCAGAAAGGAAGAATCGATTTCCTACTAGGTGCCTCGCTTTATTCGAGTTTGTTCTCGGATAGTCCTGCTATACTTCATGGTAAACCTGCGGCCTTTGAAACTATTTTCGGTTGGGTAGTCATCGGGGACGTCGCCTCAGTAAAACCCTCGCCTCAGGTAGATGTCTCTTTGATGATTTGTGACGTCGATCTGGACAAAACACTGGAAAGTTTCTGGAATTCCGAAGAGGTGTCTCCCCGTACTGTGACGGATCCGTTACACACGCAAGCCGAACAGCACTTTCTTTCGTCTCATTCTCGTCATTCAGATGGCTCGTATATGGTTCGAATGCCGTTTAAACCAGATCATGACCTCACACCCTTTGGCGAAACCAAAGAAATTGCACGTCATAGGTGGCTACGCCAGGAGTCTCGGCTAAAAAAGGATAGCAGGCTGCGTGAAGCATACAACAAATTCATGAACGCATACATCAGTATGGGTCACATGAAACCGTCAGTTGATCGTGGGATCGTTTACATTCCTCATTTCGCAGTGTTGAAGGATTCCTCCACTTCGCCAATTCGTGTAGTTTTTGACGCTTCGTGTAAAGACTCTTTAGGTTCCAGTCTCAATTATCGTTTGTTGGTGGGTCCTCCATTGCAGAAGGATATTAGTACTATTATCACTCTGTTCAGTTTAGAAAGGGTTGCCCTAGTGGCTGACGTCCGTATGATGTATCGTCATATATGGATGCACCCCGACGACTGCCGCTTCCAACATGTTTTTTGGAGAGAAAGTGACGCTGATCCTCTTGTTCAGTATCAGTTGTTGACTCTAACATATGGTCTCGCTAGTGCTCCGTTTTTGGCACAACGTACCACGAGGCAACTCGTTAAGGACGAAGGATACCGTTTTCCCCTGGCATCCGAAGCGGTGTTATCATGTTGTTACATGGATGATATCTGCACTTCCTCGTCGTCGGAGCAGGAGGCACTTCAACTCAAGGCCGAACTGATAAAATTATTTCGGTCTGGAGGTTTTGAGCTTTGGAAGTGGGCGTCCAACGTACCTTCTATACTTGCTGACATCCCCCTTGAGCATCAAATCTCGTCTCTATCAATACAGTCCACTGATAATAGTTCGTTGCACATTCTGGGCTTACATTGGGAACCATTAGCTGATATTTTCACCTATTCGGTAAGGCCATTATCAATGTGTAATACAAAACGTCAAGTACTCTCTCGCATTGCCTCGTTGTTTGATCCTCTCGGATGGATTAGTCCCGTCATCTTCAGGGCTAAATTGTTTCTCCGAGAGCTTTGGGAGCGTAGCCTGGATTGGGACACGCCACTTCCTGGTGATTTGAAGATAAGATGGGAAGAGTTCAGTAAGCAGCTGTTGAATCTATCTCAACTCAAAATTCCTCGACGTCTTCTCCAGTCAGAAGCAAGACGCTATGAAATCGTGGGATTCAGCGACGCATCAATCTGGGGTTACGGAGCGGTCATATATTTGCGATGTTCAGCAGAAGATGGTACATTCTGTTCGTCAAGGTTAATACGTGCAAAGACTCGCGTAGCTCCCCTCAAAGTAGTAACAGTGCCTCGTTTAGAGCTCAATGGTGCGCACTTGCTCTCTCAACTGTTGGAGTCTGTACAGTTTCTTCTCCTGAAATTGAAAATAACGGAAGTCCATTTATTTACAGATTCCTCAGTCGTTCTTGGGTGGCTACGAACGCCGCCACATCGGCTACAAACTTACGTTGCCAATCGTGTAGTAGCAATTTTGGAGAACACTAAGGTTACGCAGTGGAGTCACGTACCCACCACCCTCAATCCTGCTGATATGGCCTCACGAGGACTTCTTCCCAACGAAATCCTTGAGAATCCTTCATGGTGGGCGGGGCCCGAGTTCCTACGTACTCCTCGTTCAAGCTGGCCGAAAATGGAGCTCCCAATATCTGGAGATCTTCCAGAAGTAAAGCAGATTAAGGTTGCTATGTTTGCCGCTCCTAAATGTACCAAGCTCAAGGAACCTCCTCTTGTCATATCAGTTATTGAAAAGTTTTCGTCTCTTTCGCGCCTTAAGCGAGTAATGGCTTGGGTGCTGCGTTTTGTCCATAACACCCGTCAATTGGGTCCCAATAAGTTCCGTATGCGCCGGGCGGGTCCGCTCCACCCATTCGAGCTTCAAGATAGTATGCATGTTTGTGTGAAGGCCACTCAACATTATTATTTCGCCAATGAACTATCGACCATTCAAAAGGGCAAATTACTCGCGCCACGTATCCGGCGTCTTTCTCCCTTCATACATAATGGGATTCTGCGAGTGGGTGGCCGTCTCACCCATTCTTTGCTGCCATCAGACATGAAGCACCCCCCTCTGTTACCAAAACTATCTCACTTATCGTCACTGATTTGTGACGCTTATCATATCATGTTATTTCATGCTGGGCCCCAGTGCACTCAGGCTGCGATCTTACAGGAATTCTGGGTACTTTCTCTTCGGTCACTTTTGAGGCATCGTATATTCCAGTGTCTAACCTGTTATCGGCATCGTTTGAAAGAGAATCATCCGATCATGGCCGATCTTCCTCCATCCAGGGTCATTCCGTGTCGCCCGTTCTCTCGAACAGCAGTTGATTTTGCCGGTCCACTGTTGATTAAGACTAGTATCGTCGGAACGCACCCAGCAGCAAGGCCTACCTCTGCGTTTTTGTCTGCATGGCTACTAAGGCAGTCCACCTAGAGCTTGCCGGGGACTTGTCGACAGAATGTTATGTTGGAGCTCTGAGCCGACTGATTGCGCGAAGAGGCCTATGTTCTGACGTGTACTGCGACAACGGCACGAATTTTGTTGGAGCCGCGACTGAAGGCCAGAGACTCAAACAATTCCTGCTTTCGTCTCATGATGCAGTATCAGCCAATCTTGCGGATAAAACAGTGACGTATCATTTCAATAGTCCAGTCGCCCCTTGGACTGGAGGTCTGTGGGAGGCTGCTGTGAAGGCCGCCAAGCGACATCTGCGTGATATCTCCACACGACTCCTTATATACGAGAAACTTCTGACCGTCATTACACGGATAGAGGCTGTGTTGAACAGTCGTCCCTTGTGCCCCATTGGCGACTCTCCGGACTCACTCTACCTCTCACCCGCTCACTTCCTGATTGGAGGCCCAATGTTGACGCCACTGGAGCATGACTTGTCTGAAGAACCGTCAAATCACCTTTCCCGTTGGCAGAGTGTCCAGCAAGCTTCACAGATCTTCTGAAAACGCTGGTTAATATCATTACTATTTTGTTAAATTTGTTGTTTCTTAAAAAACTAATAGGTACTACTAACTTGTTCTGTCATGATTTATTGCTAAGATTGTTTATGAGTTATTTTTATGCCTTTGTGTTCATATTTATGTACTATATTGATTATTTTCATCATTCTTGTGATCTCGGATTTAGCCTGTTGTTAGGATTTCTCTTGTTTGTAAGTTATGAGCATTCAACCAACCACTTTTCATCAATTTCCCATAATGTTCCAAAATTCTTCAAATTTTGGGTGGGCGGTGTATTGGCCGAAGTGGAATCTTAATCCCTTGTTTACATTGCCCCCACACAGCCCCCTTTTGGTGAACCTGGTCTTGGGTCAGTTCAGTTTCAGCTGCCGCCGCCATCCAGTAAACCCCTCGCTTCCCTGTACTTCTCGGTTTCTCGTTAATATAGCATTTTGAATAAGTGCAGTGAAATTCCTAAATTTTCACATAGTTGAACAACGGAGTTTGTTCGCTACTCTCCGTATAGTTTTTCCCATCGTCTTTCGAGCATTTTCCGCGTCAGTGACGTCGCATCTCCCCGGCCGGGGAAAACACATCGAGGATCTTCGACTGGTAAGCTCGAAACCCTGTTGTATCCTACTTCCCGTTCGTTTTTCCGCAAACAGCGACTAATTAAGATCTTTGGGGATCATCCATGAGTGATAAGCAGAACTTGAGCGCCACATCAAAGTTGAAAAGGTCATAGAAGGCATTGGCCTCAGGGCCAGCCGACTCCTCACATCCCGCCTGAGCAGCCATATCCGTAGACACGGCTTGGCAGCTCCCAGTCTCCAACGTGTACAGTGTTAGCACCACTTTAAAGCTGGCAAAAAAGGTCAGCGTAAGCACGAGCTGACTCCTTATATCCCACCTGAGCAGCCTTCCCGAGGCCGTTCTGGACCCCCTTATAAATAGGGTGGTAAAGGAGTGACTGATAGGTCAGAAGGAGAACAGCAGAAGGAGTTTAGGGGCAGCAGTCTCCCATTAGAGCAGCAAGGCGAAGGAATGGGAGTCGCAAAAGAAGGACCTGGTGGTATTCAGCGTGGGACTTTTATGGCGTTAAATGATTTCTTCCAATGCATTATTTCTCAGGCTATGTAGATGGAATTTCGAGCTGGACATTGTCACACAGGGGTTTCAGTAGTGCAGAACTCCATTTTCAAGTAAATAGTGGGAAATGCTGTCACGTGTAAGAGTTCTTCCCAGAATGACTTGTCAAACCCCCCCACCTTGCCTCCTAACTTCGGAATCGCCCTTTATTATGTGTGGTCTACACCATTTATGTCTGCAAAAGGGTGATCAGTACCCTCCCCTAATCCAAATTTTCCAAAAGCAAAGCAAGGAAGCATCCAGACCACTATGCAAAGAGATGCTCTATATCCCCAGTAGGTAACCTATATTTCTCACAGTTATTGGATGTTTTTATTTGTTCAAATTTAAGATGCGAGTGTGGCGATCATCCAGACTGTTTAGGTACCAATTCAAAAAAGTGAACCCAGGCAAAATTAGTGGTGAATCTGAAGTTATAACACCCGATGTGGGGTTTCAGCGGGAAAACGGATGGGTTGTGAAGAAAGAGTAGCCTTGCTAGTTAATCGTTTTCTAGTTCCTGCATGAAAATAATGGGCTTCCTTGACTTCGGTAGTGACGAACCAGAAGTACCTACACTATCCAGTACTTAATGGAATTAGATTCCATTCTAAGAATTTCTAGACCAGACTCTCTGACGATGAATAGTCTCTATGAGCTTTCAACGTTTTGGCAACAAGTGACGTCACACTGGTCAAGGGGTTCCGCCCAGGCGGGAGGGGTGCAGTGACGTCAATTGTTACCAGCACTTTGAGAGCTCATAGAAAAAGAGCTATTCATCATTGAAGAGTGCGGTTGGTCTAAAAATTCTTAGAATGGAACCTACTTTGATTTAACAATCGGAAAGTATTATAAACAGAAGTCATGGATACTCCTCATTGATGACGAGCTTCCTGCATCTAGGCTCCGTCAATAATATTAGCCTTTAGCAGAAGCTGACGGTACGTCCTGACGCGTGTGGGCCATTCTGCAATTGATCATAATTATCTTAGAATCGAATTGCTACATCTTGTTCGCGGTTATATTCGCATCTCGTTTGTGGTTATATTCAAACAACTCTGCTCTCGGCTCTTACAGCTTTTCCATGTCCACGAGCAAGTCAATAGCTCGAAGTTTTCTGATGAGCACTTGGAGGAGCACCAACCGTTCCCAACCCTGCAGCAAGCTTTGGAAATTCTCGATCCCAGCGTTGGATTCAACATAGAACTCAAATGGACTATGCAACTGAAGGTAGTAAGCTCTAATGCAACGTCTCATTATCAGTCGATTATGAACTTACATGACACTGCTGCACTCAACTTGTACCCCTGTAAACATGGAAAAGGATACCTTACAAGCCGAAGTTTACAAAGACTTTAAAAATACATAATGTTGCACAAGTGTTTCACCCATAATACCCCTGGGTGTATTAAGATCGGGCTGTCGAGCTTCGGAGCACAAGTAGGGCCAAAATTGAGCCTGTGTGCAAAAGAAAGATTTTAGACCAAAATTTAAGGTAAATTTTAAGCTGAAACTCTGTTAGAACCTCAATTCTTCGGTCGTTGATCAAGATTGACTTCATATTCTGTCTCATCGCCCTAAACAATACGGAAAACTATACCTCACAACCAAGCTCATGTTACTAAAACACTCAAAAAAAAATGTTTACACCCATTTTTCACTCATAACCCCTTGGGGGTATGTTCCGATCGGGCTGCAAAGTTTCGGGACACAACGGGCCCTAATCGAGCCTGTGTTCGAAAAAACGGATTTTTTATACCGAAAATAAAGGTAGATATGGATGATACGGCGGACAAACCTCTTTTGGAATCTTGAGGGGGTTAAAAAAATATTTTGCTGAGCGAATGCATGTGTATTATTCACAGAATAATAAACCAAAAGGACCATTGACCAGTATGAGTGACGTTACGTTTTTTTAAATGGCTATATTCTTATATATTTGTTGTATTACTTTCGCAGTTTCTCTATCCCTAATTGTGATTAATAAAATATCATTGCAGGATGGAACGTACGAGCTCTATCACCCTTTTGATCTCAATCTATATCTAGATACTGTACTTGAAATCGTCCTCCAGTATGCCGGAGAGAGAAACATAATTTTCTCGTGCTTCCATCCCGATATCTGTTCGATGTAAGTTACAGCCTGTCTATTATTGAAGTACCCACTTATGGCATACATCGATGAGCTTGCCGTCTCGATTCCATATCAATACTTAAATTTTTTCGCCACGTGTATAAACACGAACGTTTTTCTGATGTAACATTTGGTTTCCCTGCATTCTCTTAGATCTATCTACTCTAAAGTGGATATTTTATCCTACATCCATTTATATGAATCACGTTGATAGAGCATTTACATTTTCCTTTCTTTTACTTAGGATTCGGTTGAAGCAGAACAAGTATCCCGTCATGTTTCTCACTCAAGGGATTACCGATAAGTACCCCGCTTACCACGATCCCCGTTGTTTGGACGTTCCTATCGCTGTACACTTCGCTGTTAATATGGATATTTTGGTAAGTTTTATTGAACCGATTTATGTTTCATTCCTATCAAAATCGATATAGTATTTACAGTTGCGTGGCTGACAAATTAAGGTACCTGCTCCTATTATTAAAATTTTGATGGATATCTTCGAGTTAGTGGAACAACTTCATGGTAATGGTGTTGATTTCAATGTTTCTCAAAGGGCATCAACGTTCACACAGAAGACTTGTTGAGGGATTCTTCACAGGTTGAACTAGTCAAACGTGCAGGCTTGGTCCTCTTCTGTTGGGGCGATGATAATAATGACTCAGCCACCATCAAACATCTCAAAGACTTGGGGATACACGCCGTCATTTATGACAGGTTTGTTACTGCCAGAGGTTTAAACCTACCTAGCAACGAGCATAGTTGTTACAGTATTGGTACCTAAATTGCCTTTTACTGTCGAAATGTAGGTACCTGGAGTACCTAATTATACACGGATAAGGAGCCAAATCCTGATGTTTCTTAGCATGGAATAATGGAGTGGGCTTTACACATTGGTTATATCTGTGATCATCAGTTTCACCTCAGTAATTTATGTTCACGAATCTGAAACACAATGAAGTATTTTTTTCTATCTAAACGTCATGCATTGGCTTACAGTAGGTACCTGGTCCCTATATGTCAACAGTAAATCACAGCAGCTCATCGTGGTTTGGTATCTTATGTTGCTCGGATTTCAGAATTGACCAAATCGGCTCCAAAGAAGTTAAAGAAAGCATATTTAGATTAGAGGCCAAAGGTCATGAGAGGATGCTGATCAAAGCCGCTGCTGAGAGAGCTGACAAAGACGAATACCTACATCCTACACCGCTGTCACCAGAGGTAGGTGCCGTCATGCTGTCTATCTGATCATAAAGGCGATTGAAGATGGTCTGTTATATTGTTCTCCCGAGAAAAACGAAGATAGGTATCTAAGTTAGATACCTACATTGAGGAACACCTTTGCATTTTTGTCCACAGTTGAGTTTGGAGACCATCCTTGATGGTCCCAGCGTTTCAGATAGCCTACCTTGTCAAGGATGAACAGCTCATTGCCAGATTCGCCTATTTCAACATCACAGTCAAAACTTATCATACCTGAACACCAAAATAATAAGTGGAGGTCAAAATTTTGCGTTTTCGACCTCAAAATAAAGATAAAATTCTGAAAAGTGTTTTATGTTTCTACCTAGTGCCTAGCCCAGGGATGCTGATCAAGCGAGGCTATGATCTTATAGTATGAATACGATGTCAGGCTGATCAGGGGAAGGCGTTTAACCTTAATGTTGCACTGTTAAGGTGTGCCGAGTTAGATCCTGGCTAAGGAAATTCGTTGAAGGAGAAAACTAGGTCGCCCAAGGGCTTTAAAAAAGAATGACTTTTCCGCAAGGAATACGTGAGGGAGCGTAGTGAAAATTGAGGTGGCTGTGAAGGTCCGAATACCTATTCCCTATTCCCTCAAAATCCCCCAATATTCCTGAGACCAATAACGATTCCAGCCATTATGAAAAGTGGGTAACTAACTTGAATTTGCAGATATTTTTTTTCCAATAAGAGCTTTGTGTTTACCAGGTGCCAGCAAGGAGTGATGGAGAAGAGGTTGGTGTGTCGGTTGCGATGCCAGCACCTGATTTTGTCTGGCAGAGTAGAACGATTACGAATGCAGAAACCCCTACGCCTAAACATTCCTACGCTTCTGAAGTCGCTGACCCTCATGCATCTGTTCCGACTGATGAACCATCGTGATTTCTTTAGCTAATATACTTCTAACCTAGTTACTAATTTCCATACTCATCAAGTGCCTAATGTTGTTAAAACAATCGTCATGATTGTCTTGTGTTTACTTGCTCGTAAGATGGCTGTTGAAATGAAACATGAAATATGATCATAACAAATAATCATGAGTGTAGTGGCGAAGGACGACCAGAGCATATCAGTTTTGTACCCTAACGATGAGCATATGACAAGAGAACTGGAAGCTGAGCACCGTATTAATTGTCGAGGGATTATGAATATTAATCAATGGGCATGGAAGATGTTGCGTTTCAGACACGAAGTTGTGTGAGTTATGGTCACAATTGTTCATTAATTTTCAAATTGAAATATTTGACAGTTTTGTTTTCCCCTACTCCCCTTCTCCGAACTATGATACAACTACATGTAGACGCTAAAATGTCAGTGGGGAATTTTTGTAATTTTTTTTTTTTTTAACATTCAGAACTCTTGGAAAAATGGTAGTTTGAAGCCTGTTTTCAAAAATAAGCGTTATTTTTTAAATGAGGGTGATTAAAATTTAAAAAGTGTGACCAAAAAATAACGTGTCAGGTCTGTTGGCATCTGATTGGCTGTTTGCCCTAGAAAGCGGAGCAAAAAGCCTTGCAGGAAAAGTTGCTTAATGCTGCCAACTGCCCAACATCAGAGATGGCAACCTTCTAGAACCTTAGCCATCGCCTATCCCTCAGTTTGATTTTGAGGTCGCGTTTTTCTAATTTATTTATAAATTGGTGGTTTCATCCATCCATCCATTGCGGCTGTGTACATCGTTTGAAGTGAAGCACTGATTTACCTGATACGTCATTTCTAGCAGGAACTAAGAAATTCTGATTTCACACTCGTTTTCTGCCTAGACTTCCCGACAACATTTCATCATGTGGACAATAAATGTCAATTTCCGTTATTGAACAGAATTTGTCCAGAAAAGGGGAATTTTTAACCCACGAAAATTTCCCTTTGCAGCCAGCAATTACCCTATATTTAGCAGATATATAAGTGAAACAGGCTTTGAAATTATGTATAGTTTACCTAATCAGAGCAGCAAAAAATCCTCCATTTCCCAAGGAAATTCAATAATTAGCACATGGATTTGTACAAATGAGATAGTTACATAATATAAATGGGATTTTTTTACCCTTGGTACCAAAACCCTCTGATATGAGATTTTCAGTGTAAATGTGGCTGCAGTAAACTATCATTGTGACAACAACAACAAAATTACAGAAGCCCGCATTAAATATGTACTAGTTAAATATAAACTTAAATGATATACTAGTAAACTAGCGTACTCCAGTTGCTGGGCTCAAGTAATACATTTAAATGATTGGGCTATTAGTCGCTGAACTTGTTACTCCAGAGCCCTGTTGTAATTTGAAGATAGAAGTTTGGTAGTGATAAGGTTTTTCCCTTATTGATTTGATAGTTAATATCATGAAACTAAATCTGGGAAGGGCTGGATGGCAACCTTAACTTATTTTTGAAGAAAGTGGTTTTTCCCCTGTGCTATGAGCTGTGCTATTTTTGAGACCAACATTGAGGCCTCTCATGATCTAACTTCCTGATAGTGACCTTACATAGTTCAGTACAGTATATGATAATAGTGGGTAATTTGCATCTGCTTGATTCGAGATTTCAATACCCCCCCCCCCCCTCAAATGATTGTACAATCATTTAATGACATCGATACAAAAACTAATGGGGAGTTTTCTTTTTAAAAAAATTTTGGACATAAATATTCAGAACTCTTGAAAAAATGGTATTTCGAAGCCCATTTTAAAACGAGTGGTATTTTTCAAATAAGGGTGAATAAAAGTGAGCATGCGGCAAAAAAGGACTATCAGAGGGCCTATTTACTAAAAGAGATAGTGAAAAGAGATTATCTATTTTGACACCTAATTAGGTGTCTGTTTGAAAGAGATCAAAAGTGCCAAGATGGCCACCAACTCTCTTTTTTAGAAGTTACTGAATAAGCCTCTCATGGATACTATAAAAATCTCTTGCTAAAAAGAGTCGGACGGAAAAGATACCTATGTCTCTTTTGCTTAGTGAATAGGCCTGGGGGTCTATTGACATGTGTTTGGCTGTTGGCCCAAGGAGGCGGAGCAAAGCTTCGGTGGTGGAGGTTCTCAGTGCTGCCAGCAACCCAACATTAGTAATAATAATAATGATAATAATAAAAACTATTTATTACGCTGTGACGCTCGAGGTCCAAAAATGCATACAAAAACCACAATAATATATATAATTACAAAATGGCAAACCTTCAGAAACCTTTGTTGTGACGTTTCGTGAACCTCCCCCTGGTTTGATTTCAAGGACGTGTTTTTCAAATGTATTAATACATTTGTGGTTCCATCCATCCATTCATTTCGGTTGAGTATATCAGAGATGCAGTAGTGCTCTAAAGGTTCTCGCACACTATGGTGGAACAGGACAGGAAACAGCCGTGACGGGGGTCGTAGTTTTTCGCTTCTATGTATTTGAATGGAAATGAGCACAATAGGTGGGACGCAGCGATGACGGCACGGGACAGACTCTCGGAGCGAAAAACGGCGTTTCGTGGCACGGGACATACCCCCTCCTGCGCAGCCACAGAGTCGAAAATGTTTTTTGAGTACGAGGAAAGCTTGAAATAAGGGCGATCAGTGGGGGAAAGAGAATTGAGGAATGTCCTGCCTAGTGTGTGCATAGGGGCAGGACGGGATAGTGGCAGCTATCCTGCATCCTACCCTCGGGGTTTCCTGTCCTGTTTCTCTCTAGTGTGCGAGAAGCTTAAGAGGGATTAGAGTTGAACTACTCGGCGATTTACCTGATACGTCATTTCTAGCGAGAACTCGGACATTAAAATTTCACGCTTGTTTTCTGAATTGGTCAGTCAGTGTTAATTTCCGTTATTGAACAGAATTTGGCAAAAAAATGAGAATTTGTAACCCACGAAAACTGCCCATTCGTATTTCAGTTTGTAGAAGACTGTTGAAGATTGTTGAAAATACGGCAGATCAGCTTTCAGTACCTACCTAATAACTTCATATGGTTGTGTGTTAGTTTTCTACTTCCAGCGCTAAGGGCACCTGTAGGGCACATTTTTCGAAAAAATGAATTTGAGTTCTCTGTCCTAAAAATACTACATTAAATTCTGAATATATTTCAGGGATTTAAGTGAGCAGTCGAAATAAATCTCCAAAACGAATGACAGTAGGCATGTGGTTTTCTCAAAACCACGGTTTTAATAAGTACAGTCAGTATTGATTACTTTTTGAAATTTGTTCGGTGATAATAGAAAAAGGGTCGTGGCCGTTTTTTAAAATTTCCGTTAGAAAAAATGGTACATCCTCGCAAAGCTGGAAGAAATATGAACTTTTCGGTGTGACGTTTCTGTTTGAGTTATAAAAAAACGGCCTGGAATAAATGAAGTTCACTAGTATTATAAAACTTGCCTACAAATTTGAAGAAGATAGATGAGTGGATGGTGGGCCGATTGTGCAGAATTCTCTTAATGAGGTGAGGAAGGAAAGATTATGAACTGTTCTGCTGACATCAGCACTCACCGTTAAATGACCCTTGCGCATCAGGAGTACAGTTAAATGGGGAGAGGCCTGCGGGTGCCCTTAAATGCATCATCAAATAACCATCAGTGATGACATACCTGACAACTCCAGCCCTCTCGTTTTCCGTATTTATCAACTTCTGAATAAGCTCAGGTTGTTCTTCTCTATCTCACTCATGAACGTATTTTACAAATGGGAACTTTTCCAGTATTCATGCTCATCTATCATGTGCCTGTGACAAATTTGTTTAGGGGTAAAAAAAAAGTAAGCTGGTCGTTACCTTCTTTTGCTTGGCTCAGCTTCCTCTAAACCAGGTTAGGTGTAATTGAGAGTTCATGCAGGTGTCGGGCGATTCGTGATACAAGCCTAAGGAGCCAAAAATGCGTCAGGAACACGTCGGGGCACAGTTCATTTGAGCTGCTCTGTCAATGAGAGGCTCCTAGTAATTGAAATGTTTGGCTTTGAGCGAGGGACGCGTTGTGGTAGTTCGATAGCGGTTTATCTTGCCAGGATGCGGCTTCTATTCAGTAGCGGTGCGTGGGCTCTGAAAACTGTGGGGCACCAAACCTGAACACAAAACCAACAGTTTTTTCTACAAAATACCTAACTACCTGACTTGTATGCTTCGATTTTTTCCAGCAGCTATTTCAAATCATTTTTACGCCTTTTCGACCATGCCCGTTCACCACCCAATAATACGGAACGGAAAGCAGACGAATGCATTTTTAATGGTCATCCTTTGAGCCACTCACATGTCATACATGTCAACATTGAATTTCAAAGGAAACAACACCCTTCCCTTTATTTACTGATTGATATTCAGCAAAGGCTTATCTCTTCCTAAACTTTTAATCAACACTCTATCATCATACAGAAACGTCGAAAGTTTCTGCTGTAAATTAGCGACCGACTTCATGTGGTACAAAAGTATAGTAAACTGAAATACAGCGGAAGAACGACCCATCGGCCCCAAATTGAATGGAGAAGCTATTGACTAGAAGCTAGGTACTTCGTACTTTTGTGTCACGACGCCAATCAACCCACAAGACCACGAACAGCAAACAGGAACTCACAAAATTCTACGCAAAAAATGGAAAACTGACCAGTGACAACGGGCTGAACAGAGAAAGCGGAAGTGATTCACGAGACACCAAATCGAAAGACATGATTCAGTTAAATTTCAGTTTATTTATTGGCAGTTTTACACATAATATAGGGTGCCCCTCCATAGGTACAAAAACATCCGAATCGATTGTGAAAAGGAATGATTTTATGGTGGAAATCAGATTCTGAGGACAGGGCCCAATGTGGGTGTGGTGAACTACATTTTTACTCGACTGAGCATGCGTGGACCGGCGACTTTTCTCAGTTGCAATGGGAACACTAGGTCCCAGGGCCTGACAGTTTCAGGAGGCAAGGTTTAGGTTTCGATTGTAGGGCATTGATTACTGTCACTATATTCCAGTAACATCCATGGTCTGTGGAGCTACAGGGAGCTAACTGCAGCTAACATTCATGAAGGAACTACCATGGATGCTCTTCTATAATATCCATAACCAGAGAAACCTAGCTAGGTACAGTGTACAAGGGGGAAATTCAAATGCCAACTTAACACATGGTTGAATTTTATTCTTTTTACTCCCAGTGTTTTTGGTTGACAAGGCAGTGGCCCAAGTAGCCTTATGGACACAACGCCCCTGCTTCTATTCACATCCGTATGAATAGCACTACATGTCACTGCATACAGTCCCCGGCACGAAAATGCGAGCCCAACTGAGCTATGCTAACCACCTTTAAATAGGAATGTGGGTTGAGCATTCAAAATACTGGAGGCACAAAAAAAATTGAAGCGCTCAAGGGCAAAAAAAATTAAAGCTCTAAAATGCAGATGGAAATTTCGATTTTGGAGGACAACAAAGAGTTTCGTTTGTGTACAAAAGTTAATATATTGACTTGGAAGCACTGTGAACTTGAAAGCTGTTAAATTCCTTCAATTGGTCGGTTAGGTAGTGCACAGCATTGCGGGTCTTGGTGCCCGTTGGAAGCCAAGCTTTCATTTCCGAGCCAGGGATTGTTGTTAGTTTCTCCTGGATGTTCAATCTAGTCGCCATTGCTCCGATTCTGAAAAATCCCGAGTCGGATAGGCTGCATGAACTCTCTATTGTTAGTTTTGACCTCGTTCCTTAAAATAAAATATAACTCATAACGCGTAATTCTATTTCATAATCAGTAGGTAATTAAGATAATGTTTTAGCTTTTATGGGGGTCTTGAAAAAATATTTAGGCATTTTAATATTTTCGTTGTTGTACCAGTGAAACGTATTGGGACCTGTGAAAACTGTTGTTAGGTTAGGCCTAAGTCATCCTGACGTTGGGAAACGTTGTTGTTCATTAGTCATAGTATGGGGAGTGTTGAGGTTGGCTGAATTCGTGATAGCTGTTGTTAAGTTTCAAGGAAAAGCAGTTCGTGGAGTCTGCATGAATGCAAACGGGTTGAGAATGGCTCTATTATTCAGCACTTGCAGCTTGTTGGTATTATTTTGATCGGTATATTTTCCTATGTATGTTGAAGATGAATAAACTAAACTAATATAGTTCGCTGTTCGAAATCAGCAGGTTTTTTTTTCCCCACACGATGACCTATTATAATTCCAACCGCCTACTGTTGAAGTATTGATAATATGATGTGTAGTCTTCTATTGTGTACTGATGATGGTCCAACAACCGAAACCGGTCTACAGTTTTGTTAGTTTACGTGGAAATAGACTATTCTATTTTTATCTTGTGGTTTTTACTCATAGTATGTACTAATGCTAGACGTACCAAAATGCTCAGCACTTGAGAACAGGTGGCTGGGCTGGCTGCAGCAGTGTTGGTTTGCTCTCAAACCAACGTAAAAACTCAAAGTAAAAAAATTATTAGTTTGCCATGATTTGTTTCTTTGAATTACTAGACTAAATCATGACCCTCGTAAGAGGAGGTACATTGGGATTGTGGTTCAATCATTTAAAATACTGATACATTGGAGGAATAAACTGGTATTTTCTTCATAAAGTTCCAGTGAGGAAACTGCCACACAATACTTCCATGTTCTTCAGAACAGTATGGATACAAGTTTGGCTGCAGGGGCCCCTCAGGCCGATCATTGTGGCCTGATTGGCTGCTCATGTTGGCCCGACAGGCCGATCATGGGAATATGCTACACTGAACATGGAAATATACTTGCATAGAAACCTCACTTTCTG
The DNA here is from genome assembly GCA_954871275.1 of Leptopterna dolabrata. Taxonomy (NCBI): domain Eukaryota; kingdom Metazoa; phylum Arthropoda; class Insecta; order Hemiptera; family Miridae; genus Leptopterna; species Leptopterna dolabrata. The sequence continues at coordinate 15,211,995 of OX940975.1, read as the reverse complement.
ACACCACATGACGTCATTTAGCTAGTAAACCTGGAAAATGTTGGGCCCATTGACATAGTTTTGTTAACAATTGGCTAAGTCAGATGCGATCGAGCACGAAATCAACAGACATGATCTAGACTTCCAAGTGGTCGTTTTCATACCAACCTCACCAATTTTTGCGGCAGTTGTTGAAAATCGAAAAATTAGACACCTGCGTTTCTCCATCTGGAAAGCTCGTACTTACTTCTATTGTTCCATCTACTAAGAATTAGAGTTAAATTAAATCAACTTATTATTGTAACTGACGACCGTCATTGCCCCTCCTGGTTTGGCTGTAGATGCTAATGTTCGTCTGTCACGGTTCTCAGATTAGCTAATTGGACACACAGTATAACTACTGTCTCAGTATGACGTCACTGTAGGTAGTAACAGGATCCAAGAACGTTCGCTTCCATCCTTTTCATTGGATTTCCAATCTTCCCAATGAGTATTCTTCATTGTTCTGTCAATCACCTTTGTTGGTAGGTTCACATCTATGTAACCACCACCAGCCAGACTGTGAGGGTGGATAAATAAAACCAGAATCGGTTAACGATAAAATTTTGAAAATATATTAGGTAGGTGTAACAAAACCATTAGTATGTAATCCTTTTACAAAAACTCCAATAAATAAAACGTTTTGATTGTACTTGATAAGTTTCATTAATGAATATAAACTATATTTACATGTCACAAATATAAGGCGTCCATATAGGAATACATTACAAAAAAGGGAATGGAATTTTACAATCTAACTTTGGTTTTCGTATAAATAAAGAAATGAGCTAACTTAGACAACCGTGCTTAAAAATATTACACGTTTTAAATCAGAAATTATCACACTTTAAAAAAACGTAAGTATTATTTCAATGTTACCTATACCTATATATCACAAGGTTTCAGGTACGGTGTTGAGCGTCAAGGAGTGAAGGGGGAACATGGTGACTGGAGAGCTCAATAATATCCAACGTACCTTTTCAAATTTTTCTCAGTCGTTTGTATCCTAAAGTATTCTATGAGCAAAGTCATCCGTGGTCGGAGGAGCACCAGTACAGTCTGGGAGGAGGAAGTCGAACGTGATGGGATGAGCAGCTGTTTGGCTGGTGTGCACGGATGTTGTACAAGTGTGGCACATCCATGGATATGGGCTCGGTTAGTTTACAGGGCAGTCGTCAGAAGGAGGTTGACTGTGAGAGGAGGGCTGCTCACTTTGGGGGAGGTTTTGTTGTGCCTTTTGATGTGCTTGGCGAGGTGGTCGGAGCGCATGAAGCGCTGGTCGCAGTGGGTGCAAGCGAATTTCTTCTCTCCTGTGTGAGTTCGTTTGTGTCTCGAGAGTTCGTCTGAACGAGAAAACCGGCGACCGCAGTCTTTCCATGGGCAGATGAATGGTTTCTCCCCTGTGAAGAGAAAAAGTCATTTAATTAATAATCTGTCAACTGCTCAATTATTACAATGCAACAATGTTGAACTATTCTCACAATAACTTCCTTAAGTGCAAGCAGGTATTCATAATAATGAGAGAACTCACCAGTGTGAGATCGAGTGTGAGCTTTGAGATGGGACGACTTGAAATAGTTCTTCCCGCAACCTTCGTAGTCACATTGGAAGATCCTTCTACGTGGGTCTATAGGCTCCTGAGGTGGCACAGGACGAGGAACGAGCATCAGGTTGGAGGCTGTTACAGGAATCAGCTGGCCGGTAGGAGTGAGGATCACCGTGTCCTTCACCACCAAAGGCCGGATCGGTTTGGGGGCGATGGCAACAGTTTTGGACGCCTTAGCAACAACTTCTCTGGTCTTCTCATCTTTCTCGTTCTTTTCCTTGGACGTGTCCTTGCAGGTCTTGACCACCTCTTCCTTGTTTGTGTTCATCTTGTATTTGATGGTTTTGAGGATGTTCTGCGAAGAGACGAACCTTGGTTTGGGCTCGTCGCGGGTTCTGGCAAAGGGGTCAGCCGAGCAGACGCCATCTTTGCTGACTCGCATGATGACAGATACTGGGACGGAAGAGACAGAGGGAGGGCTTGGGGTCCTCGGGGGGGTAGCCCCATATTCCTCCTGCAAACAACAAATTCACACGTCACCAATAAACCAAAAACCACAATTCCACCTCAGTCCATGTTAGAACCCCACCTCAGGGTAGGGATTTGGAAAACCAAATAGAAATCTGCATAATTACGACTGAACGTTTCTTCTTAACACACCTGCTGAGTGATAGATTGCAGCTGAGGAGTCTGACGAGGTATTTTCAATGGTATTTCTGAGTCCTCGCTCTCAGAGTCCGAAGGCTGTGGCGTAGGAAGCCCCAGGGGCATTGGCATCTGGAGCATCTCTTTGTATGTTCGCTTGTGACCTGCGCAGTGAAGGTCCAGCAAGCTTCTCACTGCTTCCATGTTCACTCCACCAGACATCTGAAAAATGAAAAAAACGAACCCTTATTAATTATTTGAGAAGACCGCCAGGCTAAACTCCAATTATCATTCATAACTGCATGAAACTGAGGGCCATATATGTCAAAATAGTGACAGAAGATGTGGTGTGTTTCCTCACACAAGGCAGCTCTCCGATATACAAACAGCAGCCTCGTATTGTCGAAATTTTGCCTACTCCATTTTGGTCATAATTTATTGTTCTGCCCAAGTGAAACCTTCTAATCTAGTGATGCGATGGGCAAATTTAAGTTTTTTACTCACAAAAATTCATCAATATGATAGGTAGGTATTGAAGTCCTTACTTCTATAACTCATTTCGTCCATTAATCTTATGGGGAACGGTTTTAAGGGGGGTGTGGGGGTTAGGTGTATAGGAGCGTGGGGGTGTGTTCAAAATGTTGTGTACACAGTTGGGTACCTATCTAAAAATAAGACTGTTTTTGGAACATTTTAGTTCAAATAACTGCGAAGGAATGCAAAAATCGGATGTTGAAAAAGCGCGGGTCCAACGTCACCGCCAGGCTGTGCGCTTGTATGTGTGTTATAGTATGAATAGGGACCTCGGCGATGTCTCCGCTCATTCAGTCGTAACGTTACTTCATCGTTAAATAGTGGTCAAGTTACGTTAAAGAAAACTTCAGCTATTATGTTATTTTCATCTCGATCTTGTTTATTCCGTTTTAATTTGTCCCAGACACTCTGTGCATTTTTTTTTAAGCTTGAGGAGGCAGTGAGTGAACTATTTCTAAGTCACGGCCGGCCCGCCTTTTTTTCTAACTCCCAATTTCTGCGTGCTTCTCTAATTTTATGTAAATATTTTTTCAGATTTTCGTTAACCCCAAGCAATAAGAAATAATTCAAAGAAGAAAGAAAGAAAAAAGACTTTAAAAAAAGCCTGGAATACCCCATTGGCCGTTGGAGGAAGTTTTAGCGAATTTTTGAAGAAAATTAAGTTATTGCAATACATATCTATTTATTTATTTATTTATGTGTCACTCCAGACAATGTCTGTCCTTGGGTACCTACATGATAAAAATCCCAAATTTCGCCAAAACAAAATAGCCAGTATTGCCAAACAAAAGGACAGTTCGAAGATTGCTCATCTTCGAAGCTGCTCGTCAATAATTTTGAAAAACAAGCGCCCAAACAAAAAAGTTTATTTAGTATTGGTTTATTGGTTGGTTGGTTGGTTTATTGTATTGGTTTATTTATTATATTGGTATAATATTATCCTGAGATAATTCTTCGATAGGCTGACGACGGTATTTTATATTTATACCAGTGTAGATGAAGTAAAAACGTGGGATGTGATATAATATTCACTGTCACGCTGACGGAGAGAGAACAAAAACGACATTTCCGCCCATTTTTGAAAAAGTATCGATACTTCAAAATATCGATAGTTTTTGAAAGTATTGTATCGATACTTTTTGATACTTTTAGATGTATCGATACGATATATATACATATATATATATTATATCGATACTTTTGAAGTATCGGACATCCCTAGGCCACGGAAGAAATGGAAGTCGTTGGACGAGGGTTGTTGACGTGATCCAGTTATCCCGTGCATTTGGAACGGGATGGAATTGAACGGTGGCGATGAGGGGGGGGGGGGGGGGGGTAGTCTATTTTTGAACACCCAAAGACGACGCTCGTTGTTGTCGGGGACTCTTGAGGGGGGGTCCCACTCGTGTTCACGTGATCGCCACGCTGCCCGCTCGTGAGCTCAGGGCAAAATAACACCGCTCTGCGCCGCGCTCCTACCTGACTTCACACGCGCCGAACACAAATCCAAGAGAAAAATCCAGCGTTTTATTCAATTTCCGTTAATTTTACCTACTGAACAAATCCAATAAAACCTTCCTATTTCAGCATCGACTGTCATCAAGATTAGATTCCTTATTGAACAGGTGCCTACCTACCCAACTATTCTCATGTACGGACCACCCGGACAGACAGTGCACCCAGGGGTGTGTTGAAAACACATCAGCTACTAAGAGAAAAAATTTAAAAAAAAAATCCAGTCATGCAGCATGGCTTAAAAGAGCGAATTTTCAAAGAAACAATTCGGGAAATTTAGAATTTTAATTACTGGTCATCTGCCTGAGCAATCATTACGGCCTGTCCGGGCATTTGTTGAGACCGGAGTGAGATGGTACCGTGCAGAAAAATGTGTCAAAAAATCATTTTTGGGTGTTCTGAACCGAAAAATTGTGATTTTGATCGCTCGATGCAGTCTGAACGTGCTAAAACTACTCGCAATCGGTTCAGCGACCAACAAAATAATGGTAAACGACCATATACCTAGATAACAAAAATGTACAATTTTTTTGGATTTCCGACTACAATTTTGTACATTTGATACGCTGGGTGCGTCTAATCGGTCTGGGACTAGTTGCAATCGATTTAGCGCCCCCAAAAACATTATTAACACCATCCCACATATACCCACGTTGCTGAAATCCTTTTTGTTTTGATTTTTGGACCAAAAATTCGTAAATGTGTACCCCTGCGCACTGTGCGATCGGGCTGGGTAACGAACCCATCATTACTCTTGCGGAGACGGATTTTTCTGCGGATGGACGAGTTCTTTTTACTATGGAAATTAATGGATTTATCGTGCGGAATATAATATATTATAGTTATGAAAAAGTGAAAATCTTTTCACAGGGAGCATCTCTGAAATTTTGGAACGAGCCAAATAGCTGCATTTTCTTTGAAAATTCGCTAAAAGTTAGTTTGATGAAATGAATAGGTATGTAAGTAAATTTGGCTTCTAGTTTACACCCTTATTTCTCACATAAACTGAAACGAGTCGGTCATGTTCAAGCCGACAAAAATTTAAATGAAATTCGAACTTGGGAGAATCACAACCGACGGTCATTTCGTCAAGGTACAGCCTAGCAATAGCAATTTCCTTACCTACAGCCTACCAACTTTCAAAGATTACACAGTTATAGGTATTTTTTATTGGCTGTACTGACTGTAAAGGGTTGACCGCACGTACGAGATACCTATGTTGATTGCGTAGGTAGGTGGGTACAACCATTTGCATCTTCCTGAAAGAGTTTATCAAAATTTGGGTTGGGTATGATGGTGATGAGGTCCACGTGACGCAAACAGTACGTTCATTTGAAAAGCGCAAATCAAAAACAGATTTTGGCATGGATTTTTTCCCTCAAAATTCCGTTTTTAAATGTTTTCAAGAAAGCCGAAAAAAACTTGAAACTAATTACCTACCTATCTACTAAGTGTCAGGTTAAATTTTCAAATAGAAGCAAACCAAGATACAAAAGAAATGGGAATAATTTTTTTCAATGAGTCAATAATAATTAGGTTGTTTAGTAGGTACTTTCAATATTACTAATGGCAGTAACAAAATAAGTAGGTAGGTACCTATCTACAAATTAGTAGCGGAGAGAACCGAAAATAAGCGGGCATTTTTGAACATCCCAGCCCTACCGTTGATGCCGTGTTGATTGACCTACTGATCTAATAAAATACTAATAGTCAATCGTCAGTTATTATTACCAAGTTCGGAAATCAGTTCTTGCTCCGAAAAACTGAATCAGATCCCAATTTAGTTCGGTGCGGGGGGGGGGGGGGGGGGTAGAATTAATTTTGTACTTAGTTCGGAAAGGGACCGCTTTATTATTATCTGTAATGTTAGATGGGCAGGTGCCTAATTAAATGCATAAGCGTGGTCCGTTTTTGGACGCCCTATTAATGAAAATACGAAATTGAACGCTCAAACCACTTTGTATTCTACAACCTGACAAGTCACCCTGCTTTTAAAAAAAACACCATTTTAGGATTGGAGAACTGTTGAAAAGATGTGAAATCATTAACAAAAAATTTAAGAAGGCCCAACCAAAAATACTTATAGGTAGGTATAGGTATTTAGGTACGTAGTTACCCAAATATTGACTAAGCATGAGCCTGTGAGTCAAGGAAACTCGTGAGAACAATGGAATAAATAATGGCTCAAATTTTTGAAATGAAGGTGAAATGATCTTGAATATGTTTGTGTGAGATGGTTTCTGATGATTTTATGCAGTTAAGAGTTACATTATGCAGACGTGCCTAACGTATTAAATAATTTGATCATCATTAATTTCTTGTTGAATCTGAGCAGGAATAAATTTGGTTCCTACCTTACGTAAATTGTAGTGTTAGTTGAGTACAATTATCAGGTAGGTAGGTACCTATGTATTGTGGGTACCTATTGGGTTCATTAGAATATTTTTGTAGGTAAGTTTGGTACAACTAAAATGTGACTCACAGCTTTTCAATGAAATTTGCTGTGAATTAGGTACCTAGGTATTTAAAAGGAATAGGTAACTAATTGTTTCGTTTAGTGAAATTTCTGGTAAATTAAGTAGGTATCAATTTATGGAAACTGTGTTTGAGTAGTATTAATATTCTTGTGAGGATATACAATGTTATTGATCGAATGTTTTTAGATAGAAATGTGATTAAAGACTCACCGTGCTGGGAGATGTGTTCAACTAATTAATTACAGGAAAAATAACGTTTTGTATTGAAACATAAAATGAAAACACGCACAATTTGTACAGAGCGTTTAGCGCAAGATTTCGTGCTGGAATGAGCTCGAGGCTCGGGCGGCGCGGTGTGTTTGGGACTTGACGGGGCGAAGCGGGCGCTGACTGTGGAGGGCTCGGCGCCGTTTCGGCCAATGGGAGGGCGCCTGTTCACGTGGTAAGTGCATGACCGGCGATGTGCTGTTCACGTGATCGCTTCGTGAAGGGGTCAGGAGCGTGACGTAAGTGTCGGTCGTCCCTACGTCACCCCAGGGGCGGAACCCGGCGCGAGGAGGCGCGAGTGGGCGGAGGAGGGTGGAAAGCGCGTCGGGGACGTGGAAGTGAAGCGCCTCCTTCGTATTGATTCGACAGGGGGATTTCCAAGCGGCTGACGAGCTCTGCGGTCCACTGGCAACTTTCTTCCGCTGAGGGTCCGTGTGGCATCAATTCGCAATTCCTTAAGGAAAATTTAAACAGAATTTATTTATTTATTTATTTATTTAGTCGCATATGTGACTTGAAAAAAATTTCATTGAATATAAAGACATGTATGTACTTAGCTTGTAACCAGTTGTACTACTAATGTAAAGACCGTTTAATTTAAATGTAAAGACAGTGCCCGTTTTGGAAACAAACAAATAAATAAATAAATAAATACTCCTTACATAAACTGCTTATTCTATAAAATGCAAAATAGGGAAAGAAAATCGCTGCAAAGTCCTTTTTCACTTGGGTTTATTATTCTATCATTTCATGCGCAATTATTGAAGTAAGTAGTTATTTTAGAATTTTGGAATTTTTACCCCCAAAAACACTAGGTACTTCGGCTTTAAAAAAAAAAAAAAAATTTACAGATTATGTTTGAACATTGGTTGTGCCATTGTCTTGATTCACCTGATAATAATACTTCTAGTGTTGCTATACAAATTTATGGTGATTTATGGTGAATTTCCCAGGTTTTTGACTCATAAAAAATGAATTTCGGGAGCTTAACCTTCGCTACAACCTCAATTCTTCATTCTTTGGTCAAAATCGACTTCATATTCGGTCTTCCCGCCCTAAAAAACATGGAAAACGTTACATCACAAGCTCCTGTTCACTAAAACCTAAAAAAACCCTCGAAAACCCCTACTGTTACATATCCTTTTTTCACCCGCTTCGGTGTACCTATCAACAAAATCCAGCCCCTTCTGGGTAGATGAGCCGTTGTGTAATAATTTGCCGTTGTGTAATAATTTACCCATCAATAATACTTCAACGGTTGTTCAAGTTGCAAAAGTACCTATCAACAAAATCCAGCCCCTTCTGGGTAGATGAGCCGTTGTATAATAATTTGCCGTTGTGTAATAATTTACCCATCAATAATAGGTACCGATCACAAAATCCAGCCCCTTCTTGGTAGATGAACCGTTGTGTAATAATTTACCGTTGTGTAATAATTTACCGTTATGTAATAATTTACCGTTGTGTAATAACTTGCAGTTTTGTAATAATTTACCATTGTTTAATAATTTACCCATCAATAATACTTCAAAGTTTGTTCAAGTTTCACAAGTACCTACCAACAAAATCCAGTAGTCCATCACTTATCAAATGAAATAATATCACAGAACAACCAACTCGACTTCATACAGCCATCCTTGATTATAATCAGGTGCTCCCTAGTGATGATATCCCAGCCGGTTAATACCGTTTGATTCACGATCGTGTTGACGAAATGCTCCGGGTGGTCTCAAAAAATTGTTTAGCTCAAGACAAATTTAATAACGTAAAAAAACCATACCCTTCTATCGAATGTTTTCGAGCTACCGCGTTCTGAAAATTGCAACCCCTATTTTGAACCCCTTAGGGATGACTGACAGTAACGTCGAGCTTCGAGGACCAACTAGACCCCGAACGGAACCTATAACCCGAATTTCATCAATTTTGTTTCATGGTAACTAAGAAAAGTGGCCAGTTCGGCGTACGGCGGACAGACAGAATTTTTTTTATTGCCCTTTCGGATTCTACATACCTTGAAACGTAAACCATCAAATTTTGAGGGGGGGGGGGGGGGGGGGGTAGGATTTTTTTCCCATGCTCGATTCCAATGGTTCATTGAAAATAATAAACCAAAAGTCATCACAGAGCACATTCGGTGAAACATAATCGTGATGACGATTGGGTTCAGTTTTTCGACAGCAACATGATAGTCAGTCTCATCAAGGAGAGGAATAGGCGGCATCAAAATTCACTGCAAGCGTGGGTGTTTGTAATCCTCGATGTGCGTACTACGTCAAATGTGGAAAATTATCTCGGGTATCATCCTTGAGAAAACCGAGAAATCGCGAGGAGACGGACGAAGTGGTTGGGGGAAGGAATCGTACGATCCCTATTTTTGTCGTTATGCAATTGAAATTGAAAGAAAATGCCGTCAAAGTAAATAAAATGAATATAAATATGGTCTATCCTCACAACCCGACGGCGTGCGCCGAGGCCTTCGGTTAGGTAATGAACAAAAATCTTCTTCAAACAACGATACTAAACGATAAAGAGCTGGCGGTCTGGTGGTCACGTGATGACGTTCTGATTTTAACATCGCATCTTCCTCCCCATCTGCAAATGACAGTGAAAATTCACCTTTAATTTGAGGTGAGGGAGACTTGAAATTATTAGGTAGGGGAAGGAGGGTACGTTCGTCTCCATAACACAAATTTATAGATAACCCTTCTATATAACATAATGTACTATTCTGTATATTATTATGTAGATCGCAGACCCTTCGTAGCTTAGGTAGTACTTAACCCCGTACTCGTTACTAGGTACCTACCTAAATCACGTGTTAAATGTTGCTTAAATAATTCTGCCGATGACAAAAATGGCTTTAGAGACTGCCCATATGAACATTTTTTCCAAAATCGAAACTTCTACGACTATTTTCATATGGAATAAAAAGTTTATTCACAAATAATTCAATTAAAATCGGACAACTACTCAGGTATATGAATAGTACAAGTCGCTAATTTTTGTTTAACTTAACGCATTTATTGTTAGACAAAAACATCAATTTATAATATATTAAGAGTACAGAACAAAATTAAACTTATTCCTAAATGAAGAAAAATTAAAAATCAATGCTAACCCACTCTTTAAGAAAATTTGTGCTGAGGGGAGGAGTTGCTTCTCTCAACAGAAACGGTTCTATAAGCTTTTCCAGAAGATAGTTACAAGAAAAGGGAAAAGTAAAAGGAACAGAGAAAAAAAATCAGTCATGCAGCATGACTTAATGAGCGAATTTTCAAAGAAATATTCGAATTAATGGCTATGGTTTTGAATAAAGGAAAACTTCGGTCTAAAATTTGGTTTTCTATGTATATTCTCTTCGTATTTATTTTAATTTGTACGTTTTGTCCATCCTGATTCTACCGTTTGTTTATTACGTAATTGTACTAAGTGCTTATTTATTTGATCGCTGTGGGTAAATTCAAGGAGTTGTACTAATCGTTTGCCTCCCCCTTTTTTGCTTCGAACTCTCGTCTTCAATTAATACTTCTCACATTTTTCAATCTGACCACTCTAAGGGGGTGGGGGTAAGAGTTTAAAGATTATCCTAGTTTTGGGTAATTTTTGCGCACTTTAAATGCTCTAATTTAAGAACGGATTTAGATATCTAAAATCCGATTTCACTATCGTGTTCAGCGTGCAAAAACCTTTAAAATGAGGGGTCACTTGTTAGAAAATAACATTTTGGGGATTTTTGGGTAATTTTTGCGCACTTTAAATGCTCTAATTTGAGAACGGATCAAGATATCTAAAATCCGATTCCACCATCGTGTTCAGCGTGCAAAAACCTTTAAAATGAGGGGTCACTTGTTGGAAAATAACATTTTGGGGATTTTTGGGTAATTTTTGCGCACTTTAAATGCTCTAATTTGAGAACGGATCAAGATATCTAAAATCCGATTCCACCATCGTGTTCAGCGTGCAAAAACCTTTAAAATGAGGGGTCACTTGTTAGAAAATAACATTTTGGGGATTTTTAGGTAATTTTTGCGCACTTTAAATGCTCTAATTTGAGAACGGATCAAGATATCTAAAATCCGATTCCACCATCGTGTTCAGCGTGCAAAAACCTTTAAAATGAGGGGTCACTTGTTGGAAAATAACATTTTGGGGATTTTTGGGTAATTTTTGCGCACTTTAAATGCGCCAAAACCCTCCTTAGAGTAGGCCAATTTCGCCCATCTTCGAACTTAGCCTTTCGATTGCCAAGATAGATTTTTTGTGCAAATTTGAGCTGTTTATCTCAATTCTATCGAGAGTTATCGTCTGGAGTGACACATATATAAATAAATATATATATAAATATATATATATATATATATACATATAAAAAAGTGTTAAATTTCAGGAATCGTTTTAGAATGGTCTGAAACGGATTTCTATGAAGAAAATTTCCAAAAATTTATATTATTTAAATTTCGAAGCCATTGCAATAGCTTCATTTTCTTTGAAAATTCGCTAATAAAGGTAATACCTGCTAAATTAACCTAAAATGTGAAGGGAAAAAAAAGAGCTCCGGCTCCGCACATGCGGTAGGTATTCGCCAAGCACCGAGCCAATGTTCGCCGAATGTCTAGTAGTGTGGACGGATGTTCGCTGTTCGCCAAACCACGTGCATCCGATGCTTGGGTGCTCCGTCCGTGGTATTTCAAAGGAGACGAATATTCGCCAAGTAGCGAGCATCAGACCCATCCAAACATTCGGCTTGACCTTGAGCTGACATGAAATGAGTCAATTTATAACTGAAACTCTTAATGATGCTGAATTGTTGGGATTGAAAATGTTCTACCGTAGGTTGAGGGATTTTTACAGAATAGGTAATAGGCATTTTCAGTAAAATTTAATAATAATAATAAATTAAATAATAATAAATTAATAATAATATAATAATAATAATAAAATTAATAATATTATTAGGTAATTATTATTATTATTAGTAATAATAATAATAAAATTTAATAATAATAATAAAAATTTTTATTATTATTATTAATAACATTTAATAATAATAATAATAAAATTAAATTATTAATAATAATAATTTAATAATAAAAATAATTTTCAGTAAAATTTAATAATAATAACTTAAAAGTTCTATTGTGTAAATGTTCCAGGCTATAGTGTAAAAAGATTATACTATAACGAGAAACCATACCACTTTTCGTAAAATCATACAATTTTTCGTGATTTCAGCCACTCTTTTTTGAGAAAAATATTTGTATCATCGAAACAGTCCCTCCCTTATAAATCACCATCCCACACAACCAACATCAGGTGAATTAATATTGATTTTAGCCCTTAATACTAATTTACCCCCCCCCCCCCCCCCCCACCCCCCCCCCCCCAATCCAAATTTGACCCCTGATCTGTGTATTCTTCAGTCGTACAGTCGTGAAGAGGGTAGCAGCCAGAGGGGAACCGTGAACCCCCTCCCCCTCCTGACCACTGTTTTTGGCTTGTGTTTGCGTTATGGCGTTGGTAGTGTGTTTTTGGGTGATTTCATAAAACTGAAAAGAAATTGCGCGAAAACAGACCAATCGGCTCCTTAAATTCTAAACATTTTCTGCGACCTCAAAACCTTCCTTATGCCTCTCCAGTCAACCGCACCTGGTCACTAACTTATCTGCTATGATGAAATGTAAGTAAAATATAAAACGAATGAGTAGATATAAAATTGGAATTCTTATACATATTCTAGTTTGGTTAAGTCAAATTGTACGTATTACATAAATATTGTTCATAAAGAACTATCCGTGCTTGAATAATTGGAGAAATAGATCTGAAATGACCCCCAATGCTTCCAATGAATGCATTTTTGGAGACAGACTTGGTTTTGACCAACGCCTCATTACTAAGATCATTTCGGTTCTGAATGAGGAACGGACGTCCATTTTGGTTTATTATTTTCAATAATGAACCTTTGGAACCGAACATGAAAAAAAATAAAATTAACCCCCCAAATTTTATGGTTTCCGTTTCGAGGTATATGTAGAATCCGAAAATGGAATAAAACAATTTCTGTCCGTACGCCGCGCCGTGCCGTACTTCGCACTTTTCTTAGGCCGGCCACACACGTGCAGGTTTGCCTGCAGGTTTACCTGAACAGGTGTACCTGTACAGGTAAACCTGACAGAACGTCACTCCAACACACGATCCGGTATACGTGACAGGTCATTTTGCTCTATAATGCCATCCGACGATGATGTTGCGTTTATAGGACTATTATTAATATTAAATAAAGAGGAAAAGAAAAGGCAACGCCAAAAGTGGTCAAAAGAGTGGTTTTTGACGAAAAACAGATTCACTCATGTATATTTAATGAAAGAGTTGTCAGTCGAACGTGAAGATTATCGGAATTATTTGAGAATGAGTGAATCGGTATACCAAAAGTTACTTGCGATGATCCCCAATAAAAAAAGAATTATCCCCATGATAAAAAAAGAAGATACAGTCATGAGGAATGCCATTTCACCACATGAGCGATTAGCAGCTACTCTGAGATGTCAGCAAACTGAACTGAAACCTGTGCAGGCATCAGGTGAGCCCCCACACACGCTCAGGTTTACCGACCTGCGCAGGTAAAAAGAATTGAATTTCCATCAGGCGAAATTTACCAGCACAGGTCTCAGATCAGGTGAATAACTGAGCGGGTATGTACCCACACAGGCTCCGGTTTACCTGCACAGGTATACCTGTACAGGTACGCCTGCAGGCAAACCTGCACGTGTGCTGCCGCTTTAGTTGGCCTCGAAGCTCGGCGTTACTGTCAGTATAAGGGGTAAAAAATAGGGGTTGAAATTTTCAGAACGACGTAGCTCGAAAACGTTTAATAGAAGGGTACTGTTTTTTTACGTTTTTAAATTGATCTTGAAATAAAGGAATTTTTTGAGACCACCCGGAGCATTGTACGTCCAGCCGTTCGTTTGCTATGAAAAGCTTCGTCAACAAGATCGTGAATCAAACGGTATAAATCCGGCCCTGATATCATTGCTATGGAGCACCTGATTATAACACGGATGGCTGTATGTAGTCGAGTTGGTTGTTCTATGATATTATTTCATTTGAAGAATGGTGGCTCTTTTGGATTTTGTTGGTAGGTAGTATCAACAGGTGAATCAAGACAGTTAAATAGCACTATCCATTATCAAAGACAATTTGTAAAAAAACGCTGCAAAGCCCTTGTCACATGGGTTTATTATTCTATTGGACATACCTACAGAAAGGTTGGCTGTTCATTAATTGTTTCTTTCATATAAAATAATTGAAATAGCTATCTCTGGTGGTTTCCACCAATTTTGGCCCCCAAAACTCGAATAAACTACGCTCCTTTTTTTTAAATAAATTATCTCTGATCATTGATAGTACCATTTAATCGTCTTGATCCAACTGTTGACACTTTTTCCAGTGTTATTATACAAATTGATGGTGATTTCAAACGATTTCCCAGGTTTTTGACTCATAAAAAATCAATTTCGGGAGCTGAACATCTGGTAGAACCTCAATTTTCTATTCTTTGGTAAAAATCGACTTCATATTCAGTCTTCTCGTCCCCAAAAACATGAAAAACGATACCTTAAAAGCTCATGTTACCAACATGTTGCTAAAACGCAAAAAGTACCTATTTTTATACACATTTTCACTCATAACTCCCCTGGATATATTCCGATCGGGCTGAAAAGTTTCGGGACACAACTAGGGCCCAAATGGAGCATGTGTGCGAAAGAAAGAATTTTTTAGACCGAAAATGAAGCCTGTACACGTGATATGGCGGACGGCGGACGGCGTACGGCGGACGGACATTGCATTTTTGGAATCTACGTACCTTGAAACGGTAAAGAAAAAATTTTGAGGGGGTGTTATAAAAATTTTTTGCTGAGCGAATACATAGGTGTATTATTCACAGAATAATAAACCAAAAAGGAGACTAATTCGTGTTTTATGGGGCCAAAATTGGTGGAAACCTTCAATTTTTATTTTGATTTTTATTTTATTTCAATTATTGCACATGAAAGAAACAATAATAAACAGCCAGCATTTCTGTAGGTATGTCCAATGGAATAATAAACCCATGTGACAAGGACTTGCGGCGTTTTGGTTTATTATTCTGTGAATAATACACCTGTGTATTCGCTGAGCAAAAAAGTTTTATAACACCCTCTCAAACTTTTTTCTTTTCCGTTTCAAGGTGCGTAGATTCCGAAAACGCAATGTCCGTATGCCGCGCCGTACGCCGTATCACGTGTACCGGCTTCATTTTCGGTCTAAAAAAGTCGTTCTTTCGCACACATGCTCCATTTGGGCCCTAGTTGTGTCCCGAAACTTTTCAGCCCGATCGGAAAATACCCAGGGGTTTATGAGGGAAAATTTGTGTAAAAATAGGTACTTTTTGCGTTTTAGCAACATGTTAGTAACATGAGCTTTTGAGGTATCGTTTTCCATGTTTTTGGGGACGAGAAGACCGAATATGAAGTCGATTTTGACCAAAGAGTGGAAAATTGAGGTTGTATCAGATGTTCAGCTCCCAAAATTGATTTTTTATGAATGAAATCGTCTGAAATCACCATCAGTTTGTATAATAACACTGGAAAAAGTGTCAGCACGTGGATCAAGACGCTTAAATGGCACTACCAAGGATCAAAGATAGTTAAAAAAAATAAAATTAAAATAAAAAGGAGCGTAGGTACCTAATTTGTGTTTTAGGGGCCAAAATTAATGGAAACCATCAGAAATAGCTATTTTGATTATTACGCATGAAAGAAACAATAAATGAACAGCCAGCATTTCTGTAGGTATGTCCAATAGAATAATAAACCCATGTGACAAGGACTTCGCAGCGTTTTTACATGCAAGAACATGGGCTTCTGAGCTGTTAGTGCTTGAAAATGTTGGATTCGTTCATATGAACAAATCCTCGGTCTGTGTTGGCAATGTGGGATTTGTGCGACTCGTAGGCGATCATCTGCGCCGTTTCCTTGAGCGGATCATCTTCGACAAACTTGGCGGTTGGTGGCCAAGAGTCCCAGGGTTCAGGTTTAAGCGGTCCTTCATTATAAATTCAGAGGCGCGAACCTCTTCGTCTCCCGACCAGTTGACGACCTTGCCAACCCATCGCATAAGGAAGTTCAAGTCCCTTCCCTGATGTAACAGCTGTTTTTCTTTGCATCACGAGCCCCCGTCAACAACTAGATTTTCTTACATCAGGTGGGAGACCTTGTGGATTAAATTTGCAGTCGTCAGGAAGGCGTGCACTAAGGGGCGTAGAATTTTGACTTTAGATCAGTGGCTCTCGCCCCAATTATTTTGATCAATAAAATCAGGACTTAAGGACTTGATCAGGATTTTATCAGGACTTGAGGTCAGAACAACTTGAAATCAAATGAGGAAGAAACGCATTTTCTAAATAAGAGTTTTGGAAGTTGTTTGCTTCATCGATTAGGCCACACAATTCAATAGCCTTTAAATATGTGTCACTCTAGACAAGAGACAGAGCCTTGGCTGCGAGATAAGAAATTCCAAATTTCGCCAAAATGTTCGTACTGGCAAGCGAAAGGATGAGTTCGAAGAAGAGAAATTCTGAAAACAAAAAGGGGGTCGAATTAAAATTGTGAGTAAAATATAGTAGCATTTTCCCATCTAATTCAAAATTTTTCACAATGACTTCAACCGATTGATTGAAATCAAATAGATTGAAAAAACGCTGCAAAGTCCTTGTCACATGGGTTTATTATTCCATTGGACATACCTACAGAGATGTTGGCTGTTTATTTATTGTTTCTTTCATATAAAATAATTGAAATAGCTATCTCTGGAGGTTTCCACCAATTTTGGCCCCCAAAACTCGAATAAAGTACGCTCCTTTTAAAAAAAATAAATTATCTATGATCATTGATAGTACCATTTAATCGTCTTGATCCACCTGTTGACACTTTTTCCAGTGTTATTATACAAATTGATGGTGATTTCAAACGATTTCCCAGGTTTTTGACTCATAAAAAATCAATTTCGGGAGCTGAACATCTGGTAGAACCTCAATTTTCTATTCTTTGGTCAAAATCGACTTCATATTCGGTCTTCTCGTCCCCAAAAACATGAAAAACGATACCTTAAAAGCTCATGTTACCAACATGTTGCTAAAAACGCAAAAAGGACCTATTTTTATACAAATTTTCACTCATAACACCCCTGGGTATATTCCGATCGGGCTGAAAAGTTTCGGGACACAACTAGAGCCCAAATGGAGCATGTTTGCGAAAGAACGATTTTTTTAGACCGAAAATGAAGCCTGTACACGTGATACGGCGTACGGCGGACGGACATTGCATTTTTGGAATCTACGTACCTTGAAACGGAAAAGAAAAAATTTTGAGGGGGTGTTATAAAAATTTTTTGCTGAGCGATTACATAGGTGTATTATTCACAGAATAATAAACCAAAAGGGGGCGAATTCAATTGTGAGTAAAATATAGTAGCATTTTCCCATCTAATTCAAAATTTTTCACAATGACTTCAACCTTTTGGTTTATTATTCTGTGAATAATACACCTATGTATTCGCTCAGCAAAAAATTTTTATAACCCCCCCTCAACTTTTTTCTTTTCCATTTCAAGGTGCGTAGATTCAAAAAATGCAATGTCCGTCCGCCGTCCGCCGTCCGCCGTACGCCGTCCGCCGTATCACGTGTACAGGCTTCATTTTCGGTCTAAAAAAGTCGAAAGGTTGAAGTCATTGTGAAAAATTTTGAATTAGATGGGAAAATGCTACTATATTTTACTCACAATTGAATTCGCCCCCTTTTGGTTTATTATTCTGTGAATAATACACCTATGTAATCGCTCAGCAAAAAATTTTTATAACACCCCCTCAAAATTTTTTCTTTTCCGTTTCAAGGTGCGTAGATTCCAAAAATGCAATGTCCGTCCGCCGTACGCCATATCACGTGTACAGGCTTCATTTTCGGTCTAAAAAAGTCGTTCTTTCGCACACATGCTCCATTTGGGCCCTAGTTGTGTCCCGAAACTTTTCAGCCCGATCGGAATATACCCAGGGGTGTTATGAGTGAAAATGTGTGTAAAAATAGGTACTTTTTGCGTTTTAGCAACATGCTGGTAACATGAGCTTCTGAGATATCTTTTTCCATGTTTTGGGGACGAGAAGACCGAATATGAAGTCGATTTTGACCAAAGAGTGGAAAATTGAGTTCTACCAAATGCTCAGCTCCCAAAATTGATTTTTTATGAGTAAAAACCTGGGAAATCGTCTGAAATCACCATCAGTTTGTATAATAGCACTGGAAAAAGTGTCAACACGTGGATCAAGACGATTAAATGGCACTCCCAATGATCAAAGATAGTTTTAAAAAAAGACGAAAAAAAAGAAAAAACGCTGCAAAGTCCCTTGTCACATGGGTTTATTATTCTACAGAAATGTTGCTGTACATTTATTTTTTGTTTCATGTGAAATAATTGAAATAACTATTTCTGATGGTTTCCACCAATTTTGGCCCCCAAAACACAAATTAGGTAGGTACGATCTTTTTTTTTTTTCAAATTAACTTTGATCATTGGTAGTGCCATTTAATCGTCTTGATCCACGTGTTGACACTTTTTCTAGTGTTATTCTACAAACTGATTGTGATTTCAGACGATTTCGCAGGTTTTTGACTCATACAAAATCAATTTTGGGAGCTGAACATCTGGTACAACCTCAATTTTCCACTCCTTGGCCAAAATCGACCTCATATTCGATCTTCTCGTCCCCAAAAAACACGGAAAACGATACCTCAAAAGCTCATGTTACCAACATGTTGCTAAAACGTAAAAAGTACCTATTTTTACACACATTTTCACTCACAACACCCCTGGGAATATTCCGATCGGGCTGAAAAGTTTCGGGACACAACTAGGGCCCAAATGGAGCATGTGTGCGAAAGAACGACTTTTTTAGACCGAAAATGAAGCCTGTACACGTGATACGGCGTACGGCGTACGGCGGACGGCGTACGGCGGACGGACATTGCATTTTTTGAATCTACGCACCTTGAAATGGAAAAGAAAAAAGTTTGAGGGGGGGTTATAAAAATTTTTTGCTGAGCGATTACATAGGTGTATTATTCAGAGAATAATAAACCAAAAGGAGCGTAGGTACCTAATTTGTGTTTTAGGGGCCAAAATTAATGGAAACCATCAGAAATAGCTATTTCGATTATTACGCATGAAAGAAACAATAAATGTACAGCCAACATTTCTGTAGGTATGTCCAGCAGAATAATAAACCCATGTGACAAGGACTTCGCAGCGTTTTTCACATTGAATACAACCTTTTTCACATTCAATTCAACTTTGCTAATTTTGGCAAATTCAACAGTCAGTATAGTATTTATAATATAAATCAACGAATTATAGTTATATAAATAAATTATACGGCACCTAGTTTTCAAGTATAAATATAATGTTAAAAAAAATGCAATGACGAAGAGAACTAATAAATATTCAAATTAAATATCCAATGATCATTCAACATTCAAATATAATAAACATTCAAAATCTTTGACGAAATTCAAGAACTCAGTGCAGAGGTTGGCCAACGGCTGCAGTTATTAGCACAGCAAACATATCTGTTACGTAGATTCCACAACTTGGGGGACTGACGGATGACAAACTCCATGTGATAACTTTAGGAAGATGATCATCCTCTGGACGGCTGAGTATTCACCTTGCCGTGGTTTTTACTTTGGAAATAAACCTTTTCCACAGGGTTCAACATAGGTGAATAAGGCGGTAGAAATTTCTAGGTCATAGTTGTGGAAGCCATGTACCGCGACCGATGATTCGTGCATTGTCCAATATTACGATAACTCCCTCGTTA
Organism: Leptopterna dolabrata; assembly: GCA_954871275.1. Classification (NCBI taxonomy): domain Eukaryota; kingdom Metazoa; phylum Arthropoda; class Insecta; order Hemiptera; family Miridae; genus Leptopterna; species Leptopterna dolabrata. The sequence continues at coordinate 15,192,090 of OX940975.1, read as the reverse complement.
TCAAGAACCTTAGTTTGGAGTTCTCTTAGTAACTCCACAAAAATGTCAGCCGTGTTAGTTCCGTGGGTAACGATTTTACAGTGGAAAATACCATTGCTGCTCATTGCCACTATGAGTGAGGTGTTCCGTCCTCGGGCTGTGGGGACGGTTACAATAGCTCTCGTTCCTACTCTCGAGCGAGCTTGAGAGCGCTTTAGATGCAGGTTAAATCCGCGTTCGTCAATAAAAATTAAGTTTTTGCGGTTCGTAGGAATTACTGATTGATTGAAATGAACAGCATCAATCTGCACTATTCATCCGTTGGAAAGTTGAAAAGTTCAGAGTTGAATTGCATGTGAAAAAGAAAAAGGTTGTATGAAAGGGAAAAAAGTTGTGTTCAATGTGAAAAAAGTTGTATACAATGTGAAAAAGGTTGAACTCATTGTGAAAAAGGTTTAGAAGGGGAAAATGCTATATATAAAATTCTATGAAAAAAATAAAAAAAATAAAAAATAAAAGTCACTTAAAAAAATCAAATCAAACCACTAAAATTGGTAGGTATACTCAAGATTTCTATTTTTATTATTTCAACATCACGAGCTAGTTAATACAAATCTAATAAGTGATATTATTCTGTTGAAAGTTATAGATGACAAAACATGCGACCTTGAGCAGATTTGTTTGGACTTATTAGTTTGTTTTCACGATTATTCACTGGATACTGAACGATCATGTTTACTACAGTAATTCATGCGACTTTATCCTTTTAAGACTTCTCTCTAGCTCGTCAACGTTGAGAAGACTCTCAAGATAGAAAAAACGCTGCAAAGTCCTCGTCACATGGGTTTATTATTCTATTGGACATACTTACAGAAATTTTGGCTGTTCATTTATTGTTTCTTTCATGCATAATAATCGAAATAGCTGTTTCTGATGGTTTCCGTTAATTTTTGGCCCCTAAAACACAAATTAGGTAGGTACGCTCCTTTTTTTTGCCATTTAATCGTCTTGATCCACGTGTTGACACTTTTTCGAGTGTTATTATACAAACTGATGGTGATTTCAGACGATTTCCCAGGTTTTTCACTCATAAAAAATCAATTTTGGGAGCTGAACATTTGGTAGAACTCAATTTTCCACTCTTTGGCCAAACCGACTTCATATTCAGTCTTCTCGTCCCCAAAAACATGGAAAACGATATTATCTCAGAAGCTCATGTTACCAACATGTTGCTAAAACGCAAAAAGTACCGATTTTTGCACACATTTTCACTCATAACACCCCTGGGTATATTCCGATCGGGCTGAAAAAATTCGGGACACAACTAGGGCCCAAATGGAGCATGTGTGCGAAAGAACGAATGTTTTAGACCGAAAATAAAGCCGGTACACGTGATACGGCGTACGGCGGGCTCACATTGCATTTTTGGAATCTACACACCTTGAAACGGAAAAGAAAAAAGTTTGAGGGGGTGTTATAAAATTTTTTGCTGAGCGAATACATAGGTATTCACAGAATAATAAACCAAAACGACATTGGCCGAAAAAAAAAATTTTCTGAAAAAAGTCATATTCAAGTTTTAGGGGCCAGAAGGGCTAAAATTACCATACATTTCTATAAATTCCATGTACAACGCGGGGCCAAGTAGGTACCCACCAATTTTAATATTCAAAAACATTTTGTAAAAAAAAAAAAAAGTTTTCAGGAGTCAAAAATTGCTAGAGATCGTAAAAATAGGCTAAAGGTTAGGTAGGTACTACTCATTTCGAAATTTTACTCGTACTGGAACTTTTTGTTTGCATCAGGCAGTACGTGCACCTCATGAGGTGTCTCTATCAACATCTTGTTGTTGTTACATCAGGTGGGAGACCTTGCGGGTGAACTTCGGAAGTCACTAGAAATGCTGAGGGGGCAAATGAATTTGATAGGAGGTAGATAAGAGGTAGATCCTCAGCACTCCTGACGACACCGAGAATTTTTCCCTAATTATTAGAGGAGGGACAATGTATTTTGTTTCAAGGTGGAATTAAAGAAAAGTAGGTACCCAGCCTATTTTGAAGGCCCATTTATTATGTAAAAATAAATAAACGAATAAAATAAAAATAATACCTTTAGTACATTCAGTTTAGAGTGAGAGCATGTAAACTGAATGAGAAACCATCAAAGCACCGTGGCGTTGCGGGTTAGTATACCCAATTGCATATTTACTTAATTTGATGGGGGGGGGGGGGGGGGGGGACCTTTGACTTTAATTGCCGAAAATGCTTCATGGGCAAGGACTGGCTTCAGCTTCAGTCTCCATAGTTGAAATTCCATAGTTGAATTGTTTTATTTTCATACAAAGTTCGTCGTTTTCTGAAGCAAAATATTATAGAGATGTCAAGGTCGAAAACTGACACGCCAGCTCGGTAGGTATTTCTCCACCGAAGAGATCTAAGTGACAGCTATATCACTAAAAACGACAAAATCACTGTAATGAACGCGTGCAAGCATATGCGTGAAATTTATCGAGACGGATCTGTCTGACATGTCGTGCAGATGGAGGACGCCGCGGCCTCTATTTACCAGGTGCAAAAAGAACATAGAGAAAACGGCTGCTTTTTTTCACCAAAGAAGGCCATAGCCCACCCCGAAAATAGCTGATTCGGTCGATTCTTTAGATCGAGAAGCAATAAACCAAAAAATTCATCAGTTCTATCTTCGGAATATACTTCCTACTATGGATGAAATGTTTTTGACGTTAACACGGGCGGCCCCCTCCCCAGTTTTAAATGAACCACTTTTGGTTTATTATTCTGCGAATAATACACCTACGAGTATGCATTTTCGGTATAAAAAATTCGTTCTTTCGTACACATGCTCCATTTGGGCCCTAGTTGTGTCCCGAAACTTGGCAGCCCGATCGGAATATACCCAGGGGTGTTATGAGTGAAAATGTGTGTAAAAATAGGTACTTTTTATGTTTTAGGAACATGAGCTTTTGAGGTATCGTTTTCCATGTTTTTTTTGGAACGAAAAGACCGAATATGAAGTCGATTTTGACCAAAGAGTGGAAAATGAGGTTCTACCAAAGGTTCAGCTCCCAAAATTGATTTTTTTATGAATCAAAAACCTGGGAAATCGTTTGATATCACCATCAATTTGTATAATAACACTAGAAAAAGTGTCAACATGTGAATCAAGACGATTAAATGGCACAACCAATGATCAAAGATAATTTGAAAAAGAAGGAGCGTACCTAATTCGTGTTTTGGGGAGCCAAAATTGGTGGAAACCATCAGAAATTGCCATTTCAATTATTTCACATGAAAGAAACAATAAATGAACAGCCAGAATTTCTGTAGATATGTCCAATAGAATAATGAACCCATGTGACAAGGACTTTGCAACGTTTTTGAGTTTTCGTAACATGTTAGTAACATGAGCTTTTGAGGTATCGTTTTCCATGTTTTTTTTGGAACGAAAAGACCGAATATGAAGTCGATTTTGACCAAAGAGTGGAAAATGAGGTTCTACCAAAGGTTCAGCTCCCAAAATTGATTTTTTTATGAATCAAAAACCTGGGAAATCGTTTGATATCACCATCAATTTGTATAATAACACTAGAAAAAGTGTCAACATGTGAATCAAGACGATTAAATGGCACAACCAATGATCAAAGATAATTTGAAAAAGAAGGAGCGTACCTAATTCGTGTTTTGGGGAGCCAAAATTGGTGGAAACCATCAGAAATTGCCATTTCAATTATTTCACATGAAAGAAACAATAAATGAACAGCCAGAATTTCTGTAGATATGTCCAATAGAATAATGAACCCATGTGACAAGGACTTTGCAACGTTTTTGAGTTTTCGTAACATGTTAGTAACATGAGCTTTTGAGGTATCGTTTTCCATGTTTTTTTTGGAACGAAAAGACCGAATATGAAGTCGATTTTGACCAAAGAGTGGAAAATGAGGTTCTACCAAAGGTTCAGCTCCCAAAATTGATTTTTTTATGAATCAAAAACCTGGGAAATCGTTTGATATCAACATCAATTTGTATAATAACACTGGAAAAAGTGTCAACATGTGAATCAAGACGATTAAATGGCACAACCAATGATCAAAGATAATTTGAAAAAGAAGGAGCGTACCTAATTCGTGTTTTGGGGAGCCAAAATTGGTGGAAACCATCAGAAATTGCCATTTCAATTATTTCACATGAAAGAAACAATAAATGAACAGCCAGAATTTCTGTAGATATGTCCAATAGAATAATGAACCCATGTGACAAGGACTTTGCAACGTTTTTGAGTTTTCGTAACATGTTAGTAACATGAGCTTTTGAGGTATCGTTTTCCATGTTTTTTTTGGAACGAAAAGACCGAATATGAAGTCGATTTTGACCAAAGAGTGGAAAATGAGGTTCTACCAAATGTTCAGCTCCCAGAATTGATTTTTTATTAGTGAAAAACCTGCGAAATCGTCTGAAATCACCATCAGTTTGTATAATAACACTAGAAAAAGTGTCAACGTGTGAATCAAGACGATTAAATGGCACAACCAATGATCAAAGATAATTTGAAAAAAAAGGAGCGTACCTAATTCGTGTTTTGGGGAGCCAAAATTGGTGGAAACCATCAGAAATTGCCATTTCAATTATTTCACATGAAAGAAACAATAAATGAACAGCCAGAATTTCTGTAGATATGTCCAATAGAATAATGAACCCATGTGACAAGGACTTTGCAACGTTTTTGAGTTTTCGTAACATGTTAGTAACATGAGCTTTTGAGGTATCGTTTTCCATATTTTTGGGACGAGAAGGACCGAATATGAAGTCGATTTTGACCAAAGAGTGGAAAATTGAGGTTCTAACGAAGTTTCAGCCTTAAATTTACGTTAAATTTTGGTCTAAAATCGTCCTTTTTCCGCACACAGTTGGGAACCCATTTGGGTCCTAGCTGTGCTCCGAGACTCGGCAGCCCGATCGGCATACACCCAGGGTTGTTATGGGAGAAAAATGGGTGTAAAAATAGGGGTTTTTCGAGGGATGTTTGAGGTTTTAGTTAAAATGTTCCATGTTTTTTTAAGGCGAGAATACCGAATATTAATTTGATTTTGACCGAAGAGTGAAGAATTGAGGTTGTAACGAAGGTTAAGCTCCCGAAATTCATTTTTTTATGAGTAAAAAACATGGGAAATTGTCTGAAATCACCATACATTTGTATAATAACACTAGAAGTAGTATCAACAGGTGATTAAAGACAATTAAATGGTACTATCAATGATCAAAGATGATTTTTTTTAAAGCCGAGCCTAATTCGTGTTTTTGGGGGCCGAAATTGGTGGACACCATCAAAAATAGCCATTTCAATAATTTTACGTGAAAGAAACAATAAATGAACAGCCAAAATATCTCTATGTCCATTAGAATAATAAACCCATGTGACAAGGACTTCGCAGCGTTTTTACAAGTGGTCTCAGAACTGCAATTTCAGTTTTTCAGACGTGGAAGGGAGTCAGTGCTGCTTGAATGGGAGGACCTGAAAACCGACAAATTTACTATTCGGACGAAACGTGGATTAATGCAGGACACACGAATTACTTACACAATGATCACATTTTTTTTAAAGTTTTTGTTAATTATTAAATATAATTTACGTGCATCCGGGTAGATGCATGGCCGTTACATGTTATATCACATGTAACATTACACGCTAACCTTCCGGTAAGCAATCCTTATGGTAGGCAACCTCGCATCACATAGGTGATATGCGGGCTCGATTTATTGTCGCTTGTTCATCTGTGCTCTCACGCTAAATTGAACGTACTATAGGCACTTCTATTTATGCCTAAAACGCTTCAGTATAATTATGAAGGTTTGAAGATACCTACCTAAGCCTAATTTATACTGTTGCACGGTCCCTGTAACCTGTGTTTTGTTTTAGTGCCAAATAGCTATAATTATCCCGTTGGGTAACACTATTGTTACCTAATAATGTATTAGGTAATAATATGCGCTGATGCAAAATTAATTATTCAACCAGCCGAGTATTCAGTATTCAAAAACCTACTTAATACAATTCTGAATTTATTATTCAAATCATCGGCCGTAGGTGGAGTAAGTGAGTACGATACCGATGCGTACTAAACATGAATTTTAAGAAATTTTCATGTTTGGCCACCGCGAAAAATTAAGTTACTTAAAACTGCAACGTATTTTGAAGGCTATTGTTGGGAGAGAAAGGAAAAAGATGAACTCAACATGTCGTTATTGCGATTTGTTACAATGAATCCGAAACCTACCGTATATTCACACAGCCCCACTCACAGTCTCAGTTCGGATAGTCTATACACGTCTACGATATTAACACCCCCCCCCCCCCCCCCCCTGGTGTTGTAAAAAATTACCTGCAAAAAAAACCTCCTCAGCCACGAAATGGATTCGTATCCATTTTGCCCGCCAAAATAGCATGCTCGGTGCTCCGCACCTCGCTCTTGGATGTGCATGTAGAAACCTATGGGGATAGCTTGAGATCGTATTTTGGGTAAAAATAATAAGTGGCATGATGGTGATTCTCGATCCTAGTAGTTCCGTGAACTTTATAAAGAATTAAGGTCAAATTGCCCTTACAACAATCATGGAGTGGTTAAGATCCCCCCCCCCCACCTCTCATGCATTTGGTTTGATCAGTACGCAGCTGGCTCCGGGTATTAATCAAACTCTTTCCTTGTCATTGATTGGTATTTTCAGTGATCAGTAAAATCACTTCCAATTTACCTACATTTACAGTTTCACCTAGACGCTTTCTCCTCATTTGTCGTCCCTTTTACTGACAGGTCCCGAGTTTTATAAGCCTCCAGCAATTGATGTCTGGTTGGGTGTGCAAACGCATTTTGATATTTTGCCCTCGGGATCATATAAACAGGCAAACTCTGCGGTTTACCTATTCGGTGCCTACGTTTATTCACCTATGTCAAAAACTAGGGTGGCTCCTCTAAAACCAGGATCATGCCTAGGCTGGAACTTGGTGCCCTTCTTGGTGGCCTTCTTTCCAGTTTCATAATAACTTCGTTGCCATTGTCATCCTCTTCATCTGTTTGTGAAATATTTTGTGTGACGGACTCTCTATGACTGTTACTGAAATGGATTTCCACCTCTCCATATAAGTAAATTGAAAATTTTTGTGTCAAACCGTATAGTTCGCAATATGGAAAACTGTCCGAACGCTCGTTGGTAACATGTTAGAGGTGAACATAACCCAGCTGATACTTGATATACATGGTGATGCTTTCAGAATGAGGAACTTGCATCCATCTGAAAATCTGTATGAAACCTTTTTTACTCTACACTAGACCACCTACAGTTCACGAAAATGTGATCAAGTATGAATAAAAATGTTGTTGTAAAGATTAAAATCGAATTTGAAAATCGGGAGAAGGGGAAGCTGCGTGAAACACTTTGTGATAGGCTGACGAGCGTGTGACGTAACAGTACTCTAATCCCGGGGGACAAGATGATTTCCATGCTTCTCATCAGCTAAGAACTATATTCATGTAGCAAGTTTCCTTTTCGTTATTTTCCGTGATGCTTCAACGTCTTCTACACAACAGAAGTGACAACAACACATTATCATACTGTATAACAAAAAGAAAATACTTCAAAGAAGTATGGATGATGTATCGGAGAAGAAATGGACGACAGAAATAGATTTGTCTCAACTTCGAATTGGGAGAATTCAGCCGGAGGAACTTCGAATTACTGCGTGTTCAGTGTCGGCTTTCCCTCAGTTTCAACTTCAATTACCTGTTGTATCAAAATACATTGAAAAACGTCTAAACCTAGCGAGAGATTCTCAAGGGACCGAGTTTTGAATTAGGTACCGAGAGTTCCAGTGTGACTGTATTTCGGGCGGAACACACCTATTGGCTATCCTGGATCCGTCCCATGAGAGGCGGAGCTTAGGTCTGAGACTTTGGTTCCTTCTTCCTGGTTCATGTGCCCCCCCCCCCCCCACCCCCCCACAGTATTCTAATCTCTGCCTAAAGCAGGCCATTCACGATCCATTTTTCAGCCGCTGCATTTGGTAGGACATTAGAGAGTTTTCGCAAAAGTTTGGCCACTAGGTCGTTGACGGACTAAAGCTAGGTTCACATGGAGACGCAATTCCAGACGGCAATCCAGCACGGCAACGCATTTGCCGGAATTTCAGCCGCAGAGGCGTTCACATGGCAGCGGAATTATAACAAAACGCAATCGCAAAAAACAAAAAATTGCTCGAACTCGAAACCGCAAAATCAACCACATATATATGTCGAATTTCAATGTGGCTGAACAACCAAACAAGAGAGATGTGCGCAGGAACCTCTGCACAGATACGGCAACGGATCCGACAGCGGAAAATATCTGGAGATTTTGATATAGTATCCAAGGCACTGCGTTGCAATAATCCATTTTGCGTTGGCCCATAGAATTGCAGAACGCATTGCCGTGCCGGACTGCCATCCGAAATTACATCTCCATGTGTACCTAGCTTAAGGATCTCCGGGCTAACGATCTAAGGGGGAAAAACCCGGATGCTAACCTCTTAGATCGTGAGACGATCTAAGGTCGTGAAAGTTAGGTCATTGAACGACTTAAGCTGACTTGATTGGTGACACTAACGTTAACGTTGAACTGTTCTCATCATATTCTCTTCACTTGAAGATTCCAGTTTAAAAAGCCGTTTTTAGTTTTCATATTCCTTTCCTATTACTATTTTCAAATGGAAAAATAATGTAGGGTTGTCCATAGACACGAGACAAATTAGCCAAAAAACTAAAGTTTTGGCTAATTGAAGTTATTTGGCAAAAATTAGTGGCTAATAGGTGGCATTACTAGCCAAAAAACTGTAAGGTTGTCCATAGACATAAAGAAATTAGGCAGGTTTAATTTCCTGACATTTTCCATTCTTGAAGGGTCACAGAAATATTTCCTAATACTGTTTTCAAAAAAATATAGCAATGCAGGGTTTTTATACAGCAGAAAAACCGAAAATCGAGAGAAAAAAGAAGCCCGCTATCAGGCACACAAACAAATAATCACAAATGCCATGGAAGAAGGCAATCCATGCGTTGAGGTTTCCTTGGTGGAAGGTTAGTACGGGAAACGGCCCATACGACCTAGTGCTAGGTCGTTTAAGTAGACCAGTGGCATCCAACGTTGACGAGCTAAGTTAGGTCGTTCCCACCCAAACGTGCGCATGCGCAGTTCGCACTTTCCTTCGTACGTAGGCCTTAGCCCGTCAAGGGGCTAGTAGCCAAACCTCCGCGCTGCGCGGAGCTTCATATCCCCCCCAGGCAAGGTTGTCTTCACTTCGCCCTTTTGTGTACATATACACTAAATGTTTACTACTCAAAATTATTGAATTTTTTGGATTTTGAACGCTCTTTTGCGCACCAACAATCTTGTTTTTGTGTTGTGCAACATATCTGTTGAGATTATTGATTTTTTGCTGATAGAAACAATTTTTTTCTCGCTCGTAGGTCGGATGTCATCGGGAATCACACACACACACATGCTGTGATGTTTTTGTGTAGTGTTAGAACGTCAGTGTTCATTTCCCAAAAACTGGTAGACATCTATGACAGAAAAAAAATCGCTTGTAGACTTTTTGGACCCATCACAATACCTTTATTTAAAAAAAGCTCTAAACTAACAAAAAAATTGACTAAAACTTTTTTTACTGAGGAAAGCCATGATTGGAGGAGTGCACAATCACCAACAAGTAACATTTAATGCCTATGCCACAATAATTATACTCATTATTTGTTGCACTTACCTTGTTATTTTCTTTTCTGGAGGAACTTGGCGTCTACCTATCCGATTTTTTTATTGGCTGTGTCCATTGTCCTATGGCACATTTGTTCTATGGCAAGATTTCTCTTTACATTGTCATGGTAATCTGAATGGGTCACCTTCCACAGCCAGCAACTCTGTACATTTCTGTCACTCCTATCACAAATTCAAGACTGCTCACCATGATGGGTACTCACTTGCCTCCACGTCTCACCGAAACATATTGAGCCAAATGGAGCAATAAATTTCCCCATTCACGAGCGCTCCGCACACCAGGAGTACTTGTGCCGTTCTGGATTTCCCCATTTATGACCATGCCGCACCAAGTGCTCAACCACTGCAAATGGGGCGACACGATGGATTTCTGGCAGGTTGAATATTCGACCGGACCGACCGCGCCGCACCATGCCATTTGGGTTTCTCCATTCACGATCGGTATTTGGAGCAGTCGCCTCATTTTGGTGTGTTGGAGGGGTCGCTTAAAACATCTATGGCCAGTAGAAGAGCACTGAAGAAGGAAGATGGCGTCGGCCCTCTGCTACCTACATGGAGCCAGATCTGCCTATTTTCCGCCTGGCGTCATCATTTTTACATAGGTATTCAAAGTTTTCTACAGATTTTTTGAAAAATCCCCTCAGATTTCTAAAGTTTTCTACCGATTTTTTTTCTTTTTTTCCAATGTTACCAACGTTTTATGGTGTTCACTGGAGAAAAGGTAGATAAGTTGTGTTTGGATAAGATTTGAGCCTTGTGCTCTCTTGAATTGTGAGCATGTTGCCCGCCACCTGGTGGTGCAGGTGGTAGGTGGATGAGTGTGATGGCCGATGGTTGTTGTTGTGAATCTGACGAGTATTATTACGACGAGCTTGATAAATATAATATCTTTTAATGCAAACAGTGTACGTTTAATAAAAAACCAAACATGGCGCAGTCGAGTTAAATGTTTGCGACATTTTGATTGAATGAGTGACCGGAATTCGTGATCTGCCGAGATCCGTTGTTTGAGTTTCCAAACCGAACCCTCTACAAGTTTCCCTCATGGCGATAGAGTTCAATAAACCAACCCTTCTGAATTTGGATGGAAATTTGTCCGTGAACTTTAAGGAATTCAAGGAGGAGGCGTGGAACTACATTATTGCGTCTGAAACGGACAAGAAGCCACGAGCTGTTCAGGTGGCCAGGATGAAGAATCTGATGGGTGCACCAGCGTTGAGACTTTACAACAGCATTACGACAACTCCAACGGATGATGAAAAGGGTATCCTGGATGTGCTTGAGAAACATTGTGTCCCCAAAGTGAATGAAGTGATGGAGATTTTCTCGTTTCTCAATAGAAAACAACAGTCAGGTGAGTCGTTTGAACATTTTTACGCTGATTTGCGGTACTTGGTCAGGTCTTGCGACTTTGCTGATCAGGAGGACAAACTACTCAGAGCCCAAATAACACTGGGCATTTTGTCAGATGAGCTGCGAGCCAAGCTGTTGCGAGAAAACCCGTCGTTAGACAGGATGATTAGTTTTTGCAAGGGGACTGAGTTGGCTGAATCTAATTCTAAGGTAATTGCCGATTCGATCAAGTCGGAAGTGTTAGCTGTAAAGAAAAACGATGCCTATGGTCGTTTCCAAAGAAGAGATTCGTCGTTTAATCGCCCGCAATCTGATGGGAGTCGCGCTGAAGGGAGAAGTTTTGAGAAGCCCGCCCCGTCCACTCTCCAGCATCCCAGGAAGACGACCGACCAGTGCCGAAGGTGTGGATATTTCCATGGAGATCGTAAGTGCCCTGCAGATGGGCAGCAGTGTAACACCTGTAGGAGGTATAACCATTTTTCTAAAATGTGTTTAGGGAGTTCCAGAGTTGTTAAGGAAGTAGTTTGTACAAATCAGTCTGATAGCGATAATGACTTTTCTGTAGGTAGTATCATTGCTACTAATTCATCCTTTCAACTTAACGCTATTTCTGAGATGAATGAATGGATAGTGGAACTTGTGTTGCACGATTCCAAACCTGTGTTTTTCAAACTTGACAGTGGAGCCCAAACTAATATTTTACCCATGGGAATTGTTGAAGACTTGAATGCTCTGGGGATGATGACAAATACCGGAGTAAAACTTGAGGCGTTTGGAGGTTACAAAATCCATCCTGTTGGTTCGATTAGACTTAAACTGTGTCACAACAACATTGAACATTATGTCAACTTTATAGTAGTAAACCAGGAGAAGTGCTCTCCTATTTTAGGTTTGGACACCTGTTTGAAATTCAAGTTAATTAGACGAGTAGATATGGTAAACAACCCTAGGTCAGGGATTGAGTTCGTAAAACAAAACAGAGATATTTTTCATGGAATCGGTTCGTTTCCGGATGTGTGTTCATTGAAATTAAAAGAGGGTGCCATTCCTATTGCTTGTCCATCTAGACGGGTTCCTTTTAAGATTAAAGACAAGTTGAAAATTTCGTTGAATACTTTAGAAAAGCAAGGAATTATAGAGAAAGTGAACAACATCCCTGAATGGATTAACAGCCTGGTGGTTGTAGAAAAGCCTGATTCATCTCTGAGACTTTGCATTGAACCACAACACCTCAATAAATACCTCGTGAGAGATTTCTTTGAGATACCGACCCCAGAAGAATTATCAATAGAAATGGCTAATAAGTCCTATTTTTGTTTGTTTGATTTAAAACAGGGGTTCCATCACATTATTTTGGACGAAGTATCGCGTAATTTATGTGCTTTTTCGACTCCATTTGGGACTTACAGGTTTTTGAGGGCGCCCTTTGGCCTATCGTGCTTGCCCGAAATTTTTCAGAAATTAATGACAAAATATTTTGGCCAAGTGAAAGGCGTAAAAGTTTATTTTGATGACGTGTTGTGTTATGCTGAGACAAAGGAGGAACTTGAACAAATAGTAAAACAGGTTATTGAAATAGCTAGAACTAATAACATAAAATTCAATCCAGACAAACTTCAATATTTTGTTGACGAAGTTAAATTTATAGGTATGCTTTATAGCAAACATGGGCACAGGCCCGATCCTGCTAGAATTGAGTCTATTAAAAATCTAAAACCTCCTTCAAATGTCAAGGAACTCCAAAAAATACTTGGGATGATTAATTATTTGCGTAATTACATTCCGCATTTGTCTGAGGTCACAGCTGTTTTTCGTCCATTGCTAAAAAAAAGTAATGAGTGGATCTGGACCCCACATCATGAAGCTCAGTTTAAAAAACTTAAAGACTTGATTTGTGAAATCACCATGCTGGTATTCTTCAATCCAAATGATAGAATTGAAATACAAGCTGATGCCAGTAAACACTCTCTAGGTTGCGCTTTGCTTCAAAATGGAAAGCCTGTATTGTTTAGTAGTCGATCTATGACTCCGACAGAATGTGAGTATGCTCAGATAGAGAAAGAGCTTTTGGCTCTCACATTTGCGTTCAAAAAGTTTCACCACTTTGTTTATGGTCATTCTAACGTCACTGCTTTCACCGATCATTCCCCATTGACCTCCATCATTAAGAAAGATATTAGCAAAGTCCCAAATATTCGTATTCGTAGGCTTCGCCTAAAATTGCTGCCCTACACATTTGATCTTAAATATTTGCCTGGACGGAAAATGGTGATAGCTGATCTCCTATCCCGTAATATCATCTATACAAAATGCGATGATGACGCAACCATGAAAGACGTTATTCATACAATTGGAGTTAATATTACATTTACTGATAGCGAGTTGAAAAATTTTATTCGCGATACTAAAGAGGATGAAACGTTGAATTTGGTTCTGCAATATTTTCAAAACGGGTGGCCAAACAAAATTGTGAGCCACAATTCGGATCTTAATCATTATTTTAAGTTGCGGAATGACATTACTGTTCAAAACGGACTGGTTTATTATGAGAGGCGATTGTTAGTTCCCCTCAAGCGTCGAAAATATATTTTGACTTTATTGCATGAGACCCATTTGGGGTACCACAAAATCAAGACTCGGGCCAAACAATTCTTCTATTGGCCTAGAATCATGTCTGAGGTCCTCAGTATTGCTACTTCCTGTCCTGTCTGCCAGCGCTTTCAGCGTAGCCAGATCAAGGAGAATTTAATGCCCCATGAGATCCCTGAAATTCCTTTCTACAAGATAGCTGCTGATATTGGCGAAGTCAATAATGGTGTATTTCTTTTTGTAGTGGACTATTATTCTCGGTGGTTGGAAATTGTTAGACTCAAAGACAAAACTGCTCGGTCTGTAATCGAGTCTCTTAAACCAATTTTCAGTAGGTTTGGCATCCCAAAATTGTTCATTGCCGACAATAATCCATTTAACTCGTTTGAATTTTTAAATTTCGCTGCTGAGTGGAATTTTGATGTTCGTTTCTCCAGTCCACACTACCATCGTAGTAATGGCCTAGCGGAAAAAGCTGTTGGTATTGGGAAATCCTTACTCAAGAAATCTTGTTATGAGGGTCACGATTTGAACTTGTATCTTTTAAATTACAGGAATTCCCCAGTGGCTGGTCTTCCTTACTCCCCGGCTCAGCTCCTAATGGCAAAAAATTTGAGATCTAAGTTACCAGTTCCTTTTGACCATCTTCGCCCTAAAATAATTTCTGACTCAGCAGTAAGGGAGAAATTGGGACAGAAAGAACGTTATGATCAGGTAAGTCGTATTTCCAGCGGGTTTGTGGAGAAGGAAAGAGTTCTTATTCAAAATCAAAACACGAACGTTTGGGAAGATGGTATAATCTTATCCAAACTAGACCCTAGGTCTTATTTAGTCAGAGTGAGAGGTCGAGTTTTTCGTAGGAACACCCTGCACATTAAAAAGAGTCCCAGTTCTGGTGCCAGCCCTGGCAACAGCCTATATGGTAGTGGTTTGCTTGGCACTCATGATGAGCTAGGAAGTGGTTGTGACTCCAATGGGGGTGAAAATTCTGGGGATCCCATTGTCTCGTATAGGTCCACTTCAGGGGGTGATATTCAGCCGCAGCAGAGTTCTCCTCCGCCTATCTCTAGTTCTCCTGTTACAAGTCGAATACAATCGCCAAATGGGTCAAATGTTCGAGGCCCTTACCAGACAAGGTCTGGGCGTACTGTTATACTTCCTGCAAGGTATCAAGACTGAGTTAGGTATGTCATTCAATTTGAGTTTGGTTCTGTACTCCTTTGCTCACTTTGTTAGTTCACTCTGTTTGTTTCTCAAAACGTTTATTATTTTAAGTTTATTTCTAGCAGTGTTATTTCATCAGATGTTTGATACCATTTTTTTAACGTAATATTAAGCAAGTACTTATTTTGTTCTTCCTATGTTAATATTTAAAAGAAAAATAATAATAATAATAAAAGGGAAAGGATGTTTGGATAAGGATTTGAGCCTTGTGCTCTCTTGAATTGTGAGCATGTTGCCCGCCACCTGGTGGTGCAGGTGGTAGGTGGATGAGTGTGATGGCCGATGGTTGTTGAGAATCTGACGAGTATTATTACGACGAGCTTGATAAATATAATATCTTTTAATGCAAACAGTGTACGTTTAATAAAAAACCAAACAAGTTGTAAAGGATGTTTGAAAGACGAAGGAAGTGAATTTGTTAAGATCTAAGAAGTAGCCACATTCTACCATGAGACGTAGACACAGGACTGATTCTCGTTCAAGTGGATTATCATCCCCATCAAGACTCGACCCTCAACATTCACCACAGAACACCACCTGTGTCTGACATGTGGAGAGAGACGAGAATTTCCACTCCATATGGATTGCTCTGGCGATTTCCGCTTGTGGGGTTTCCGTTTGCTGAACTTTTTCTTCAAACGGTTTTTCCAGAGTTTTGACGGCTTTCTACAGATTTTTTTATGTTAAATGATTTCTACCGATTTTAGTGGTGTGCTAAATTTACCTATTTCTACCGGATTTTATTTTCGTATCTACCGACCTGGAAACCCTGGCTACCTCCCGCCATTTTTCCTGTTCCTTACGTTAGTCGTATCGGTATGCGGTATCGGTATCGCTGTTCCTGTTGTCTTTGGTCGGACGGGGTTATTGCGCGTAAACGCGTAATTATGTTTTCGTCCCAGTTGGGCTGTTGTTGTTAGTATTCTCTGGAATTATTCGGATGAATTTCATTTGGATTGATCCTATAATCCTATTTTACTACAAGGTTTGACCTCGTCATCATGCCGTTGTCAGCTGTGCTGGAGTTGCCGAACTGTGTCAAATGCGAGAATCCCAATTTATGGGTAAGTGCGTAAAACCTTTGATTATTTACATAGTGGGATGGGGGAACTAGAGCCACATAATCACATGACCTGATCCGGACCCAGCTTGACAAAAACGCTGTTGGAAGCCTGTTCTGTTTCGTTACCGACGCGTATACTTGCATACCTTCTTATCGCTAGTAGGTCCATAAATCACAGGAGTAGTACATCTCTCGAGTACTACTTATTCCTACTAGGTATATGTAGGAGTAGTACCTACGTATACCTTCATACTGTATTATTATGCTCGTCTCAAACCTATGTACAAAACATGCTATGTATATGGATGTTATTTTAGCCCTGCAAGTTCGGTCGTTGGCCGAAAAATGGTACGGTTTCGCGGATTGAGCATCACGAAGATCAAATTATAAACGTGGTCGATACGTCGTAATGTGGGAATTTCAGAAGGACTAGAGGCAATTGAAGAGGCATGATAATTCATTCTGAACATTTTTTGTAATGAAGAGAGTGACTATCACGGACAGTTGAGTATAATTATGTCAGATTAACTGAAGACGAGGTGTTTCATTTGAAATTCCGTAACATTACTACTGTCCAAAAGTACAATCTACTATTCTTAAATAATATTACTTCTCTCTTAAATAAGACTGTAGGTACGGGTTTTTTTCCATTTCAACCTTGCCGCATTTCTGGCTGTCCCTGACACGAGGTCGGCCCGTTTCGACGCAAACAAGCTGGTAAGTAAACAAGGGTTAGATTTTCCAGGGGGGAAAAATGTAGCTCCCCCCACGCACGTCCAATGCTAAGTAAGCCACATATACCACACCAATTATTATTGTTTTTGGATGGGAATAACAAAAAAACGAAAAACTACCATCTGGTGATAGGTTGACTTTATTTGAACTCTAAAATGGTAACTATAATTTTAGGAACATTAGTTCATTGTTACGAACTTAACGGGACAATATTTATTTGAACTGTACTTTACGGAACTATATTTTTTATTTATTACTTTTTATTTTTATTTTTTATTTTTACTTTTTATTACTTTTATTTTATTACTCTGTATCATGCTGCTAAGCTGGCGCTGGGAATCCGCAATGTTTGGACCTCAAATGGGATTGTAAGGATCAAGAAAGACGAAAGAATTATATCTTTGACGTCCCTAGATCAGCTGAAGTTACTCGAATGATTGTACCATCTTTACCTTGATGCAAGTTTTGTTATATCCCGCCTAGCTCTGGTTAGTAATCATTAAGTTTGTATATTATCTACTTTATTTAGAATTGATAACTATATTCTGTTTTGTCATGATTCGAAATGCGTTACTTTCATGTATAGTTTGTTTAACATATATATGTGTTGTCTATTTTGGCATTTACAATTGGTATAATCTACCACTGCACATTCGACACCTACACTCCTATTGAAGTTTAGTTTACTGCTGTCTTTTTCGATTTACTTATTCAATTGATATAATTATCGTTATTTGGATGATAGGTTACGGTTGATTTATTTCGTTGTCATACTAATGTTTTTGTTTTTACTTATTTGGATTTGGATTGATAGGTTACGGTTGAGTGATTTCGTTGTCACAATATCATACTAATGTTTTTGTTTTTACTCGTATCATATTTTGTAATCTGTTTTCTGCTCTGTGCTTTTCGATTTTTCCGGGCGTATATCTCATTTGGAAATCTTCTTATGAGCTTGAGGGCCCTTACTTGTCTGGAATGGAATTTAGCATCTTGTTGATATTCATACTCCCTTCTTCACTCTCCTTACTTTTTTCACATCCTCTTTCTTTCCTCCACGCCCTTTCTCTTTTACTCTCGGTGTCTTGTCATCTCATCTACTTCTCCTCTCCGTGGTTTCTCCTTAGTTTTTCCTTCAACTTGACTTTATCATGCAAAAGTTATACCCTTTGGGCTCTTCTTACTTCTCCGAAATTCTCTTTGCTATCGCCTTTTCCTTATTTCTGTCATCTGCCCCCCTTCCTAACATCTTCTCTCTGTCATTTCTATGCTCATTCTCCTCTGCGAGTCTCTGTGCCTGTGATCGTCTGGGTGTGG
Source organism: Leptopterna dolabrata (assembly GCA_954871275.1). NCBI lineage: Eukaryota > Metazoa > Arthropoda > Insecta > Hemiptera > Miridae > Leptopterna > Leptopterna dolabrata. Next base: position 15,174,015 of record OX940975.1, on the reverse strand, counting down.
GAGTTCTGCCTTCGTCATGATGGTGGATAGCGTCCCATCCTTGTCCCCCAGCCTCTTGAACATTTCGCCTGACTCTTCTTCTTTAATGGAGGGCTCATTTGATGACGCCGTACCTCCTAATGCAGCTATTCTTCAATTTGTTAATAAGTTTACTAATTATTCCTTCGTTGCCGGCCATTTCAATGCCAACAGTTTGGTACGTAATATTGAGGAGGTTAAATTGTACGTGGAGAACTGCAAGTTCAGTGTCATTGGGATATCTGAGACTTGGCTGAGGGCCTCTATTTCGAATAGGTTTGTTGCAATACCGGGATATAGAGTGATTCGTAATGATCGTGATAGGGCATTGGGCAAGTCAAAGGGTGGAGGTGTGGCACTATATGTTGCTGATGGCCTCAAGAGCAAAACAATTGTCATGTAGAATTCCTGTTTGTAGAAATTTATCTGAATAGAACTAAAATTTTAGTCGGTGTAGTCTACCGCCCCCCTGAACGTTCCATCCAAATCTCTGAATTGGAATCACCACTTAGCTCCCTAATTTCATCTTACGATAACGTCATCCTAATGGGGGACCTGAATTGTAATCCTGCTTATGACCTGTCCAACTTTAATAATTTACACCTACTTCTAAATTCAATGTCATTGTGTTCTCTGCCTCTCGGATGCACACATAATACTAGTCATTCTGCTAGTGCTATAGATGTAATTGTTGTGAACGATACGAACAAAGTTGAAGGATTTTCCAAATTTGATGTCCCAGGTGTCTCTCAGCACAACCTCATTGTTGCCTCTCTTAAAATCGCTCCTCCTAAATTGAAGAAACAGATAGGTAATTTATGCACGTTCTTTTAAATCTGTCAATGAGGGAGATCTCTTGAGGCGATGTGAGGCACTGCCTTGGTCATCAATTTACTCTCTGTCTGATGTTAACAATATGCTAAGTCTCATAGTTTGTCTTCTACTGACTGTACTTGACCAGTTCGCTCCAAAACGTAAAATCAGGTTAAAACATCCGTCTACTCCTTGGTTTTCGGAAGAAATAAAAGCGAAATATAAAACTCAGAGATAAACTACATACCAAATGGAATGAGGGTGGCAAGCGCGAGGCTGACTGGGAAGAATATAGGGTTCAGCGAAACAAAACCAAAACTCTCGTTAGAAATGCCAAGAGGTTGAAGGGAGGGGGGTTGAAGGGGGGGGGGGAGAGGAAGCTGGGATTGGTGGGGAGGGAGTCAAAGGACGATGGTGTAGTTGATTTCAGCTTAAACGAAATTAATTGTCATTTTTCTGCCAACCAACCTGCTTCAGCTTTGAGTACCATCACTGATGACTGGGATGGATTCTCGTTTCACAACGTAACGGAGGATGATGTTTTCTCATCTTTCTGTGTAGTTACCTCTAATGCAGTCGGATCTGATGAAATCCCATTGAACTTTATCAAAACACTTCTTCCTGTTATCTTGCCATTTGTGACTCACTTCTTTAATTTCTGTCTAACATCCTCTACCTTTCCTGATGGCTGGAAGCACGCTCTCGTTCGCCCTCTAAATAAAATCAGTAAGCCCAAATCATTAAGTGATCTGCGTCCCATTTCCATCCTGCCAGCTTTCTCTAAACCTTTGGAAGTCCTAATCAATAATCAGTTACTAGAATATTTAAATGTAAATAACATGTTGAGTCCCTACCAGTCTGGGTTCCGAAAGGGACGCTGCTGTATAACGTCTCTGATCAATATTACGGAGAGTGTTAGGGAGGGGTTTGAGCTTGGCCAAATTACCATCCTGGTCCTCCTTGATTTCAGCAATGCCTTTGGTTCCTTGGATTTCGGTGTGTTCATTAATAAATGCCGAGATGAATACAACTTGAGTTCATCTGCCTGCAAGCTGCTGCTATCATTTTTGACAGGTTGTACCCAGGCTGTTGTATCTGGCGGCGAAGTCTCTTCTAGCTTACCCCTCACCGCAGGAGTTCCTCAAGGTTCGGTATCAGGCCCTCGTATTTTCTCTATGTATGTAAATGACTTCAGTGCATGGCTCCGAAATTCCAGAACTCATCAGTTTGCGGATGACATTCAGGTCTTCTTGCGTTGTGCACCCGGTGACCTGGACCAGGGCATTGCTCTGATGAATGAGGATCTGAGACGCATTCAACAATGGGCTGACGCAAATTTCCTTCGTTTGAACCCCCTGAAGTCCCAGGCCATGATTTTTTCTATTAAACCTTGTGACACTACTAAGTGCCCATCCTTACTTTTAAATTCAGTCCCAATTCCATTCTCAGATAGGGTGAAAGACTTGGGCATATCACTCAGCTATGATCTGGGGTGGTCTAGTCATACTACGAGTATCTGTCAGAAAGTCTATGGGTCATTACACTCTATGAATAGGTTGTCATATTGTACTCCTGAACGTGTTAGATTGAACCTTGTCAAATCCCTTTTAATTCCAATTTTCACATATGGTGATGTCCTATTCATATGTTCCGCCGATTCGGGGTCCCTAAGAAGGTTAGAATTGGCTTTCAACAATATTGTGTGAGATACATTTTTAAATTAAGACCACGAGGGCATGTCTCACCCTATGTTGATCAGGTGCTGGGCTGTGGGTTAGTCGATTACCTCAAAATACGTTTATTGAGATTCATTCACAAATGTGTCAACAATACGCCATCAATGCCCACGTACCTGAGCAACATGTTTTCTCCGGGTCCTTCCCCCCCGTTGGGTGCATTGGCTCAAATTCATGCGCGGAGCAGACCATTTTCTAATTCTATTAAGGTGGCTGGAACAAGGATGTGGAATGGCTTGCCACTGGCGATAAGGTCCCTCCCATCGCTCGGCACCTTCACGGGTGCATTGAAGGCGCGTTTCGGGAAATGAGCACTTCCGTCTCTTCTACTTGCTGTATCCTCTCATTTTTCTCTTCCATCCTACTATTTTCTTTTTCTTCACCTTCTTCTTCAATTCGCTTCTTTTCACCACCTTCTCCCTCTCCATTTATCTACCTTCATTTACTCTTCCTTCTCCATTCTTCCATTCTTTTCTTCCTCTTCACCCTCCTTTCCAATCTCTTCTTTTACCACCTCCTCTTTCATTTTCTACTGAAATTTGTTATTTTGTTTTTCGGTTTTCTTTTCCCTTTAATTTAAATTCTATGTTCTTTTATAATAAATACATATGTATAAGTTACTTTGAGCTTTCCAAAGCTAGGCGGGAACATTGTTCCTATTTTGGAAATAAAGTTATTATTATTATTATTATTATTTATTTGAACTATACTTTATTTATTTGAACTCTACTTTACGGAACAATATTTATTTGAACTCTACTTAACGGAACAATACTTTATTTGAACTCTAAAATGGTAACTATAATTTTAGGAACATTATTAGTTCATTGTTACGAACTTGACGGAACAATATTATTTACATAATGAGGAGGTGAATAGCAAAAGGTAACATGTCATTTTTTTCCTAACACGTTCTATCCAGATTTGGGTTCTTTTTACTGAAAGGAACATGCCACATCACCCTTTGTTACCAAAACATCTCATTTCCCATTCAGAATGCAAGCAAAACAGCCTTTTTCATCATATCACATGTCCACTGCTGTCATGGAAGAAAAGAAGAGGAAGGTTCAGTAGGCCTGAGTTTTTGAGTATACCTGTTCTGCCACGCTATCTGAGTAGCAACCTCAAAAAACTCTCTAGTTATCCTCAAGTCCGCAAGATATCGCTACCTTCCGTGTTCTCAAATGTTCTAGCGTGAATTAGCTCTTCTTCCAACTCAGCGAAGAAATTTCATGAGCAAGTGTGCGCATTTTTCTTTGCCTCCACCATCGTTCTCTTTGTCATTTCGTTTTTATGATTTTCATTATTCATTCTGATAGATTTGGTTCCTTTCATCATGGATTTGAACTTATTTGTGGTTGCTTGCCTTCGTGGCAAGCACCACGAAGTTAAAATGTGAACAATTCCATGGTGCCGCAGGCTTCAGTCACCTCAAGAGCGCATTTCCCTGCACTCTCCACCCGCAGATGAAGCTAGTGGTTGGTAAGCAGTTTTTATTCAGTTATAATTTCGTGTCTGATCCTCTACTGTAGGTACCTATCGACTTAGCGTTTCTACGTGAGTTGGATAGGTAGTATAAGAAAGTAATGTAGGTGTTGACTGAAACCCTCCAGGTCAATGAAAAACCGGACAAGCATGTATTTTGTTATCAATTTGAAGAAAGGAAAGAACAAAGTGGGCGCTGTCATCAGCCTCATTTCCATCGCCATTTCACTGGTAGGGTCACTCTTCCGCTGGAGGGGAGAGAGAGAAAACAGATGTCTCGCCCTACCTTAGTTTTACTTTAGTATTTTGATTGTGTCAACTGAAGTTATGGAAGCACTGTGGTCAACATTTACATGATGTGTTACTTATCATAATATTCACATTTGTACAATAATTATACAATGGATTCATGCGAGAAAGCTAAACACTAGACTTATTGACAGGCGTTGTTCACGTTTCCCTTGTAAACATGATATAGAGGTACGTCCTCTTGATTTCCTACGTGAAAGTTGCCCATATAGGACTTGGACGGTGCTAAAGCCGATTCTGACGTCGAAATATCTGTACGATGTATTATATGCATACAGGGAACATGGAAATAATCCAAGTGCCTACATGAATTACCATTGGGTTTATTCCTTTTCAGACCGAAACACTGGCTGCTGTTCATCGATATTCCAGTCCTGAACGATAGAAGTGCTAAAAATACGTTAGAGGTGGACGTTATGTCCATTTCGAAATCCATCAATAATGTATCTTGTTTTTTAAATTAATAAACCCAACATGGTTTGTACGATTTTAAAATATAGTGCACAATAATGATTCGAATTTCAAGTTTTATATTTTCCTCATGTCCTGAAAATTATTGGTAGTAATCAGTGTGGGTGTGGGTGCTCCAGGTAGGTAGCTATTGTTTTTTTAGGTTCATTTGAGTTTATCCATTGTTGAGAAATGCAGCCCATTATCAAGTAGAAAAGGTTCACCAACCAGTAAAAGATTGAAATAGAAATAGGTAATTACCTACCCAATAAATATCCTTTTGATGGTACCTATTTATCGTGATCATTGATCATGTTTCGTAATTTTGAACATTTTAGGGAATAGAGATGTTGGAAATAATATTTGGTAAAATTGAGCTATTGGAGTTTGGAGGTGATCATTTAAACAAGTGGAATGCGAATTTGAGGTCAATAATGCAAAATTTCGAGCCAAATACGGGGTTAAGTAAGGAGAGAAAACTGGTTGGTTGAATGGACTCAAAACCGAAACAAACCTGTAACTAAGAAAAAATCATTATAACAACAAATATTAATGTCAGAATATTTCTCGCTACTTCGAGCCTTTTTTAATTGCTATTTTTCCGTTAAAAACACTTCGTAGGCCTCCCCCGCATGACACATCGAGTGATTCAGTAATCAATAATTCATTCTTGATCGACTCACTCAACTCGTTCATCCCTCATTTTTATTTATTTATTATTAATGCGCTATATTTATGGTACAGGAAACGTTAGGTAAGGTTAACTGATAAAAGTCGTAGCTCAAGAAGTTACGTGTAGGTACCGAGATGTGAACTGCACTTGAACGAGCTAACCCGAGGCACGGAGGATTCCTTCATTCCCAAGTTTACAGACTGTGAATTTCTTCGAGTCCATCAATGCCAAAGGCTTGAGGAGAGGTGCCCCGCACACTTGCAGCATTCCCTCGCTGGATAGCAAGGGAAATACGCTGCACGAGGAAGGCCTTGGCCCGGGCGTCCCCTGATTCTGCGTTCAGCATGGTCCCCACCTCTGCGACGAATACCTTAGCCTCCGCACACCATGGGCCAAGGGTCTCAAAGGCGAGACCCCTAAAGGTGAAGTTGGAAGCTATTAGCCGAGAATACTTGTCGCGTTTTTTCCTACAAGCCAATTCAGCCGCCGTCCCTGCTGTCGTTGAAGTTCTAGGCAAGTTGGTAGGCGCCAAGGTATCCACACAGGTGACGTCCCACAAAAGGCGTTGGCCCCTAGACCAAGGTGCAAGGGTAACACCATCCGGGCGCTTTCCGTCTTCACGGCTCAGATTGCTGGGCTCCAGAGCTGAGAGGATGTCTGCTGAAGCGAGTGCCCTATAGATGATCCTGTTTAGTTCATTATGCCGGGACAAACGGCCCTTGCTCCTGGCGCAGCTCAAGCCATGTACCCCTGCATCATCGACAGCCCAAACGGAGAGCGATGCATGCCTGGAAATCCTGAGAATCCATGACTGTCCCAATGTTTGGTGAGGGAAACGCCTGCAACCATGCCCCAGACTCTGCCTCCTGCAGAGCAACAAAGCGGGCTCTATCCCTATCAGAATCAAACGACATATCCCTCACCAGGCGAGTAAGATTAATGGTGTCCCAGCACCTCTGCGAATCCCTTATGGTTGGAGTTTCTGTATTGACCTCATCCCAAGCTTCCATAGCTTCATTCAAAAGGCAAAAGGGAGCATCGTTGTCCAAATTAGGAAACAGGGTAGACACGAGTCCCTTAGCCCCCCAGCAGGAGCCTATGAAAGCAGGCAGTGCAATATCCGCAATACGTCGTATTCCCAAACCCCCCAAAGAAACAGGAAGTGTAGCTTGGACCCACTGCTGTTCCTCCATGGAGATATTGAGCAACCCCCCCAAGCAGTCCCGAAGGTGCGAGTCTATGTTGTTGAGCAGAGAGGGGAACTTCCAAAGAGCACAAGTCCGAACGAAGTAGGTCAATTTTGGGATAAAGAGACAGTGTCTCAGGAGAAAATACGCTACATGAGGGTTCACCTTCCTTAGTCGGGAAGTGAAGAGCTTCAGCTGTTCCAGACGGGCTTCGAAACGACGTGCATATCCAGCCTCAAACAAGGGAGAACCTAAGACCTCAATCACCTCTGGAGCTATAATTTTTATCCCAGGGCATAATGCTTGAAACCGGTGTGAGCGTGACTCATCCACTACTTGGGAGCAGAAATAAAGTTCGCACTTGTCGGTATTCACCACCAGACCCAACCTTGTCGCCATGGACGTTACTCGCTCTAGATCACTCAAAACAACTGATGGGACATCTGCCAGGGAGGCGTCGTCTAAATACCAGACATTGAGTTCCGACTCCAATGATTCAACAATGGGTTGAACAGTGAGGCTAAAAATGGTTGGGCCACATGGGTCCCCTTGCTGCGCACCGACTTCAGAGGATATCACGTGCTTGCCAAAAAACAGTTTGGAGGGATTTCTGTATGCTTGGAACATGAATGGATACATGTCAGGCACTTTAGCCTTGACCTCTTTGAGCATGGCATCCCTCTCGATTGAATTGAAGGCGTTTTCAAAATCGATTTTCAACAGTACTTTACCCTGGTTGATTGGGTCAGCGACATATCTCCGCACAGTATGTATAGCGGCTTCGCAACCTCTGCTGGTTGCCACGCCCACTTGGTGAGGCTGTAATGCATTTTGGCTGTACATATGTTGAAAAATCCTCACAGTATGGTGAAGATGGTGGGTATACTGAAAAGAAAACTTACTATTGTCAGCAGGTCCATCAACGAACTATCAGAGCCTTCACCTAGTTTTATGAACTTAATTGCTGAAAAATTGTAGTTGTTTTGAAATGTTTATCATTAATGGGGAAGTTACTTAGCATTCTTCATATAACTTGTGATGATTTTTTCTACGTTTTTTGCTGTGGTCTAGTAGAACATAGTATTTTGCCTGTACTTCTGGAATTTTTATAGCATGAAGTCCAATAACCAAAAATGAAGTAGGTACAATACTGGGAAAAAGTACGTCTGGCGACCCTGATTGTGGTGGATATTTAATCCCAGTGGACAAATTTATATTGAAATACCTTCTTTTATGGAGTTTTGGAGTACTTGGGGGGGGGGGGGGGGGGGCATGGCCGGGGCTTGCACTGTGGTAAAATGAGTTCAAAAGAAGATCAGAGCTGATGGAGGCTGGAACACTGACATGGACAGGAACAAAACCTATGTGATCAAAAAAATTATCGATCAACATTTTCTCTAGGATGATTGGTAAAAGCTAAACCGTTTTAACAGTGTATAACTGCTACTACTCTGGCTATTATAGGTGCTGGCACCACAACAAGATCGCTCAGTGTTGGACGTGCATTTGTATCGTCCTCAAAGACCGATCAAGTACATGTCAGCATTGAACTACGAGTACTGAAACATCTGGTCTGGTGACAGCCATGGATTTCCTAGTCAGATAAGGAATTTGGTTGATGAGACCGTTTTTGTCAGCCCTTTCCCAGCTACTCGTTCTGGGGCTGGACACACATCTAGGCAGTAGCGTTCCACAATGTGGATTTCTCTATGGTTTTGCACAGAAAACACGTTCTGGCCTAAGCAGAAGAAATTTGCAGTCGAATCTTGATGACAGTTTTATGGGGCCTTTCGACGACATATCCTCCAAATTTCAGCAGATTAAGACTGACCATTCTTCTGTAACAGCTTGTTGCAATGTGGTTTTTTTTCTTAAATAAATATTCTTGGAAAAAGTGTATGCTGAAGCCCGTTTTCAAAAAGAAGCGGTATTTTTTAAAGGTGGATGATCAGAAGTAAAAATGTGGCAAGAATTGACGTATCAGGTCTATTGAAATCTGTTTGGCTGTTGGCCCAAGGAGGCGTAGGGTGCTTTGGTGGCATAGGTTCTCAGTGCTGCCAACAAACCAACGTTAGATATGGCAAATCTTCCTGGCAACCTCCAAGAACCTTTGCTGTGACCTTTTGCGAAACTCCCCTTGGTTTGATTTTGAGGGCATGTTTTGTAAATTTATTTATAAATTTGTGGCACCATCAATCCATCCAGGGGCGTTGCGTCCATAAGGCCACTTCCCCAGCACTCAAAAACACAAGGAGTAGACAAAATTCCAACCATTGTTCAGTTGGCATTTGAATATCTCTCTGTACACTGTACCTAGAATTTTTCACCGAGTTCATCAGTGACTTACCATATTTCTCTGGCTGTGGATATTCAATATTCTAGTACATGATGGTTCCTTCATGTTAGCTCCATAGACCACGCATGTTATCGGAATAAAGTGACAGTACTCGATGCCCTGCAATCGAAATCGAAACCTAGGCTCCTGAAACTGGCAGGTAGGTCCTCGGACCTATTGTTCCCATGGCTGCTGAGAAAATTGGCCCGTCCGCGCATGCTCATTCTACTAAAAATGTTGTTCGCCACACCCACTTTGGGCACGGTCCCCAGGATCTGATTTCCACCCCAGAATCGTTCCATTTCACAATCGATTCGATCCCTTCGATTCAATTTGTCATCTCGAAACGAGATGCTTCTTCCTCTTCTGATTTGTTTTTGTTGTCTCGTGCACATTCGCTTTCTCTGTTGAGTCTGTTGTCAGTTTTTTGCGTCATATTTCGTGCGTTTTGTGTTCGGTCCGGTTCCGATAAGAGATTTGTATTTTGCGTTTTGTCCTGTTTGCTGTTTGTGGTTTGTGGATTAATCGGCATCTAACAAACAGATAACTACCTAGCTTCTAGTCAACTTCTCCATTCAAGAAAGTACCGGCCGACTGGTCTTTGTTTTGTTGTATTTTAATTTACTATAATTTTGTAACACATGAATAATTTTGTAACCCATGTAACTGCTAATTTGCAGTAGAAATTGTTGACTTTTCATACGACGATAAAGTGTTGATTAAAAGAGATAAGCTTTGCTGAATACCTCTCAATCAGTAAATAAGGGAAGGGAGTTGTTGCCTTCGGGTGTTTTGTAGACATCTGTTGGTTTTGTGTTCTGGTTTGCTGCCCCCGCCGTTTTCAGCGCCCATGCTCCGCTACTGAACCCATCTATTGTGGTTCTTACAACGTTTAAAGTGATGCACTAGCGCTCAAAGCGGGATTTGAGTTGAGCTACTCAGCGATTTACCTGATACTTCATTTCTAGAGGGAACTCTGTGTTCTCTTATAATAGATATATATAAGTTACTTTGAGCTTTCCAAAGCTAGGCGGGAACATTGTTCCTATTTTGGAAATAAAGTTATTATTATTATTATTATTATTATTATTATAACTCAGAAATTCAAATTTCACATTCGTATATAACTTAAATCACTCTCGGCGGAATAGTGGAAATCCATAGCAAAAAACTACAGGATAAAAATAAAATAGTCTATTTCCAGTACAATAGCAAAAAATGTATTTTTATCCGATAGTTTTTTTTTTCACATTCGTTTTTTGCCTAGACATTCCTACATAAACACCTATTTTTGAACAAAAAATTGCCCAATTACGATTTCTCTTGGTCCCTCGAGCTATGACAAGAGTGCACTAGTTCAGTTGATCTAAACTTGATGAAAAAACACTGAGATTAATGGGAATTGCCACTTTTTTAGTTGCCTTGTCAATATATTAGCTACCTATATTACCAATATGTTTTTCTGTTATAGTTGTCCATTAAATTTATGTTTTCGTTTCAGGCTATTGAGATAGCAGAATTATCTTCCCGATAAAGCGAGAACGAAGCTTATGTGATTAAGCCAGAATCGGATGCTAAGATTATGGAGGTCCCTACCTACTAACTAACAGTAAGCTCATTCTTTTTACGTACAAATGAATATATTGGCTTTACTTCGACTTAGCAGTGAAGTTCAGTCTCTTAGCCATGAAGTTCAATCTCTTAGCCATGAAGTTCGACCGTCTTAGCCATAAAGTTCAGTCGACTTAGCCATGAAGTTCAGTCGACTTAGCCATGGGGTTCAATCTCTTAGCCATGAAATTCAGTCAACTTAGCGGTGAAGTTCTATCTTTAGATGTGAAGTTCATTTGACATAGCCGTGAAGTTCAGTCTCTTAGCCATGAAGTTCACTCGTCTTCGCCGTGAAGTTTAGTATCTTAGATGTGAAGTTCAGTCAACTTAGCGATGAAGTTCAATCTCGACTTAGCTGTGAAGGTTAATTCCGCGAACTTTTCTTCTCTACAGAAGAAGAAGAAAGAAGTAAAACCTGTATTTTTACAAAAAAAAGGAGTACATACAATAAAGCTGATGAATCACAATGTACACGGTACTGCAATGGACATGTTCCATCTGCTGGATCTGATTATTTATTTCTTGCGAGTAAGTAGTCATGTATCAGTGTAGGTATGTATGATAGGTACTGTTGGAGAAAGGGGCTGTCAATAATTTAACGAACCAATTATTCGACCAACTAGAATAGGTTTATTAGAACCAGGAAAATCGACGCTATCGAGAAAAGGTGATATATGAATGGCACACAATCATGTACCTACGGTAGACCGGATATCTTAGGTCTAATAAAAAATAAATCGATTTGCTCTGGCACTTCGTACCATAAAAATAAACGTGGACTGTAATAATAGGTATTCGGCGAAAGAAAGAAAAAAAAGGAAATGTAGGAGCTCCTTACAGTTTAGCTAGTGAAGGTACCTATTAGTTGCGAAATGATCGACGTGACTAAAATTGCTGGACTTATAATTTGGACTGTATGATAAATTTGGAAAGGTCTGACCGGATTTTGGGGAATCGGGACTTCTCCACAGCGATCCGACGAGTTCAGGATCTCGTGCTTGCGTGGGAGCCTCCACAAGAAGTCCGGCCAGGTTTCTTGGTTTTTCGATGAACGAAGCGAGTCGCTAGAAGGAGGGCAATCTGGGAAGGCAGAAAATGCAGGAAGGGGTTCCTGAAGCCACCCGAAGACTGCAAAGAACAGGCATTATTAAAATGGTGTAAGGATGACGAGTTTTTTCAATATGGCGATCCATGAATAGAAGTCCTGTGGGTAGGCATATTATGTTTGTAGGAACAAACTTACATGAAATTAACGTTCTGAAGGCGGACAAAGAAGAAGAAGGTTCAGTCGTCGAAGATCTCGAAGAAGCAGGGGATTAAGCCGTAATCGATCTGGCAAAGTCCCGAAAGATGAGGATGCTGGTGACCTCGTGCAGAAAATGTGGAAAAGACGGAAAGTCGAGCGCCTGGGGTTCCACTCGGAAAAACTGCTGAAGACGGACTGACGACGGATTTGCGAGTAGAAGGGCTTGTGGCAGGACTTCCCGCAGGAGGGGGCATCACATGAATCCACAGTATTAAAAAGGAGATGAACCAGTGAGAGGGCTCAGATTAGGCGGATTAAGGGGTCAATGTGGATAGTCGGGTTGAGCAGTTAGCTTGCGATGTTTACGTTAACATTACCGCCCACCAAAATTTAGCAAAAATTTTATTCAAGGTTTGCATATGGATCGGTATCCAAAGGAAGAAGGGGAATAAGCTTTGTCACCGGTCGCTGAAACACTGAAGAGCTTGTTTTGAGGGTTGCAACTCTTACAGTCTTGTCTTTGCCAGGATGCACTGATGTAACCTTGGCAATGGGCCAGGTGAGAGGAGGAAGACTCATATTTTTCACAAGAACTAGATCTCCTTCTTGGATATTCCTTGCAGGTGTTGTCCATTTGGAGCGTTGCTGCAGGGTAGAGAGATACTCTCGGCTCCATCGCTTCCACAGGTCTTCAGCCATTCGTTTGACAAGCTGCCACCTGGAAAGTCTATTCTGAGCCAGATCCATTAGTGTAGGTTCTGGGTTAGACTGGAGGTTGTGACCAACCAAAAAATGGCCAGGCGAGAGAAAATTTGTCTCTTCAGGACTTGAGGATAGGGGACATAAAGGTCGGGAGTTGAGAATGGCTTCTGTTTTAGCAAGCAGAGTGACAAGTTCCTCGAAGGTCAACGGAGTCGTTCCAGCGACTGCCTTTAAGTGGTGCTTGATGGACTTTACTCCGGCTTCCCAGAGTCCACCGAAGTGAGGGGCTGCTGGAGGATTGAAGACCCAATTAATTCCTCGGACGGTACAGAATTGCAGGATTTTATCCTTTAAGGCCTCTCCTTCGAACCATTCATGAAGTTCCTTCAAATGAACCGCTGCTCCACGAAAATTGGTACCGCAATCACTATGGATTTGTTCCGGTAGGCCACGGCGAGAAATGAATCGTGACAAGCAGGCAAGAAAGGCTTCAGTGCTGAGGCTTGAAACGGCTTCAATGTGTAAGGCCTTGGTACGCATACACACGAAGACACAAACATAGACCTTAGAAAGTGCAGCTTTTCGTTTCAACGTCTCACGCATCATCATAGGTCCAGCAAAATCTACCCCCGTATGCTGGAAAACCCGTCCTTGAGAAACACGGAAGTCAGGTAAGTCACCCATTTTCGGAATAATCTCTGTTTTAGGAGCTCTCAACTTGAAACAACGCAAGCAAAGAAACGTTCGTTGTTTAACAAGTGTTCTAAGGGATGGTACCCAATACTTGAGTTGGAGTAGTGCCTGTAACAAATTTGGTCCAGGATGCAGATACATTTTATGGAAGTAGTCTACCAGGAGTCGCGTGAAATGTGCATTGTTGGGAAGTAGGATTGGATACTTCTGATGCGAAGACACGTCAGCATGAGTCAGGCGTCCGCCCACCCTGAGAACTCCGAGTTCGTCAAGAATCGGAGACAACTTCACAAATCTTGTAGCTGCAACAATTTGGGCGTTGGATGGGTTCCCATCATAAAAATATTCCAGTTGAACCATTTTAATGCACACAATTTCAGCTTTTCGCAGCTCCATAACATCGGGTGGACCTAATCTTTGAGCATTTGGATGCTGATGATTATAAATGAATCGAAGAAGAGTTGCTACAAACCGCAGAATGGTTGTAAAAGAAGAATATTTCTTCATCCACTCAAGACGGTCGGGAGAAGTTACAGCTGCCAGCGTTTGATTAGCTTCGTACTGAGCTTTGACTTCAGGTAAAGCACTGACAGAAGAGTAACACAGGGGTGGCCAATTGTCCATTGGCTGAAGTAACCACTTGGGTCCATTCCACCATAAAGGATGTGAAATAAGTTCATTGGGCATGATACCTCGTGAACTACAATCACTTGGATTGTCCTGAGACGATACGTGTCTCCAGGAAGATTTTGGAGTAAGGTCGAGAATTTCTGACACCCTGTTGCCAACGAATGTTTTAAGTTTGAAAGGAGGTGTATTGATCCATCCTAATACCACAGTCGAATCAGTAAAAAAACATGGAGGCAACGTGGGACTTGGAAGGCGTATCAGAAATTTGTCCATTGAAGTAAAGATTTTTGCTAGCAGGAGGGCACCACACAATTCGAGTCGAGGAATGGAAATTGTATTTACTGGTGCAAGTTTTGTTTTGGCCATAATTAGATGAGAATGAATTCGATCATTCGACGCTACACGGAGATAAATCGAAGCGCTGTAACCCAGTTGGGAGGCATCGGAAAACCCAACCATTTGGTGTCTAAAAGTTCGTTCTGTGAACAAAAAACGAGGGATCTGGATTTGTGAAAGTATCGGTAGCTGATGAACGAATTCACACCAATCGGCTTTGATGAAGTCTGGAATGGGGTCGTCCCATCCTATATCAGCCTTCCACAATTGTTGAATGAAACTTTTAGCTTTGAATATCACAGGTGATAAGAATCCAAGAGGATCGTAGATCTTAGCCAAAGTCGAAAGCATAGATCTTTTTGAGTAATTAATTATCGGAACCTCGATTGTATAGGTAAACGAATCATTTGATGGATCCCACTGCAATCCCAGTACTTTTATGCTCGTGTCTTCTTTCGAAGATAAAGACACAGGAGCATTTTGGGCGTCAACAGAAACAGCATCAAGTAACTCATGTCGATTGCTCGCCCACTTACTCAAGGAAAAACCACCTTTGGCAAGAAGACCTATAAGCTGTTTTTGGAGTTCTAATGCAGCTTCCAGTGAACTCGCGCCGGTCGGGAAGTCATCAATATACATGTCCCTACATATCACCTCTGCAGCCATAGGAAAAGCAGATCCTTCATCCTCTTTTAACTGTTGCATTACTCGAAGAGCCAAGAAAGGAGCTGACGTAAGGCCATAAGTCAGAGTCTGAAGTTCGTAGGTTTCAACTTTGTGAGCAGGATCGCTTCTCCACAATACGTGCTGGTAAGACCTATCAGAAGGATTGACCAAAATCTGCCGATACATTTTTACCACATCAGCGACGAAAACGACAGGATGGATACGAAAACATAATAGGATGTCCCGTATATCCGCCTGAAGCTTAGGACCAGCGAAGAGTTTTTCGTTTAGTGAACCAAGCGACGTTTGAGCACTGGCGTCGAAAACCACTCTAAGTTTCAAAACTGACCGATCCAATTTGGTGACAGAGTGATGAGGGATGAGGTAATTGGATGGCCCTAAAGTCGGCAACATATGACCTAAATCAACGTATTCTTGCATAAAATCTGAATACTGTTTGAGTAATTCAGGATTTTTGCGAAATTTATCCTCTAAATTCGATAGTCTACGAAGAGCAAGTTTTTCAGAAGGTCCAAGTACAGGTTTAGGTTCCTTGAAGGGTAAGGAAATAACATAACGTCCCGTAGAAGTGCGATAATGAGTAGTGGCGAAGTGTTTTTCAGCCATTTCATCATCATCTGAAAGCGTTCTAATAGAGTTCGAAACTTCTTCGAGCTCCCAAAATTTACCAAGTTCGTCTCTAATATCAGGAGTTGCCGCGCAGTACAACACGGTAGAAGGGCTGAGGTTTGATTCATCGTTGCAAATTTTTCCAAGTACGACATGGCCGAAAATAGAAGCAAAAAGTCGAGGACCACCATTGTTGAGATTGATGATACCACCTGTCCATATGTCTGGAACAATGTCGCAACCTAATAAGCCATCAATACCACGAGTTTTCCAAAACTGTGGATCTGCTAAATGGTATTGTGTATAGGGTTCCCAAATTTCACGTGACATTGTGAAATTAGGTAAATCGCTTGTGATCTCACTCACTACTAGTGCTTCTAAATTCATTTCAGGAGATACTGCACCAAGTGGTCTGATCTTGCATGAAACAATACCTTTAATACCGTCAAACATGGTATTACCAAGACAAGTTATTTTTTTTGGAACGTTTCTCGAGGTTAACCCAAGACGATGAACACACCTTTTCGTGACGAAGGAATTCTGACTTCCACTATCAATCACCATTCGAACGTTCTGAAAACTCCCGGTTGAATCTAGTACACCCAAAACGACAGTTCCAAGCAAAACTTTAGAATCGAGTGATGAGACGGAACTGAGTGTAGCTGTGGAAGTTGACTGATTGGAAGAATCGTTCGGCGTAGAAACGTGTAAATCCGAATGATGACGAGTCGTACAAAATCTACAGTGCCATCTAGATTTACAATTATCCGTGGAATGAGTGTATGAAAGGCAATTGAAGCATCCTTTCCAAGATTTTAGGAAATTTCGGCGTTGTAAAGGTGAAGAATCTTTGAATTTTAAACAATTTAAAAGAGTATGGTTTTGTTTGCAAACCACACAAGCCAATTTTGAATCCTGTTTATCTGACACTGACTTCGAATTCTGTGAACTATCTTTATTCGTGAGAAGGGTCGTTTTAGGTTTCAAATTATTATTCTTTCTCTGCTTATTCTTGGAAGAATTATTCGAATTTGAAATAGAATTTTGTTGAGAATCCAAATTGTGTGCAAAATTGGTTGAGTTTTCATCGGACAACTGTAGCGCGAGACATCTGTTACGAATAAATTCAGTGAGAGTGTCGAACGTAGGAAATTCGTTGTCCTTTTGTTGCATCTCGAAAAGTTCGCGCGTTTGTTGATCAACACACTTGATGGCTAAATGGAATAATATAAATCCAGTAGCATTGGGTATTTGGAGTAAATTGAAGGCGGAAATATTCTCGCTAACCTTCGTGAGGAATATTTGAAGAGATGAAACGGTAGATTTCCCTTGCATCGGTTGAAATTTAATCAGTTCATTGAGATAAGCTGATGCTAAAAGTCTTTTTTTATCGTAGGTGTCAACGAGAGACTTCCATGCGACAGGATAATTATCTGCTGTGATGAGTAATTTCGTGACAATAGCACGAGCAGGTCCACTAACTACGGAAACAAGGTAGTGAAACTTCCTAATCGGCGAGATCGATGAGTCTTCGTGAACCATTGAACAATAAGCATCTTTGAACCGCGGCCAGTTCAGGATTTGCCCATCGAAAGGCGGGAGTGATAAGCGAGGAAGTTGTGATGTACTCGAGGGCGTACAACTCAAAGTTTCATTCATCAAAACACTTGCCCCAGAAACCCCTTGACTCGATCGTAAATTTCGCTCTTGATTTTCCATGATTTCAATGTAAATTGCATTAGTTTCGTAATATGCAGCTTTTATGGACTCATAAATTTCTGTATCCTTAGGATTAGGAAACTGGCGTTTTTTACCTTCATTTTCGCACAATTCGATCATTTCGTCCCATGTATTTTCAAACTTTTCAAAATACATCGCTAGACTAGAGTACATACCTTTAAAACTTAATATTTGACTTGGATCGTCGATAGTGCTTTTAGCTTTATCAAAAATTGAAATTATATCAGTGTGTAGCCTATTGATTTTCCTTTTGATAATCTTAGCTGCCGTCTCGAACGTCATTATGAATATGAAGGCACCGAACAGAGATATAACCAATTATGCTGAGTAATAAATTGTTGAACACAACTGTATATAGTAGGTACCTACGGAATAATGAGAAAATGCGTCGATCGATATAATGTCCTAAGGTACCTAGTCACTTAATACCAATAATATATGTAGGTAATTGAAAACATATAGGACAATATCAAAATACAATAATGACAAATAGTGCCTACTTAAATAAAATAGGTAGGTATCGTAAATTATACGGTAATAATTTACCGCATGTGGGTATTCGTTTTTATTAGAAATGACCACTGAAGATCGTATGTAATCGTATTCCAGATCACGAAGTATGGAATCGAACAAACGTCACAAATTCTAGACAAATCTAGACAAGTTGGATCGTGAATGGAACTACCCTGGTATTCTAAGTTTCGTCAGTAGGTAATAATCGTGGCTTGACAGGACCAAAGAAATGTTGGAGAAAGGGGCTGTCAATAATTTAACGAACCAATTATTCGACCAACTAGAATAGGTTTATTAGAACCAGGAAAATCGACGCTATCGAGAAAAGGTGATATATGAATGGCACACAATCATGTACCTACGGTAGACCGGATATCTTAGGTCTAATAAAAAATAAATCGATTTGCTCTGGCACTTCGTACCATAAAAATAAACGTGGACTGTAATAATAGGTATTCGGCGAAAGAAAGAAAAAAAAGGAAATGTAGGAGCTCCTTACAGTTTAGCTAGTGAAGGTACCTATTAGTTGCGAAATGATCGACGTGACTAAAATTGCTGGACTTATAATTTGGACTGTATGATAAATTTGGAAAGGTCTGACCGGATTTTGGGGAATCGGGACTTCTCCACAGCGATCCGACGAGTTCAGGATCTCGTGCTTGCGTGGGAGCCTCCACAAGAAGTCCGGCCAGGTTTCTTGGTTTTTCGATGAACGAAGCGAGTCGCTAGAAGGAGGGCAATCTGGGAAGGCAGAAAATGCAGGAAGGGGTTCCTGAAGCCACCCGAAGACTGCAAAGAACAGGCATTATTAAAATGGTGTAAGGATGACGAGTTTTTTCAATATGGCGATCCATGAATAGAAGTCCTGTGGGTAGGCATATTATGTTTGTAGGAACAAACTTACATGAAATTAACGTTCTGAAGGCGGACAAAGAAGAAGAAGGTTCAGTCGTCGAAGATCTCGAAGAAGCAGGGGATTAAGCCGTAATCGATCTGGCAAAGTCCCGAAAGATGAGGATGCTGGTGACCTCGTGCAGAAAATGTGGAAAAGACGGAAAGTCGAGCGCCTGGGGTTCCACTCGGAAAAACTGCTGAAGACGGACTGACGACGGATTTGCGAGTAGAAGGGCTTGTGGCAGGACTTCCCGCAGGAGGGGGCATCACATGAATCCACAGTATTAAAAAGGAGATGAACCAGTGAGAGGGCTCAGATTAGGCGGATTAAGGGGTCAATGTGGATAGTCGGGTTGAGCAGTTAGCTTGCGATGTTTACGTTAACAGGTACTTTATGGTTTTTCATATAACATTAGTTTTTCAAATATGTTACAATATAATTTCAGTCTAAATAATTTATGAACAGATTACCCGAACAATTTATCATTAGGTATTCATGATAAAACTTTTAAGGTTATTATTTTAAATAGGTATTCAAGTGCCTTCTCAGTTAAATTCTGCTACTAATTCCTTTTTGTAAAACTGCGCGAGTCTACTCCATGCCATGAATTCAAATTTGTCACCAACTTTTCTTCTCACCAACTGTTCTTCTTGCAGCTGCCAAGAACCGAGAAATCCGGCTCTGTATTCGCCGAGATTAGGACTTATGGCCAAGAAATGAAATACATCCTCCCTGGCATGCAAGTTGCAGAGCGAGCATTCCTCTCTTCCGCGTCTTTTCTCCAGCTGCTGCTTATCTTCCTGGACACCACGCTGCATGAAAGGCTTGAAGTTCAAGAAGAGTCCACCTGGGGCCTTAAGTAGGTACCCACTGTGATGTTTGCAGGTCAGTCGTGCTACCGTATAACACTTCGTGGACGATACTATTGTCAAATTCCCGTTTTTATTTTATTTATAGAAGTAATAGGTTTTTTGGTGGAATGACGAAAAATGTAAAGGTGTGGCACGTGGGTGCTTTGTGTACCAGTTAGAACTCTTGGTCCTCCACTACATGTACAGAAATGGAGAGTTTTGAACAAACCAGCAACATTCATGTTAGAATCACCTGAATTCCCATTATTTTTGGTTGGAAAGGAACAGCCGGGTGGGCATTATAGGTGATACTGTCGTGACGTCACGCAACAGTCGAATCTGCGAGTAGGCTTTCACCATTCTCTACCATCTACGTTTGGAAACAGATGGAAACTTCTTTTTTTTCCCTACGTCACTAGTGATTAGGCCTGCGGCTCTTCCACCACGCGGCGTGTCAGCCCAACGTGATTGAAACATGAACATCGAAACACCTTTCATGTGCTTCCGGTTTGGGTTCCGTACCACATGATATTTTCGTGGGTTCTTATACAAAAAAAATCACATATTTTTTGCATTATGTCATCAAAAAAATATATTTTATCTAAAATCTGAATGCCACTACCAAGTCCTCATTACAGAATTGTTACA